>JAHXMU010025382.1:336315-381711 GCA_019455685.1 Philornis downsi
TAAATTTCCAGGAAGCGGCGCAGCGAACAACATATCCCCCCGCCACCCCGCGCCGCGCGTTGCCGAGAAATTGAAGAATTAAACCGCCAACACCCTTATGGCCCACCCTGTGTGTTATATTATTAAGACTCTTTCCATCGAACATCACACGCAATTTCGTACTTAGGCTAGTTTCTTGGATAATAGCTTGATGTGGAAGATAGCACTTCCCTTTCAATTTGGCGTCCACCTTTATCATATTACCTAACTTTCTGTACTCGTTCACGAAACATGTACAGAGTTGGTGATAAATTTATAGAGATGATTGATATGATGGCAGGGAAAGTAGTGGGAAAACCTCTAATCAATTTTGATACCCCTCTCGTTGTAGTTGCGGAATTAAAATGTTGGACTGTATTGCGAATTATCCAATAGCGATGATCTTTAGGAGGACCAATTTCACAGGTGGTTTCTACCAGAGAACTGAAAATTGGAACTTGTAATTTGGGTCAAAATCAAATTGATGAGATTGATTGAGATTAATAAATAAAAGATGAGAATTAGAATTAGTGCCAATTCAAAGGAGGTTTATTCAGGCAACGAGTTGTGCTTACCTGTTGAGATCTGATTTGTAAGTGATTTTTTCTTATTACAGAACTTCCGACAACAGTTAATTTCATATGTTACAATTTAGAATTAGTTATATTTAGCACACATCTTCTCACTTAATGTAGTTATGTAACACTTCAGGGGCAAAAATTTCAGTTCATTCACAATAATATTCTTGCAAAAATACATTTTAATGTAGTAAAAAGGGTTAATTTTAATATAAATTCAATGGTAAATTCAAATATGTACATAACCTTGAAATTATGGCTAAAATATTGAAGTTTGGGGAATATTATTTATAATAGTTGAAAAAAGTATTTGCTTTTCCTTTTATGATGGCTCGATATCAAAGTCAAGAAATGTTGACTCTGTAAATCGATGCCGGGAAACATACTTTTGAGGGTGAGGGAAATAAAATAGATTCGATTCGACTTCAGAAACGATCGTAGTTTTATTGGCTGTTCTCAGCAGTGGCTTAACTGACGTCCTGTCCTGAAGTCCTGAAGTGATTCAGGAAAAAAAAAGAGGACGAGGCCAAGGTGTTAGCAACCACGTAGACTATCGTCTTTTTTTAGAAAAAATTACAGTTTAACGTCGAAATTACTATTTAGAATAGTTTAGTAGCTAGTTAAGTGATTTAACTGTTATACCCTTGTACAAGTAATAGCTACCAAATATATAAAATTCAATAAATTCATTTCCGTTATACAAATTTAAATTAAAAATTCATTCGCTCAAAAATATGAAAAAGATATAAAAAGAAATATGTATTAATTCAATAAATAACGACAACTGAGTTAAATAATCGTAATTACTAATTTTGCTTGTTTTAGGTTCAGCTTTCTATTCATTACAATGGGATTATTATTATTATTATTATTATTATTATTATTATTATTATACAGCCTTGGTGCTCAAACTAAGATCCTTAGATTGGCTTTTGAATGGCAAATCCAAACTATTCCTAGATAACAAATTAAAAATCTATAAATGTGTCTTAAAGCCTGTATGGACATATGGAATCCAGTTATGTGGGGACTGCAGCAAACTCTAACCTTGCAACGCTTTTATTCTCGAACAAACAATTGCATAGGGAATTGAAAACACCCTTCATTAAGGAAGAAGTCCAAAAATAATCCGCTAGATACATGAATCGTATTCAACAACATCCGAATCAGCTGGCGTCCAATCTGATGAGGGAAAACCATTATTTATCAGACTAAGGAGGAGAACCACACAGGACCTGGCTACTCAGGACGAATATAGCAGTAGGGACACTCAAGGAAGTGTTCCTGAGGAAAAATGAAATTTTAGTATATAAGTATATAGTATTTATATATATATATTTATATATTTATATAGTATTTTAGTATATAGTATTTACTGAATGTCCAAGGACAGATTGTAATAAATACAGAATTTTAAAAAAAAATTATTATTATTTTTATCCACCAGATGTATGGATTTAATTTTCTTTTCATTTTTCTGCCCTAAAAATCGAATAAATTCGGCAGTTATGCTTTTGAATGAATGTTCCAAATCCATAATTTTGAGATTTTTAGATGATCTGTTTCCTTTAGGATACGGTACATCCTCATGGGCATCCAATTTTTTAATGTACGAGTACACCCCTACATTAACAATTTTAGCCTCAGGCATTTGTTCTACGTGGCGACACCTTTTGTGTCTCCTTTCTTCTTTTTTGTGATACCTTTACTCAGAGGAATGAAGATATACAGTGGCACGCAAAACTAAGGACACATGAATACTTTTTTTTAAGGCTTTGTTTAATATCATGTTCATAAAATAAAAAATGGTAAAGGAAACACATTGGAAACATTGTCAACAAAAAAAAATTATAATCAAGGCACAGTAGAAAATTTACCATAAAAACAGCAATACCTATATTACCTCTTGATTTTGTTCTGCAAAATTAAGGGCACATTTACCGTTTTTTTGAGAAAAGTTTACAATAGAATTTGAGTGATGGCAAAAGACAGTCTCATTCAAGTCAGAAAATCGCCTCGACCAAGTTACGTGCAAAATTTTCAAAATTTAATCGTTTTGAAGGTGGAAGAATTTAAAAAATTTCAAATTGACAACCCATAAAGAGCTTACTCTCGAAGAGCGAAAGATTATAATCGATTTATATGAGAAGAACAAAAAATCTTACGGTGGTGTCTCGAAGTTGGTATACTGTTAGAAAAGTGATACAACGAAAAATAAATGAAAATCGCATAGAGAATAAACCTGGGGCAGGCCGACCAGCCAAATTGACCGATAAAGATAGACGATATATAAAGCGTTATATTGACAAAAACCCGTCCACAAGTGCCAGAAAAATAAGTGACGATCATGAAAAATATCAGGGTAAAAAAGTTTCCCCTGATACTGTTCGAAGATGCCTAGCTAGTCAGGGTCTACAGTCATGTGCACCTAGAAAGAAACTCTTTATTAACTTAGCAAACAGTAATAGACCTTAACGCCATTGATCACCTATGAAAAATTTTGGGGAAAAAATTCGCAAACATTAAATTCGAAGCAAAACCAAAATAAAAGAGGTTCTTAAGAAACAAAGGGACACAATTAGCACAGAAAAAATAAAAAACTTAGAAAATTCGATGAAAAACATGATGAAGGCGGTATTAGATATGAAAGGATACCCAACAAAATATTAGAAAAGGTAAAATTTAACCTAATTTTTGTTTATTTTTTAATTATTGTAAATTTTTCTTTAAGTTGTGTCCTTAATGTTGTGGAGAAAAATCGTCGTGACATGGTAATCTTTTTTGAATAGTTTTTATTTAAGAAAATGAGGTTCCTTATTTTTTGTTGTCATTAAATAAGCGTGCTTTAGTCTACAATGCAGAAGTATTTTTTTTACTTTTTTTATATAAAATAGAAACAAAAAATTGGAGGAAGTCTAAAAATACTTGCTGCTGTATGTATGCCATTTGAGACGACCAAAAATGTAACACACAGAAGGAGGAGTACTAAATATATTTTAATCAAATGCGTTTTGTGAAGTTTTTATGATTGAGCAATATCCGTCTATTTGGCTTGCTAATAACTGTCGCAATTCTTTAGAAAATTTCTTATAACTAGCTCTGATCGTAACAGGGATTGTAAATGAAAATTATCCGTCCACTCCTGCCTATCATATGAAATTGGTCGATATTCGCAAAATTATTTTTTCTCTGTCACTTATGATGAATTTTTATCCATGGCATTATTTTAGGATGATTGGAAAGATTCCAAAAATCAACCGTTTAGCCGCATCCCTTATGGTACCTCCTATACAAATGAACAAATTAATCCTATTCTTTGGTTCATATAGACAATAATTTGCATTTATTACTGGTTGCTAACGTATGTCACTTGCTAATTACCGATATTCTATTTGGCATAGCCACTCTGCCAGCTCTGAATTTATTTCAAACCCTTTGTTCGATGTCTCCCGCCGCCTTTTCCTTTATGTGTGTTGGTGGTGAAATCTCACGGCATCATCATTTTTTATAACCGTTTTATGTTCCTGCCGGTTTCCAGTCATCATCTCTTCTGATCCAGTTGACGATAATTACTGCTAATATTTCTATGTTATGTCCTTATTATCCAATGGAAGAAGTGTGTTTGTGTTTGTCTTTGTGCCAAGTCCATCACTCTCGTATAATTGTTGTGTATCTTTTCTACGTCTTCATTTGTAATTCTTTTCCCTTTTATTTTAATTATAGTTGTTTTAGTTATTTTTAACATATATTTAAGTTTTGAGATATACTCAGTGACCCTCACCAATGTTTTTTAATATGTATTTTTCATATTTTAAAAATTTTGTGTTTGTGTCGTATTATATGTCATTTAAAGCCTAAATATTATATGTTTTTAATTGGTATTATAGTAAGTAAATAAAATTTATAATATATTTTTTGTTCATCAACTATTTAATATTTTATTATTTTTTAATTAACTTTCATTATACACTTTTTACAATAAATATTATTTTTATTGTTTTGTATTATTGTTTTTTTTTTTATTTATGTTTGTATTTTTTTTAATTTGTAAGACATTTTGCTTTATATTATTTTACGTTAAGTAATGTAAATGAATAATTGTAATGAATCCCAGCTGGCATATGTCAAGTATAGTAGCTGTGTATTAAATAAATAAATATCTTTTGTCAATCACTTTTTTTTCACTAAATCCAGTTAAATTTGATTACTTTAATGGTTTTCCAAAGTACAGGGTTATCTATAATTCGGTTTCATAAGTAAAGTTAAACAAAAAACACATAAAGCTTCGATTTCGATGAAACTCTTATTTTATTATAATCCTTGCACCTTGCCATTGTGTACGAAATACAATGCCATTTAAATGACCGCCTCTAGATTTATTGCAGCAGTGATCCTCTTGAGGCAATTTCTGAAAAAATACGGTCGGTACTTGATACCTCCAGACCATAAAACGCACAAAACAGTCACTTTTTCCTGATGCAATGGCTATTCCACAATCAATTCTGGATTGTTCGAGCCCCGTATATAACAATTTTGCCTGAGTTGCCGTAAACACCGATTGAGAAATAAGCTTCACCGCTGAAAACAGTTTTGTTCGAGTAAAAGCCCAAGTTTGAATTACCATTTTTGTAGTAAGTTTTAACTCTTTTTACGGTTGTTTCTTCGGTTGTTAAACGAGCCATATTCGTAAATGACTAACCATTCACTAGATAAATAACGCTTCAGATGACAGGTATTTAACAGCTCACACCCTTGCTAGACTGGCGGTTTTGAAATCACTAAATCATCACTAAATTGATAACCCGTACCTATTTTTTCTGGTATCTCCTAGGCAAATTTACCGATTTTTCCAAATTCAAATTTAATTCAAATGCTGTAGCCTAAAACTTTGTTCATCGTAGTGCTTCATGATTTATGATAAAATGTGGAAACAACAACGGACGTTGTGGTATTCCTTACACACATAACAGATTAAATCCATACATCCTTTGCGACATATCTTTCAAACAGTTGCATATCATTAAATTTGGGAGACATCATCACATCATCATGCATTTGTTAAACTTCGTTCTGAGAATGAAATTGGACTGCAATGAGACGCTCATGGAGGAACCTCTAATGCAAATTTAATTTTTCCCCTGTAAAAACTTATTCGCAGACACCACTTCTATTTTTGTCGATTACATTAAATTGTAATGCTTAGCAAAATTTGACAGACTAAAGAAATTAAGCACTCATTTTCGGTGCTTCCTATACAAATTACGTATTTTAACATTTTTATCTCGTATATTCCTGGATTCATATTTTTCATTCAATTGTACTAAATTCAAAATAACTAGGCAAACTTCAATATTTTATTATAACTTGACATCACTTACGACAGCACTTATTGATAAGAACGTAATGATTTGACACGCCCCTCCAGGTACCTTATAATTTTTTGTATCAACGCAAGAGGAGGTGAATGGATATACCATATGGTCGAAAAAATAAGTACACGTCCTTATTTTAGCTTATGCTTAATTTTAGTTACTTTAACGGAAAGTACTTGGTCAAAATAATAAATACATTGATTGCTCAATTCTGTAATATTTTCGCAGTCTGCTGTAGTCTTTTTGGAAAGTCTAGTTATTTTACTGTTGTTTGTCTTTATTCATAATAAAATATTTTGTCAAAAAAAACAAAAAAAAAAAAAAAATCAGCTATGGATCGAAAAACTCATTGTTCTCCGGAGGAGAGAAAAATTGTTTCAAGACTAAGAGAAGGTGGCCAAAGTCTTCATTCTATAGCAGAAACTATGAATCGGTCGCTATTTTTTGTACAATTTTGCTTTAAAGCCTGAAAAGCCCGTCAAAACTCGCGGAAGACCCAAAAACCTTCACAAACAACAGATATCCGTATTGTAACACTTGCAAAGAAGGACCCGTTTGTGTCTTCAAGAGCGATTTCACAGAAATTAGAAATGTAAATTCATTGCGAACGATTCGACGTAGACCACAAGAAGCACATTTACCAAGACGGATAGCCAGAAGAATTCCTTTGCTTAGACAAAAAAAAATTAAGGGCTAGATTGGGGTTTGCGAGAAATCATTCCAATTGGTCCGGAGGAGACGGTGAAAAAAAAAAATTGCCAAACACTTTGTGGAGCGATAAACATTAATGTATTTGAAAACGACTGTGCCCGGAATATTCGACGCCTTAAGGGTAAGGAATTCCATGTTCTCTTTACAAAGAAGACGGTCAAGCACGGGGGCGACAATATTATGGTCTGGGGTTGCTTCTCGTGGCCCGAGACATTAATTACCGACACTATGACCAGATTCCACTACAAATATATATTGGAAAATTCGATGTTGAACTATGCTGTGGAAAGTGTGCCTCTGAGTAGATGGACATTCCAGCAGGATAACGACCCCAAGCACACTTCTAACTTGGTAAAGAATTGGTTCCAAGATAATAATGTTGACTTCTTGACTCGCAAAGTCAATTTCTGGACTTAAATCCAATCGAAAATCTTTGGGGGAGAGTTGAAACAAAGAATTTAAAAGGAGGAACCTTAAAAATTAGGATTAATTATGGAATTTTGTGCAAAAAACTTGGTATGAAATTCCAGCCGAAACCTTTAGGAAGCTTATTGCCAGCATGCGAAAAAGAGTTAACAAAATAATTGAAAATAAAGATGGATATACCGGCTTTTAACGAAACTCAGTCAAATTAGCAGAAAAAACTTGATTTTCTTTTACTTTTTTATTTTAACTAAATGCACTTATTATTTTGTCCAATGTTTTTTTGATTAATGTGTTACTTTTTGAAAAATACTGAATTTATTTTTTGTTTTTCTGTTGTTGTTTTAGTATTTATTTTATTTCTAATGTTATAACAAAAGAAATTAGCATTTGTTTTTTTTTTAATGTAAATAAATTTTCGTCTACGAGCCTTAAAAAAATTTATATTTAGGGTGTACTTATTATTTTGACCATGCGTGTAAGAAAGTCAGTTCACCTGACTACTGGTTTGTTTACACCCTGGAACTACGAATTATAAAAATTTATTTTTTATCACCATTCTGCTCATGAAGACGAAAGTATGCTAAGGTATACTAAGTAACTTTTTCTTGGAATCCAATTGAGCGAATTGAAGTGGTAATTATGGAAATATCAAACTTTGTATTGTTCGAAAGTACTTTTGTTACATGACAATAGAAAAACTGTTCTTAAAACTTCGATAGAGTATTTTTGTGATATTTTGTCTTCACTTTTATCTAGCAATTTGCTAGAATCCAAAAGAATACTTTTTGAATAAAATTCTTCAGATTAAAAGAAAATGTGGCGAAATTTTAACATCTCGTATAACGTTGCTGATGTGCTCTTAATTACGATATTTAGTGAAAAACTAATCCAAAATTTCAATCAATTCAATTTACTTAAAATTGTTTCTACATTACCTAATGTCAAAAGATTTGCTTTGTAATTTGTACATTTATGAAACTACCCAAAATATTTAATTTTTTCCTAGTTTTATGGGTTAGAAAAATTACCTCAGATGCACAAGTTAATCTATTTTTCAAAATATTCAAAATATTGGGACCGAATCTATTTTAGGCTAATAGAGCCTATACTGGTCCTAAAATATAGACCCGGAAGTGGAACTATTATTAAATAAAAGCCCATACAACTCATGTATAGGACATGGAAGAACTTCTCACATTCCATTAGCTTACACGCATTCTATTTTTAGACTCACTCAACGAGACCTACAGTTTAACGACGATTCCGAACGTTACAGTTTGAGAAGCATTCACAAGACATCTCGACTACTCGAAGTGTTCCGCTTAAATAATAATAGGTGACTGTACGCAGGGTTGAAACTAGGATCATGCGAATGACAGTCGCGTGTACCAACTATCGCACTATGGTCGGTATTATTATTACTAGTACTTTATTTTTCATATCATAATCAAAAGTCACATTCGGTCAAATTGATTACGCAGAACAATATTTTGTGACACAAATTTGAAATTGTACAATTCAATGCTTAAAAAGTTTTGATAATGATTATTATAATAATAGTATTAATAACGAATATAGCGAGAGACAGGAACGTCTAGCATCACCAATTTATAATGAAATACAAGGTGTCCGTCGGGAAGGTATACTACTTTGTTTGTTTATAATTTTCGGCTAAATGAAAGAGAACGGATCTTATATTGCTAAATGTTTTATTTAATGTCGGCAATTAAGTGTAGAATACAATATCAGATAAATATCCGCCTCTGCTAGCCTCACAAGTGCGAATCCTTTTGAGTACATTTTTCACTACATTCTCACACATTTCAAGCGGTATTTCCTTAATTCCATCACGAATATTTTGTTTGCGTTGCTCAAGTGTTTCTGATTTATTTGCATAAACCTTGCTTTTCAAATATCCCCACAAAAAGAAGTCCGGAGCAGTCAAATCAGACGACCGTGGAGGCCAATTAACATTACGGCGTAAATGGTCTTGTGGAAGAAGTTCTTGTGTCAACTGAATCTTAAATGGAAACAATTGTAAGTCCTTGTGCAAAATATTGGCCAAAGTTATTGTTTGAAGACAAAGCTCCTGAGCACGGCGTCGAATTGGGGTTGATGAATTATTTTGAACACTTTCTTGAGCAGCAGTAATGTTTTCTGCCGGTCTTGCAGTATGCTGTGGTCCATGTTTGGCCCTATCAGCTACAGACCCTCTTTCTTTGAAATCATTCACTACACGATAAATTGTGCGTCTTGTTGGCACGTTGTTTCTCCCAAAAATTTCACCTGACTTTCTCGTCGTCACAGTAATCAATGAATGATTTTAATAAAATGTTTTAACGATTAAAACACGTTGGTTTATCGAATATTTTTCCATAATCAATTTACTACATCTCTACTTCACGACTGCCACATATGAACTGTCAAGACTAATGTTTACCAAAATGGCGGCAACAAAGTAGTATACCTTCCCGACGGACACCCTGTACAAGGAAGACATTACCAGCTTCGTAAATCTAAAGGATGATAATGAGAATCTTCTGTAATCAAATGGAATTATTAAATTTCATAATAGTATTATCATCATAATATCATAATAGTATTAGCATTCGTGCCTGCGCAAATAGAAAAATATTGGTTCATGAAGACCTTCCAAATGCAGAAATTCTGTATTGGTGAGTGTCAAATTATTGGTCAATTTGTATGGGAAGTAATTTTGTATGGGAAGTATCAGAACGGCCGTAGTTGGAAATAGGAAAGGTTTGGAAAGGTTAAAGTTATTAACATGGGGAGTACGTCTGCTATAGTACTTCCCATACTAATGACTATATGTATGAATTCAATTAAAATTTCCAAATTTAAGGCTGCAACTGGGTAAAAGTCATTAGTGTGGGAAGTACTATAGAAGACGTACTCCCCATACTAATAACTTTAACATTTTAAATCATCTATATGAATTCACAAAAAGTTTCCAAATTTAAGGCTGCAACTGAGTATATCAATTACGCTCGTTCTGATAATTCCCATACAAAATGTTAAATTGACCCAATATCAGAAGTAATTGGAAAATTTTGTCAATTAATAAAATTTTAGCGATTCAAATCATATTACAATATCATATCGTACGTAAATCCAGTGTAGTAATTCAAAGTTAATAGTGCAGAATTTATCAAATATGTCATTCTGTATGACAATTCTGTCAGCCAAACCGCAAATTGCAGCGAAATTTGTTTTAGTACTCTGAGCTATGTCCTGTTTGCTGGCTGGCCAGATCCATACTCTCAACTCACTTATCCATGTAGACTTTAGCCTTTACGTAGTCCTAACAGAAAATGTCTAGAATTTTGATCTTAAGTGATGCAAAAGTTGACGTAAATGAATCACCCACCTTACTCGCATGTTAAGGAGTTTATTCATGAAGAAATTCATTACACCAATGAAAATTTTGACAATGAGAAGTTAAACAAGTTTATAAATTTAGATTAAATTCAAATTATAAATTTCGTTGATTTATAACTAAAGCAGCAACTTTTAAAGATATTGTCAAATTCATCGCACTGAAATTATAGAAATTAAAATATGTTATAATTTAATGTAAACAACCGCCAAAGGCAAACAAAATTCTCTGCTTAATCACAAGAATACTTCACATCCACCGTAACCTACAGTTGTGCACCATGAAGCGGTGAAAGAATAATGTATGCAATTAAAAAAAGATACATAAAACAAACAGATGGTATATGAAAAGTGAAGAACATGCATGAAATATACAAAATGTATGGAAAATGTTTGCAAAGGACCACTCTGGATGCAGGTGACTCTTGGCTAAAAGCATGTTTCTAAGTGCTCAGTATACAGTGTAACCTCGTCTACTATACCTAATGGAACCGGACAGTTGCAATAACCGTCTCAAAAAAGTTTGTTATTGGCCAGCACATGAAAATAACTGCAGGTCACATAATAGGTTTCCAGCCATGGGATTGTGTTAAAATACTGTTTGTTTGATCAAATGGTTGATCAAAATCGTAATCGAAAATCGTTTACCAGTTTTTAGGTTAACCTGTTACCGATGGTTTTTAAAAAAATTGAATTTTTGATTGACAGGTTAAACAAGTTATTTTCGGCCGGTTAATCAATTCATAACTTATTTCTTTGAAGCTTCTAGAATTGTTTCATTGTCGGGCATAACCGCCAAGAGTTTACGTGTTAGTTTTACGAGATCTGAATGCGTTAATTCTGAAAATATTTGTAGAAATTTACAAAAATATTTGACTTTGAAATACTTGAATGACAAATTTTGCAAACGCAAAGATAATGCTAATAGTTTGTTTATGTTAAAACACGCATAATAAGATTTCTTCAAAAATATCATGAGGCCATAGTTATCGATTCTTTCAGGCAAGGGAATATTGCTATTTGAAAAATATATATATATATATCTGAAATTAATTCTGAATCGCCTCATTATGTAGCTTAACTCCATATAAACTTTGTGCTACTCTCTGTTAATTGTATCTTAAAATATGTGTCAAAAAACTCTAATAGTCTTTATTAAACTCACACCTTTTAGGGGCTCTCAAAGACGCCTCGCTGAGACATCTCTGGAATCAACACTAACAAGGGAGAAGTGCTGTAATTTGGAAATCGCAGAATCACAGTGGGCAGTATTCTACTACTATAAAGATAAGGTTAAAAATAAGCAGTATCTCACAATAAACACTAAATATACATAATAATATGTCAATCTGGAGGCGATATAAACAATTTCCTTTGCATTTCACACATAAGAGAGTTTCTCACATTCAGTAAGCTAACATGCATTCTATTTTTAGACTCACTGAGCGAGACCCTTCAGTTTAACGACGTTTCCGAATGGCACAGTTTAAGAAACATTTACAAGACTTGTTAATTACCACTACCTACTACCCGTATTATTCGTCAGACACAACGACGATAGACGATATATAGGTACTATGGCGGTCCCAAAACTAGCCGACTAGCTAGTTCACGCACCTTCAGCCGACAATCATCCAACACAATTTTGTGGATTTTCTTAACGGTGTCTGTCGTGGACACTTCAATTGGTCGTAGTTACCGAAATATAAAACATAACTACTTTCGTAATAAAAAATGACCAATTTGAAATATCTTATAAGTGGAAAATGATCTTTATGACGTGCTCACATACAGTGTGTCCGTCGGGAAGGTACACTACTTTGATTTGCCGCCATTTTGGTACACATTAGTCTTAGTAGTTCATATTTGGTAGTCGTGAAGTAGGGACGTGGCAACTTTATTATGGAAAAATATTCGATAAATCAACGAGTTTTAATCGTTAAAACACTTTATCAAAATCAATCATCGACTACTGTGACGATGGGAAAGTTATGTGAAATTTTTGGAAGAAACATTTTTTTTGCAAGAAACATGTTTATCGTGCAGTGAATGATTTCGAAGAAAGAGGTTCTGTAGCTGATAGGGCCAAGCATGGACCACAACGTACTGTAAGATCGGCTGAAAACATTACTGCTGCTCAAGAAGGTGTTCAAAACAATCCATCAACCTCAATTCGACACCATGCTCAGGAGCTTGGTCTTCAAAGAACAACTTTGGCCACAATTTTGCACAAGGATTTGCATTTGTTTCCATTTAAGATTCAGTTGACACATGAGCTTCTTCCACAAGACCATTTACGTTGCCGGACATATGCCAATAGGATGTTACAGCTCGTCCATGACAATCCCGATTTTCATGAAAAAATCATAATGAGTGACGAGGCACATTTTCATTTGAATGGATATAAGAATAAACAGAATAGTCGGTTCTGGGCAAATTATTCATCATTCACCTTTGCATCCATGTAATGTAACATG
Source organism: Philornis downsi (assembly GCA_019455685.1). NCBI lineage: Eukaryota > Metazoa > Arthropoda > Insecta > Diptera > Muscidae > Philornis > Philornis downsi. The sequence continues at coordinate 349,294 of JAHXMU010025382.1, forward strand.
CATTGATATAATGCTGGTGTAATAAGGATTTGAAAAAAAAGAGGACTACGGGAGCCATTGAGTACTAGCTTCAGTCGGGTGGGGGGTTCTCGTCCTTTTTTAAACAAAAAAATTGATACAGAAAAAAAAATATTTTAGACTCCCTTTTTAGTTAAAAAAAAAGTTTAAACTATTGAAACTAAATTTACGATTAAACGAGGGCCGCATGACTACTCAAACACACAAAACCCGATTAGTAGCCATGAATATGAGACTATGCAACATTCATATTTTATCTGGCATTATATCTCGTCGATGTTCTGAGATATTCTTCTCTAAACCCTCCCAAACCATGGTTCTGTCTTTAAATGGTTTTCCAGAACCCCTGATTCGTTAAACTAACACTACCACACTTTCGATTGGAAACACTTTCTGATCAATTTAACACTTCATTTTTAGCAAATTAATTTATTCATTTAATCTTTGAATTCATATTTAAAGTTGTTTAATTTTAAGTTAAATTATTTATAGATTTAAGTTAGGATAAGTTAATTTTACAAATATATGTATATATCTAGAAAAGAAATCATTTTACAAAAACCAATTCATTGTACGCACAATTCTTCACAATCGTCGAAGCAATTAGACAACCATAATCAGCGATTTTTATAATAATATTTTTTTTAAATATTTACTCACCAGCTCGATGATCGATGAAGGCCTCCATAGGTTCGATGCTTGTGATGGAAACTAAATATTATAGAATTGATGAAAATGATGATGTTGGTTGGTCCTGTGCTTAGGGTTTGATTAGGGTTTTTGTAACATGACTTTAGTTCAAAATTTAAACATTATTAGAATAAGAAAGTTTTAAATAAATTTTAGAGATTTTAAATGAATTTAAAAATTACATTATGACGAATTGATTTTAAGAGAATATTTTTAGGTTAAGTTTTAGCATGGTTTGTGACTGTTTTCAATATATCTGTTTGGTTGTTTTTGTAGAATAAATTTGAAGCATGATATTGTAGGTTAATTTTTTTTAGGCTAAGTTTTTTTTTCTTCTTTTTTTCTTGTTAATTCTTAATCGCAATTGTTGAACAATATGTTGTGTTGAAAATGTCTTGCCCCTGATCTTGGACAGGCGTATATGGAAGTTCCAGACTTTTTCCGCCAAATTTTGTTGTCGAGGTGCTCAGAAGTGAAAAAATCTTGGTTAAGTGTTGCTGAACTTAATTCTCGCCACATATAATTGCAACCAAAATTTCCCAGAAGTTGCTTTAATTGATAAGTTAGGGCTTTTAATGTTTGGTAAGCTTCGAGCCCGTCTGCAAAAAAATGCTGGGCTGCTGGACGCTGCAGCTTTCGTTATCCCAAATACTTGCGTAATGCAGCTTTCAATTGTGGTTATGTCTTATTTATTCTATTTATTAACCTCTAAGTGAAGAGATTAATTATGAGCACGTCTTCACTCCTTGGGATTGTCAGCAAAAAGGGCAGGTTTTAATTTCTTGTCGATGCAAGAAGAGTTGACATAAATCAGGTGATCATTGTTTATGTCACTGTTGACATAACAAGTCTGTGGTAAACAGAAGTCATACATCTGTTCGAAAACAGTTGTAATAATATTTGGTTCGAGTCTTGGATAAACTGTTGCCGTTTTAGCGTTTTTTTTTCAGCATCGTCCATTACACCCATTAAAAGTGACAGTCTGGTGTGCAATTTGGTCAGGAGGAATCATTGGACCTTACTTCTATGAAACTGAAAACGGCGTAACGGTAACTGTCAGTGGGGAGCGATATCATGATATGATTGAAAACTTTTTAACGCCACAACTGCATGCTTTGGGCTTGATTAACATGCGGTATCAACAAGACGGTGCCACATCGCATACAGCCAGGATTACAATGGAATTACTGCGAGACCTCTTTCCACAACAAGTTATTTCAAGAAATGGCGATGTTGATTGGCCTCCACGGTCGCCTGATTTGACTGCTCCGGACTTCTCTTTGTGGGGATATCTGAAAAAGCAAGATTTATGCAAACAAACCAGAAAAGCTTGAGCAACTCAAATAAAATATTCGTGATGAAATTAATGAAATACCGCGAGAAATGTATGAGAATGTAATGAAAAATGTGCTCAAAAGAGTTCGCATTTGTGAGGCTAACAGAGGCAGGTATTTATCTGATATTGTGTTCCATACATAATTGCCGACATTAAATAAAACGTTTATCAATATAAGATCCATTCTCTTCCATTTAATCACAAATTATAAACAAGCAGCGTAGTATACGTTCCCTGCGGACACCCTGTATTTGCTTCCCTTCTTTTCTCGCAATCTCATTGCTAAGTCATTTCCTATTAAATAATGAAACTATTGACCTTATCATATCTATAGCCTATACATTTGTAACTCTTTGTGGCATTTATACAGAATTAATTAGCAAATATTTTCAATATTTTCATAATTTATTAGTGAACCAAAGGCAAAACGTGTGCACAACCAGCAAAGAATGCATATCACTTCCAGTCCAGCATGACAATAAAAATAATTGACTTTTGGTTTTAATTAGAGCCGAAGAAAAGGATACGAATACGATTTTGATGTCAGTTAATAGGAAATGTACAGATAGTACAAATTAATTATTTACTACAAAGTAATTAAATTTAAACATGTACATATAAGAAATCATGAGCAAACATTTGCAGATAGCACAAGACAATTATTTGCTACATAGTTATTGAATTTATTGTGCAAAGAATGTTAGAGTGACAAATTTTTACATCACCTTATTTTCACTCTAATTGGTGTCAGATTGATTGAAGTGCAATCATTTCACTTAGGAATATTTGAAAAATTATTATTGATTAATAAATTTGCAGCAATCGTTACCACGACCATTAGCTGTTTAAGTGAAATACCACAAAGTAGATATTAATGCTTTTGTTCAAAGGAAAGCCTCTAAGCTTTGTAACGCATTAAATACCATTTGTTAGTGCTCCTTTATGGATATTTGTTACATAAACTGAGTAGATTTCTCGGTATGCCAGGCAATTGGTTATTTCAAAATACATGGTGTCCGTCAGGAAGATATATTACTTTGTTTTGCCGCCATTTTCTTAAGCAGTAGTCTTGACGGCTCATATTTGGTAGTCGTGAAATGGAGACGTGGCAAATTTATTATGGACAAATATTCGACATACCAACGTGTTTTAATCGTTACTGTGATGATGTGAAAGTTACGTGAAATTTTTGGGAGAAACAACGTGCCAACAAGACGCACTATTTATCGCGTGGTAAATGATTTCGAAAAAAGAGGGTCTGTAGCTAATAGGGCCAAGCATGGATCACAACGTACTGCAAGATCTACTGAAAACATTATTGTTGCTCAAGAAAGTGTTCAAAACAATCCATCAACCTCAATTCGGCGCCGTGCTCAGGAGCTTTGTCTTCGAAAAACAACTTTGGCCATAATTTTGCACAAGGATTTACCTTTGTTTCCATTTAAGATTCAGTTGACTCAAGAGCTTCTTCCACAAGACCATTTACGCCGCCGTGCATATGCGAATAGGATGTTACAGCTCGTCCATGACAATCCCGATTTTCATGAAAAAATCAAATGAGTGACGAGCCACATTTTCATTTGAATGGATATGTGAATAAACAGAATAGTCGGTTCTTGGCAATGGAAACCCCTCAAGTTAATCATCAGTCACTTTTTCGTCCATTAAAAGTGATAGTCTGGTGTGCAATTTGGTCAGGAGGGATCATTGGACTTTACTTCTTTGAAACTGAAAACGGCATAATGGTAACTGTCAACAATTCTAGACCGCACAAAATATATACCGATAACCTTAAAATAACGTTGATCTAAAATACGAGTCGATTTAACGATATCCGTCCGTGTGTGACAGAAATACTGGATGTAATTTTTAAATGATTTAATAGAAAACGCCACCTGTATTTTGTTTGCACCGAGGATGATTGAAGTATAAAATGGTTTCAAGCAAAGGGACCATCCAAGCTTCAGTTCATTACAAAATTTTTCGAAAATCGTGCTTTTCATCGGTTTTCAATTGTATTTAGTACTTATATCATACATCTGCATGGGTCTTATCGGCCCATAGTTTAGTATAGTCCCCGTACAAATGCACAGTCCTACTTTGGTTTCATTGCTTGCACAAGACGCTGTTGTCACATTCGGTCATACTTAACACATACTCGTAAATGCGTATTGTTTGGTCTAACGAAGAGCCCGATTGAAAATAGTCCTCAAATTGTGATTAGCACTCATAAAGAGTGGCCCAACAAGAACGCAAGATTTAAATTTGGAGCCATTCGAAGTGTCATTGTTTGACATTTGAACAATTGTTATTGTTTGCTAGTAGAAGGACGAGGTTAGTAAAAATAGAGCGCTACACGAATGAACAACGCATTCTCATTGTGAAATTGTTTACCAAAATGGTGAAAGTTCTGCAGCTTCAGTTCGCAAATTGCGATCAATTTAGGGTCACAATAATGCTCCAAAAGAGTCAACTGTAAAGAGATTAATGGATAAATTTGCCAAAACTGGGTCTGTTAGTGATGTAAAGACAACAATGCGCCTTCGATCAGGTCGATCGGCCGAAAATGTCGCAGCTTTACGTGATGATGTCGATCAAATTCCATCCACAGCGAAGGGTATTGGAGAGACAACATGAAAATGATGATTTTGCCGATGAAATCATCTTCAGTGACGAGGCCCATTTCCATCTTGATGGCTTCGTCAATAGGCAGAATTGTCGCATTTGGGAAGAGGAAAATCCTCGAGTCATTCACGAGAAGCAAATGCATCCTCAACGCGTCACTGTGTGGTGTGGATTTTGGGCTGGAGGAATTATTGGACCTTTTTTTATGAAAATGAGGCATGTCAAGCGCAAACAGTCAATGGTGTTCGGTATCGTGAAATGATAACCAGTTTTTTCGTGCCTAGAATTGAAGAAGAAATGAATGTGGACGGCATGTGGTTTCAACAAGACGGCGCCACATGTCGTACAGCCAGAGAAACAATTCAACTGCTGCATCAGTTATTTAAATTTGTCGTTCTTGTTGGGACACCTTTCATAAATGGAACGTTCAAGTTCGATTTTATAAATTTTTTCGTTTTGTTTTGTTTTATTTGGATGAATATTATTTGAAGAGTATGTTTTTATCAATCAGTCTATGTTTCTGTACAGTCCATACAAAACCACCGTTAAACCCTGGTTTTATTAGAATTGTATTTGGTGGTGAGATTTAGTTGAGGATAAGGTATTGAATCCGATTGTAATTCAACTCTTTCACTGTAATCGCTAATTTGCAAATTGCATTAACTGGAATTTTTTGGAAATTGCATTACATTACACTGCTTGGCAAAATGTAGTCGCACCATTTCTGGTACCTGCCATACAAATTACCATATTTAACCCACATATTCCTAGATCTATACCTTCCATTGAATTGCACTAAATTCTGAATTGGTGCACTACATAGCGTATTCTCATACAAATTAGTAGATCTTGGGAGAACGAATAGTCTCTCCATAATTTATAAGCGGCAGACAATAAATTAGTTATAATTTTGCTACTTTTATTTTGAGTTAATTAAGGGCATTTGTTGATAAGAACTTAGCGATGTACTCCACTTTTTTTGGCACTCTGCACACATTTGCACCAGAGCAAAGTTCTGTTGGATGAAGATTCATGTCAGTCAGTTCATCTGACTGAACTTTTTGTACTGGTTGCTATGTAATAATTTTCGTACAATAAAACTATTGATGTTATCCTACCTGTGTTCTAAATCTACAATTTATTATTTGTTTATTATTTGTATCTTCTTGTGACATTATTATTATGTTCATTGCCAAAAGCCTTCAAGCAATAAAAGTGTAGAACCACTAGAGAATGCTAATCACGTTCAGTCGTATGGCAATAATCTTAATTGAATTCCAATTTCACTTTGAGCAAAAGCAAAGGACGAACATATAAACATTTTAAATACCTATACAATGAATAAGAAATCTGCAGATGACACAAAACAATTACTTACTACATTGTAATTAAATTTATTGTGTATAACATATTACAAGGACTAGATAAGTCATATATATATATTTCTTTTATACACTTTTGTTCATCATAATGCCGCCAGCTTAGTTATTGTGAGAGTTATTTCAGTGCAGTAGTTTATGTCATATCACAAATTGTTTATACCTTCTTATAAATTTGAATGATTTTAGGTGAAAGTCTCCTGTTTGAATGAAATGTGATAATTTCATTTACGGACGTCTCATAAACGTGCCAAAGCATAACCAACTTGTAGTGAAATATATTTGAAAACTAATTGCTTATTGACATAATATCAACGACAGTCAATTTAGGCGTCATTCCCCGGGCATTAGTTAATTAACAAACGAATTGTCACCTGGAAGTTGTCCGTAATTTGGTCTAAGGAAAGCTACTGGGTTTTGCCATGCGTTAAGTACTGGAACTTCTATTTGGTGTTTGTGACATTTAATGGACAATTGCTGTATAAGATAGCAGTATATTTTTATAGCTTCCTTGGTAAAATAGGTTATGTCAAAATAAGATGGCGAAATGGTTATTTGAAGCAGCTAAAATGTCCGCCACTACAACCGATTTTCTTGAAATTGAAAGTCAAAAAGTCGGATATAGTGAAAAGTTGAAAAAAGTAAGTCTTCATATTCTTTTGTTGGGGTAGAATATGTCGGAATTTTTTTTTGTTTTGACCATAATATTACGTGAGTGATCCCGAAACTAGCTGACCTAGCAAAAAAGACTAAAAAAAGTATTCAATAGCTTTTATACCCTGTTTATAATAAAACCTGTCAAACTCCGTAATATACTCATCAACCACAGACTGCACCTCTTCGTTGTTGGCAAATCTTTTACCATCGAGCCATTTTTTCAACTTTGGAGCTAAGGAGAGCGATGAAGCGATGAATGTTAAGTATAACACAAGTTGTTTACCAGTTCGTCTTGTAATAACTAACTCTTTCCTTACCAAATCTTATACAACTAATTAGAAGTCAAGCATATTAGCCTACCTAAATGGAACATAAGCGTACATAAACATAAAGGTGACCTAAATGATGCATAAGCGTAATAAGTGTAATTAAGTACGTTAACTTATACAACACTTTAATTCATTAATTTTGGTCATCGCAGTAGTGGATGTGTGAACTGGAACATTGTTTTAATGAAACAACACTTTATTTTTCGTCATATGGAGTCTTTTTCCATAATTTCATCATGAAATAAATTAGCATAATATCCGCCGTTGATGATTTTTTCTTTCTGAAGATATTTAATAAAAGTAGTCCCATGCGCATCCCAAAAAATCAGACGCCATAACCTTGCCTGCATATGACACCGTCTTCGTCTGTTTTGGACACGTTTCTCCCATTCCAGTCTACTGTTTTAACCGTTCCATTGTCTCAGGTGTGAGGTGGTGGATTCATGTCGCATCCGTATTTATAAATCGAGGAAAAAATTCTTCTTTATTGCGGTGAAATATCGCCAAACACTCTATTGAAATATCTTCGCGACTCCCTTTTTGCTCTATTGAAAGCAAGCACGGCACCCTTCTTGCGCACTGCTTTCTCACATTCAAGTCTTCGGTCAATATACGATGTATAGCATTTTTTGAAACGCCCCTCATTTCAGCTAGGTCATGCACATTCAGCCTACGATCATCCAATAACATTTTGAGGATTTTCTTAACCGTAACGGACGTCGACAACTCAATTGGTCGAGCACTACGGTGTTCATTTTGCCATCTCGTACGGCCTCGTTTAAACTCTGCTCCCCAATATTTTACAGTCGTAAACGAAGCAGCAGACTCTGCCAGTGTAGAATCTAGCTCGGCTTTACTATTGGGTGGACTGAGGCCTTTCAAATAGAAATATTGAATTACATAACGGTGACCAATTTCTTTCACATTTACAAATTCACTGAGATCGTTTACTTTTAATGACTTAAATAAAAAGACTAAACAATGCCGAGCCTTGAAACTTAAAACATATGATTTATAAGGTTGCCACTTTTCACCAAAATAATATTTTTCATACTTGTGGCACCATCTATGTTTCAGTTCGACTAGTTTTGGGACCGCCCTTGTATAATACAATACAATATGAAAGGGCTATATCGACCTACACCCATCTGGTACCACTTAGACAAGACAGGTTTTCCGACATTCTATTTTTATCCTGTGACTCATAACACGAGTTTGTGCTCATCACTTGTTTTTTTACTTTAAATTCATTGAAATTTGATACACATTAAGGTCTTGGTTAGATAACGTCTGAAAATGAAAATAAATCGCATTGCCGTTGTCTTTCTGGTGACTTTCATATTAAATTTTATATTTTCTGAATTTCTGTTTTTTTCCTGCAGCCCCTGCCAGGATGACTGTACTGACTCGAATTTTTGTTCAATATTTTACCTCCTAATTCTTGATAAAATTTGAGAAAAACGACCGGTTAATTATGCTTCTGGTATCTCTCATACACATTTTTATTTGATCCATATACTCTTATTCTTAGCATTCAGTTCAACCAAATATGACACACGTCCTGCGTTTGATAAGCTTAGTCCTGCAAATGAATCGTGTGAAGTCCTCAATTTTCAATTTTTTTTTTCAACAGGCCAAAATTTGTGAACATTCTTTTGGGCGCCAGTATGTCCGATTCCCAAAGGTGCTCACTTATCCTCACCAGATTCCACCATACTCAAAACGAAATTTTTGGCGTGCATATACTCGCATTTGGAAATCGCATCTGAGTTAAATTAGATTGTGGGTTTGATGTCCGTAAGCTGCGCTCCGACCATTTTATGGCCTAACTTTGTTATGAAATTGAAAGAATTCTGCCGATCAGGGCCCTGGCAAAGTCAATACTTCCAAAAATTCCTTAAAATTTGTCGCAAGTAAATTTTTATTTTTTTGGTTTATGTCTTCGCTAATTATATGCGTATTCAACTGCACATATGGGGTGTCCGTCGGGAAGATATACCACTTTGTTTCGCCGTCATCTTAGAAAACATTAGTCTTGACAGTTCATTTTGGCAGTCGTGAAGTAGAGATGTGGCAAATTTATTATAGAAAAATAGTCGACAAACCAAAGTGTTTTAATCGTTAAAACATTTTATCAAAATCAGTCATCGATTACTGTGATGATGAGAAAGTTACGTGAAATTTTTGAGAGAAACAACGTGCCAACAAGACGCACCATTTATTGTGTAGTGAATGATTTTGAAAAAAGAGGGTCTGTAGCTAATAGGGCCAAGCATGGACCACAACGTAATGCAAGATCGGCTGAAAACATTACTGAAAGTGTTCAAAACAATCCATCAACCTCAATTTGATGCCGTACTTAGGAGTCTTCAAAGAACAACTTTGGTCACAATTTTGCACAAGAATTTGCATTTATTTCCATTTAAGATTCAGTTGGCACAAGAGCTTCTTCCACAAGACCATTTACGCCGTGATGTTGATTGGCCCCCACGGTTGTTTGATTTGACTGCTCCGGGCGTCTTTTTGTGGGGATATCTAAAAAGCAAGGTTTATGCAAACCAACTAGAAACGCATGAGCAACTCAAACAAAATATTTGTGATGAAATTAATGAAATACCGAGTGAAATGTGTGAGAATGTAATGAAAAATGTGCTCAAAAGGGCTCGCATTTGTGAGCCTAACAAAGGCGTACGTTTGTCAGATTTTGTATTCCATACATAATTGCCGACATTAAATAAAACATTTATCAATATAAGATCCATTCTCCTTCATTTAATCAAAAATTATGCTTATGTAAGTTATGCTTAGTTGATTCTACGAAAAATATCAAAATCTTCATCACTTGGATTTCAATGTTGTATCTCAGAGTGATATTAGAATCTCAGAAAAGCACCTAAAAATACGGATATATATATAAAATAAAAACAATTTTAATAAAAATACAAAAAATAAAATAAAAATATGTATATGCAGATGTTATTCCACGAAATATTGATTCGGTCTATGATTGAATGTCTATGATTCTATCTATTCTAATAAATAGATTCAATTCAGCTTAGGACAATCGTTGTAAATTGGATTTTAGTGGGAAGCAAGTTTCAGAACCGCATTTAATAATTATAATAATGGCAAAAAAGAGCTTCCTAAGAAGTGGAAGATGTGTTCATATGACATTCGCAGAAACTATAAAAAAAGGCGAATCTTGGAAAAAGACTTCCTCTTCTAATTCTAATTTTTAGGTGAACGAAAATCGTTCAATTTGGCAGCAGTAGTTAATGAGATATAATGCGTTTTATAAGTACACATAATATGTCACTGTTATCTCTAAATTCCATTTATTTAGTTACTAAATTCCATTTACTTACATATACATAATATTTCATGGAGTTACATCAACAAGATATCTTACTATCGTAAATATATATGTATATTTACATATTCGTCTAGACATTCTAAATATAGAAATAACGATTATGCATAAATGGCAGCAGCTGTGTGTTGGACCCATTATTGCCAACACTGTTTGCCAAATTGTGTGACTACATTGGCGAAAAAATTCTTGAATATATTTACATTTGTGCATTGAAAATCATGCCATATGATACAGAAATGAAACAGTTCGGAAGTTTTATGGGTTTTTTATTCAACAGAAAGTGTGCAATTCAGTGGAATTTAAAGGCCAATCAACAATGATTATTTGCAAACAAAATATTATTTATAAGTTATGAGAAATGCTTATGCTAGAAGAATAGAATAAGGAGGCGCGAACGTATCGTCTGATTTGATTATATTGGTCACCTTGCTTTGGAGTTATTTGAAGTCTAATGTTTATTTGAACAGGCCATAAATAGTAGTAAAGGAAAGGCATTGCTTGATGGATAATGTTTTGAATCGTGTCCATGATGATGCATTCTGTCCGCAGTGGCCATTTGGTTGACAATTTTAAATTTGAAAAATTTAAATAAACACTGTTATAGAGATTACTTATTTTTAATTTAAAAACAAGTTATAGCCTTAGGAAATCGAGAGAAAACTTTGGATACAATAGACGCAATTATTTCGAATTCTTCAGATGTACAACAATCCATGACTTGTTTGTACTTTGAGTTACACGTCTGTCTTCTTCACAAATGGCAAAGTGGCGATAACAGATGGCTCCGATTGAAAACAACAACATTTTCCAAAAATAATTGTAAAGACGTTTTAAGATCGACGCTTACAAGGAAACAAACAATTGAAATGGAGTATGAACAAAATCGAGTTTATCTGTGATTACTGTTTACCTTACTTAGACGTGCATTTATTTTCAATCTAAATTTCGAAATTCTCTATAATTAGCAAGCTATAGCTATTCTTCAAAAATTCGATTTTTTACAAATTTTGTAAAATATCCAAACATTAATAAAGGGTGATTTTTTAATCATAGTTTTTTTTTTTTTTAATGGAATAAAACACTCAAATTTGCATCATATATTAAAATTTTTCATTGGAATCGATAAATAGGTCTTTGCCATTTCATTTTTAAAGATAATTTCATGTAAGTGTTGTCCGCGGCTCCGTCTCAAAATGTCCATTCGGAAGGTCCAATTTTTCGTCTCTTTTTCGAACATTTTGGCCAGTATTCTACGAACAACGCGTGTTGTGTTATCCTGTAAGGTTTCAATAGTATTCAACTTGTCCACATAGACTAAGGACTTGACATAACCCCACAAGAAATAATCAAGAGGCGTTAAATCGCAAGATCTTGGGGGCCAGCTCGCAGGGCCAAATCGAGAGATAAGCTGCTACCAAAATTCATCCCTCATTATATCCATTGTTTCAAGAGCAATGTGGCATGTTGCACCGTCCTAATGAAACCACATGTCAAGCAAGTTCAACTCAGCCAATTGGGGCAAAAATAATTCTTTTCGAATTGACATTTCGCGATCGTCATTAACACTGGTTGCTACTGCTGCAATATTTTCTTCGATACGCGTTCTACGCATGAGCGTCGATGGTTTTATGCCCAACAAAGTAAATTTAGTGCGAAATTTGGAGATAACAGCACGAATTATTGATACAGAAGGTCGATTATGACGGCCATAAAATGTTCACATCAAACGATGCACATTTGTCACAGAGCACGAATTTTGATAATAAAATTCAATGACTTGAAATCGTTGTTCTTTTGTTAGTATTTTCATGGTGAAATGGCAGAGTATACTGTACACTTTTCACTTTGACAAATGACGTTTGGACGCCATTACCAACCAGTGCTGCCAACCTGAAATACTTATATCTTAAAAAATTACCCTATAAATATATGTGCATGCTAATTTTGCGGCAAATGAAAAAATTTTGGACATGACATCCTCCAATTTCTTCCTAAATCCATCTACATACCAAATACGTATATCGCATATATTGTGTTACAGATTCAACACAATGCGTTTCAATATAAAGATTATTTAAATTTGCTGTGAGCAAAGAAATAAATTTACCTACGAAATCCTATAGATTGCCAAAACGGAAATAAAACATTTTATGTGTCATCTGATGTACATTTCGTCCGCTTTACACAACCAAATGTAACCCTAAAACTTATGTCTATAAATAAAAATGCAAATAATTTCATTACATGCCCATTATGTCTTGTATAACTTCATTTGTAACAATTTCCTGTTGCTCACAATTCACAGAGGGCGAGATACGAAACGTAAAAGCAGAACCTTGATTTGTTATCAATAAAAAAGAAATCTTAATGCGCACACTTTTATATCCTTTATATCCATACCACAAATCTCAATGCGAACACTTCATTCTTTGTATTCATACCACATTTCGTTTATCCTTTTCTATGTATGAAATATTAATCAAACATCTTCTTCCTTGTATATTTCACCCTGTTGGAGCAATCTGCCTAAGAAACATGTTAAATGTATTCATGTGTAAATATGGAAACGGAGCAATATCCTTGTGTACATATTTTGTATAATAGATTATATATATTCACAACCATTGACTGCGAGATCAATTTGGAAATTTTTTTTATGGCAGAAGATAGTTTTATGTCCATATGTTGGGTTCTTGACAAATATGTGTAGGTGCGCGACTAAGTTCCTGCTGTTTTCCAATAGATGGCGCCAGCTGTAAGTGCTAGTGTGCAGAACCGACTGTTCTGCCATAACCTAAACATCATGCGCCCAGTTTAGGAATATGCTAAACATACCGCCTACAATAGTGATTTTCTTTTGACGTCATATTCTTTTGGTTGTGTGAATATGTATGATTTTGTGCCAAATAATCGTCATAAACGGGATATATTGATTTTCCTCTTTTAAACGAAAAAACGGCGGCTGAAGCTCATTAAGAGCTTCAAAACGTTTACGAAGATGCTGCTTTAAGTGAAGCAACGTGTCTAGATTGGTTCCATCGCTTTAAAGACCATGATTTTGATGTTGACGACCATTCGCATAAAGGAAGACGAAAAACTTTCGAAGATACTGAATTGACGGCATTACTTGTAGAGTAGAGCTTGCTTCAGTATTGGGAATTTCCCGCCAAGTCATTTCCAAGCAATTGCATGCATTGTGAGTGAATGAAAAGCAAGGAACTTGGGTTCATTATGAGTTGAAGCCAAGGGACCTTGAGAGTAGTTGTTTCGCCCGTGAACAACTGTTTCAGCTACAAAAAAAGAAAGGAGTTTCTTCATCCTATTGTGACGGATAATGACAAATGGATTCATTACAGCAATCCAAAGAAAAGAAAGTCGTGGCGGCTGCCTGGTCATGCTTCAACGCTGTCGCCACGGCCGAATATTCGCACTGCGAAGATTATGCTCTGTATTTGGTGAGACCAGGTCGATGTTATTTATTACGAGCTGTTGAAACCAAGCGAAGCTACTACTGGGGATCGGTATCGATTTCAGTTAATGCGATTGAGATGAGCTCTGAGCGAGAAATGCCCACAATACGCGGAGAGGCACGAAAAATTAATGATCAGCTTGACAATGCTCGGCTTCACGTGGCCAAGCCCGTCAAAACCTACCTGGAAACACTGAAATGGGAAGTCTTACCCTATCCGTCATGTTCTCCAGATATGGCGCCGTCTGATTATCACTTGTTTCGTTCGATGGCCCACGGTCTGGCTGACCAGCAGTTCCATTCATATGAGGACATCAAGGAATGGCTAGATTCGTGGATAGCCTCAAAAGGTGAACAATTTTACCGTGACAGATTTCGAGCTTTACCAGAAATATGGATAAAAGTAGTAGCTAGCGATTGGCAATACTTTCAATGAATCATTTGTAAATTTATTTTCAATTTTATGAAAAAAAGAACAGCAAGAACTTAGTTGAGAATTGCACTGTTGTAGCACAGTTAAGGATGATTACTTAAATTTCCTTTAAGTTAATGATGTTGAGCGAGTATCACAACAATTATTTATCCATCAACTTGTTACTATTCGTTGAACTAGCAATGAATAAATATCGAAATTCCAGAAGTTACTTGCTTTTGATATGTCTCTATTGGTAAGAAACCCAGATTCGAGGTAAATAAGTTCCGTTTTCGTTATTCGCATTCTTTTGCATAATTTGCATTCGAAATATTTGACCGTAACATAATTCCAAATTTCTTTACAGAGAATTACTACTTGCCAGCCGAAGGAACTTGGGAAGAATGCAGTCCACTAAAACATTAATTTGTCAACATCCTAGAATTAACAATATCGTATGCTATATATAGCTTCTGTTTTTCAGAAGATTCAAACTACGAATCTGGCTTTTACATATTTACACTACATCCCGTTTTTAGGAAATTCAAACCATGCATATGGCTATAACATTTTCAAACTACATCCCGTTTTTAAAAAATTTAAGGCTGAGCTTGCAAAAAATTTAATTTTTACAAGATATTATTAAAAGAACATTTAAAACATGTCACTTCAGTCCAAAAGCTCAATGCTTTCTTACGAGACCTTGCATTGACTACGAACAGAAATTCTATGCGCTTTGGTTTCCTTCACTTTTTTTCCAATGCGTCACACCAAGTTTTGACAGTATTTCCGAAACTTGGTCTTCCAATCTTAAGCGTCTTTAGCCGTATTCATCATCAAAGACTTTTCGTGCTGGAGCTTCTGACTCCGCCCCGCACAACATGACCTAATCAACTCAATTGCTGTAGTTTGATGCGCTTGATCACGTCGACGTCCCTATATAGCTCATACTCTCTTGGTTCATACGAATCCTAAATCTCCGTTAGTTATAGTAGATCCACGTAGTTTTCGGGGCATTTTCGTCTCAAAGATTCTTAGCACTGATTTATTTGCTAGTGCCACAACCGGTGATTCTACATCATACAGGAAGATGGGCAGGAAAATTGTCTTGATTGGTAGACTGGATTCCAGAACGAGCAATATGATTCTCTCAATCGGCAGGCTGACATCTTATCACAGAATCGAAATAAATGTATTCATTCAAAACTCCTAAGTTATACTTGACAATTTTCAGGCTGTCTCCTAAATGGGAAGGTTCTTTGTTCGCCGAAATATACGACTAGAATTTGCCTTGGCTTATCACCAAATCAACAATTGCTGACTTCCTCTTAAGGCATAAGGAGGCTGCAGTATTATCTCGCAATTTTCCGTCAACGATATCTGTAGCATATGGTTGATTTATGGTTGATGATTTCCATTGCCATCTTTACAGAAGAGATTCCCGTTTCAAAACTTTTGCTTTTAACCATTTGGTATGATTTTTGGCTGCCAGCTTAGAAATTACACCTTCATTTTATATCTTCCCTCTCCCAATCCTTTTTACAAGCATTTCTTCCGCTAAAAAAAATCGCCGGGCCTCTTTTTCCTTCTCCTTATGGCATTTCCTAACAAAGAGCGCTACGCTTATCTGCCACATTGCCATGAATATAGCATCCTTTTTCTTAGAAAATGCGATGTTATTGAGTATACCAAGGATTGTCTATGCGCGGTCTTCATACCCCAATAAGATTTTTGCGGCAGTGAAAGTAGAATATGTTACCACTGAGTGTCAGGAACATCAGGATTATGTTAATGTCATAGTAATTGAAAGAATTCATTAGAAAAGTCTATTATTACCTCTGGGAAGAGCAGCTTAGCGACATGTACCTTTCTTTGTGTTTGTGTACGTTCTTCGCTCTGTTCAATTCCCTGCTTACCTCAGCTGCATTTTCAGGAGTTCATCCGAGCTCAAGTTAGCATTCCGGATCACATGCACGTCCATGACACCAGAAGCATGCCTTCCATCTTTCAGCTATGTCGCTTTGTGAATGCATTTATATGGAAATCTGGTTTCACTTACTATCACATCAGTCTGAGTACGCTTTCGAAGATGTTGCTTTGTAGACTAAATTTTTCGATTATTGAACTGAGAACATATTCCTTCTTACTATGGCATTCAAATCTCCCAGAGCAATTTTAGTTTGGTGGCCAAGGGGGCGGTCATATGCTTCTTCTAGGCACTCATAAAATTATTTTGGTGTCCTCCTCTTTAACTTCCGTCGGGGGCGTCAGCATGATAAAGCAATATTTCTCCTTCATCTAAATTGTGGCTGTGTGGTCAGTTATAAGTGTAAAACTTAGAAGAAGCCGTTTAACTATTGCAAATCTTTTCTGCGTTGCAGCTGTAGTAGTTGTTGCGTTGAATGCACATATGTCCTGTCTACATCCTTTGTAGCAATGAACAAATAATTAGTCCAAGCATTTCCTTAAATGCCGGTCCTTGTAGATGTCTGCTAAGAATTAATTTTCGTTTGTTGTTTTAATAACTTTATTCAAGATGGTGCAGCTTTTTATGCCAACATATCTGAACTTAGTGATGAGATGATCAGTGCCAGTGATCACTATTCTTGTATAAAAGCTGAGTTCTAGCAATAGATGTTGCCTATTAACCTAACCGTGTTTCCATGTTGTTTTAGATTAGTAAAACTAGTCACGTTCCCACTTTAGCTACAATCAGAGGTACGAAGGCATTATCAGGGAAAACGTGCCCGCCGAACGACCATTGCGTGATGTTTAGTACACGCGACTATCTTTCGCATGATTGCGGGTTTACCTACCATCATTTCAGCGCCGGTCATCTCAATGTGTCTGACGAATACTTCGAGTAATCGCGTAGTCGACCAGTATTGTAAATGCTTCTCAAACTGTGACAATGAGAATCGTCGCTGAACTTTAAGTCCTGTTAAATGAAGAAGCTCTCCTATGTCCCATTCACGAGATGCAAGTGAATTTTTTTTTACTTGTCCAAAATTCGGTAATTATGAGCTGCTTAGGAAAAGCCGAAAAAAGTTCCGGTTGCACTTATAAAGATAAATTAAAGTTTCTCTATTCCTCATATATATTTAATAGAATTGGTAGTACGGAGTACGGGAAGTAAATTTGGATGTACGACGGCAATCCCAAAACTATCCAACCGAACAACATTTTTTTTCGCCAAACGCGATATTTTTCTATAATTTTATCGCCTAAACGCTGCAATAAATTAGCATAATATTCGAAGTTGATAGTTTTTCCTTTCTGAAGATAATCAATAAAAATAATAATCTTATGCGCATCCCAAAAAACAGATGTCATGACCTTGCCAGCAGATGAAACCATCTTCGCATTCCTTGGACACGATTTTCCCATTCCAGTCCATTGTTTTGACTGTTCATTTGACTGTTGTCTCAAGTGTGAAGTGGTGGACCCATGTCTCATCGATGGTTATAAATCGACGCAAAAATTCCGCTTTGTTGCGATGAAACTACGCCAAACACTCTACCGAAACATCCTTGGTCTCCAATGTGTAGAGGTGAATCCAACTTGCTCACAGCTTTCTCATCCCCAAATCCGCGATCAATATACGACGTATGGCACTGTTCGAAATGCCTATCATTTCAGTTAGTTCGCGCCTTCCATTTTGTTGATTTTCTTAACCATGTGTGGCGTGGACATCTCAATTGGTCGATCATTAAAGTGTTCATCTTGACAGCTCGTACGGCCTCGTTTAAACTCTGCTATGCAATATTTTACAGTCGTAAGCGAAGAAGCAGACTCCCCCAGAGTAGAATCTACCTCGGCTTCAATATTAGTTGAACTGAGATCTTTCAAAGGAAAATATTGAATTACATGACGGTGACCAATTTTTTTCATGTTTACAAATTCACTGAGATCATTTACTTTTGAGGACTCAAATAAAAATGTTAAAATGAAACCTAAAACATAAGTTTTATAAGGTTGACGTTTTTCACCGAAATATTTTTTTTTTTCAACTACTAACACATCTAAACGTCAGTTCGGCTAGTTTCGTCAGAAGATTGCGGAAATTGTTTCTTATATACATTTCCATCGACAGATACAACCATTGTTCCTATCCAACCTTTGTGTGCTATAACTTATTGTAGTTCTTAATGGCAAACGTTGATGATATAGCTTAGCTTTATCCATGACATTGTTACGCAATTATCATTACTTTGACTCACAATGTTCATTCAGTATCCTTAAGTTTTATATCGATTGTACTTGACTATTTATGCCAAGACAACTTAATTCATCATAGTACTTTACACGAACTTTTTTCGAAAGTTTCTCCTTAAATTCAGTTCTCTTTATGGCATCATATGCAATTGGGGAAGCTTAGTTGTCTAAAAATTTCCAATAACTTCTTCCTTCGAATATAGAAGTTCCCCTATGACCACAGTTTACCATTCAATTTCGTATAGCAACAGGATGCAATCCATATCCATGTTTAACATATCCCAAATCCCATAGATTAATAATGTAATAAAAACGAAAATTTGCATCTGTAAAGTAAAGTCATCCGTATCATCTGCGTTACGAAAACACAAATGTGAACTTTTTCAATGTCTTTTTAAGAGTGGAATACCGACAAAGCTACAGACACTTAATATGGACAGGATTACTTTTTGTGTCATCACAATGATTTTATGCGTAAGAGTAGTTAATACTTGGAGAATACACATATGGTCAAAAAAATAAGTACACCTGCTTATTTTAGCTTTATGTCCAATTTTAGTTACTTTAACGGAAAGTAAATATGGCAATTCTTTTTTATTTAAGTAACTTTAATACGGTAATATCTTTAAAAGTAAAAACAAAACTGGGGATTCTCTGTTGTTTTCATTGTGAGTTAGTTTTGTTCAGGTGTGATTTCAGTACTTGGTCAAAATAATAAATACATTGATTGCTCAATTCTTTAATATTTTCGCAGTCTGCTGTAGTCTTTTTGGCAAGGCTAATTATTTTACTGTTGTTTATCTTTATTCGTAACAAAATATATAGTAAAAAAATCAGCCATGGGTCGAAAAAGTCATTGTTCTCCGGAGGAGAGAAAAATTGTTTCAAGACTAAGAGAAAGTGGCCAAAGTCTTTGTTCTATAGCAGAAACTATGAATCGGTCACCATTTTTTGTACAAAATGCTTTAAAGTCTAAAAAGTCCGTCGAAATTGGAAGAAACTGGAGGAAGACCCAAACAAAACTTCAAAAACAACAGATATCCGTATTATAATACTTGCGAAGAAGGACCAGTTTGTGTCTTCAAGAGCGTTTTCAGCAGAAATTGAAGATGTAATTTCATTGCGAACGGTTCGTCGTAGACTTTAAGAAGCATATTTACCAGAACGGATAGCTAGAAGAGTTTCTTTGCTTAGACAAAAAAAATTAAAGACTAGATTGGCGTTTGCAAGAAGTTACTCCAATTGGTACGGAGGAGGCGGTGAAAAAAATGGCGAAACATTTTGTGGAGCAATGAAACAAAAATTAATGTATTTTGAAACGACTGTGCCCGGAATGTTCGGCGCCCTAGTGGTAAGGAATTCCATGTTGTCTTTACAAAGAAGACGGTCAAGCACGGGGGCGGCAATCTTATGATCTGCGGTTGTTTCTCGTGGTATGGTGTTGGGCCGATACATCGAATTACCGACACTATGACCGCATTCCACCACAAAGATATCATGGCAAATACGTTGTTCAACTATACTGTGGAAAGTATGACATTTAGATGGATATTCCAGCAGGATAACGATCCGAAGCATACTTCTAAGTTGGTAAAGAATTGGTTTCAATATAGTAATGTTGCCCTCTTTGACTAGCAAAGTCAATCTCCGGACTTAAATCCAATCGAAAATCTTTGGGGAGATCGTTGAAAGAAGGAATTAGAAAAGAAGTTATGGATCAGTTATGGAATTTTGTTTTTGTTTTGTTTGTTTTTGTTTTTTTTTTATTATTTTAGTATTTATGCATTATATTTCTAATGTTATAACAAAAGAAATTATTGTTTGTTTTTTCTTTTTATTTAAATAAATTTTCGTCAATGAGCCTTTAAAAGAAATATACGGTGTACTTAGTATTTTGACCAAATGTATAAATTTCAATCATTTGAACTGATTCTTACATATGTACGTTTCAAAAGAGTGCTTATAGTTGTTCAATTCAATGCTGAAACGGAGAATTGGGGATATGTCAAACGCCAGCCTGGGTCTTGAAAATGCAATCCCTATGTAGCGTTTTACAAAAAAGTTGATTCAGCGACTGTAGTCCGTAGAGAATTCCGCAATATTCGAGATGATCGCCACATAAATGATGCACCAGCATTGCTTTCATTCCAAAATGGATCAAAAACTCTGGTACAATACTGGGAAGAAAGCAAATTCCGAGCGAATTCATCAAGAACGGTAGAAAATGCGGAGAGTGTTAAATAAATCTGTTCGTGGTGATCCGAGCCTTTCAATTTGGTAGCGAGCAAGCTATATTACAAAGACCTTAAGCTGTACTTCTACAAAATTCAATTTGTACAGGAACTAAGATGACAGTCAGAGCTTGACTTGGTAAACCAGGCAATTGAGGGCTTTTCAGTTTTTCCCAACAGTTTGGTTTCGGATGAAGCTCATTTTCATCTTAATGGTTACGTAAGTAAGCAGAACTGACAGTATTAGGGGTTACCCGCCAAGCCATTTCCATGCATTTGCAAGCATTGTGAATGAATGAAAAGCAAGGAACTTGAGTTCTTTATGAGTTGAATTAAAGGGACGTTGAGCGTCGTTTTTTCGCCTGTGAACAACTGCTTCAGCAAAAAAAGGAAGGCAGTTCTTTATCGTATTGCAACGGATAATGACAAATGGATTCGTTATAACAATCCAAAGAAAAGGAAGTCATGGGAGCTGTCCGATCATGCTTCAACGTCGTTGCCACGGCCGAATATTCACGCTGTGAAAGTTATGCTCTGTATTTGGTGCTAACAGGTCGGTGTTATGTATTACGAGCTGCTAAAACTAAGTGAAACTATCACTCAAGAACGGCATCGACTTCAATTAATGCGATTGGAACGCCCACAATACGTAGAGAGGCACGACAAAGTTATTCCTTAGCATAGCAACGCTCGACCTCATGTGGCCAAGCCGTTAAAACCTACCTGGAAACGCTGAAATGGGAAGCCTTATCCCATCCACCATATTTCCAGATATTGCGCCACCCGATTATCACTTGTTCCGTTCGATAGCACACGGTCTGGCTGACCAGCAGTTACACACATATGACATCAAGGAATGGCTATATTAGTGGATAGCATCAAAAGACTTCGAGCTTTACCAGAAAGATGAACAAAAGTAGTAGCTAGCGATAGGCAATACTTTTAATGAATCATTTGTAAACATGTTGACAAGAACAAGAACTTAGTTGCGCACCATAATACTAGATAAAATGTAAAAAAATTATGGAATGATTATATCCTCTCTAGTACTCCCCATAGAAATTTCATTATTTAACTCACATACTCCAAGATTCATATCTTTTACTCAACTGCACTATATTTGGTATAATTTAGTCTGCATCAGACATTTAGTGAAATAAATTATGCTACCACGCCCCTTAGGGTGCCATATATACAAATTGGCCCAATTAATAAAAATCGGTCTATCTATTTACACTTCCCAAGAGCCTTCACATAGTCTAAGTGTTGTTTCTATTATTCATTTTTAATTCAAAGAATTATTGTTACAATACAAAAAGACGTCGGGTGAAGGTATCGTAAAGGGTGTCCCAACAAGAACGCAAAATAAATAAATTTGGCGCCATTCGAAGTGCCATTGTTTGAAATTTGAAATTTGTTATTGTTTGCCAATAGAAGGTACGAGGTTAGTAAAAATTAAACCAATGAACAACGCATTCTCATTGTGAAATTGTTTTACCAAAATGGTGAAAGTTTTGCGGCTACAGTTCGCAAATTGCGATCAATTTGGGATCACAATAATGTTCCAAAAGAGTCAACTGTAAAGAGATTAATGGATAAATTTTCCACAACTGGGTTTGTTAGTGATGTAAAGACAACAACGCGCCTTCGACCAGGTCGATCGACCGAAAATGTCGCAGCTGTACGTGATGATGTCGCTCAAACTCCATCCACCTCAATTTGACATCTAGGTAAGCAAATTGGTGTCTCCAAATCCACTATGCAGCTAATTTTGACGAAAGGTTTGCATCTTTACAAAGTTCAATCGACTCAGGAACTGACCATGGACAGCGAAGGGAGTTCGTTAATTGGGTGTTGGAGAGACAACATGAAAATGCTGATTTTGCCGATAAAATCATCTTCAGTGACGAGGCCCATTGCCATCTTGATGGCTTCGTCAATAGGCAGAATTGTTGCATTTGGGGTGAGGAAAATCCTCGAGTGATTCACGAGAAGCAAATGCATCCTCAACGTGTCACTGTGTGGTGTGGATTTTGGTCTGGGGAAATCACTGGAACTTTTTTTTTATGTAAATAAGTCATGTCAAGCGCAAACATTCAATGGTGTTCGTTATCGTGAAATGAATTGAAGAAATGCATGTGGAGGGCATGTGGTTTCAACAAGACGGCGCCACATGTCATACAGTCAGAGAAACAATTCAATTGCTGCATCAGTCATTAAAATCTTGCGTTCTTGTTGAAACACCCTTTATATGTAAGTCATTTCACCTTGGTAATGCTTGCTACAAAGGTATAAAATGAGTACATCCATCCCACGGTGGCAGGCACTAAAATCTGATTAAACAAAGTTTAGTTTTTAGTTTGTGGTAACTTCATATGAGGTCAACATACTTGTATATACAGTAATTTGGGAGAATTTAGTTTTTTCCATGTACTCTAAGTGTATGAGCACTGAACTTTTCTCCAATCTAAAATAATGCTGGCAACAGTTATTCATCATGGAATTTACATACATATATTTTCAAATTAAAATAAAACTTTTTACATTATAAATTTCAAATATCCATTACCACAAGCAGTTACATTCTGCTGCATTCAAATAACAGGAAACATTATTTAACTTAAGACTTATCCAAACTTTATGTGTAGTAGCAATAAGTTACTGTAATTCTTAGCAGCAATTGTTGATCACAGAAAGAAACTTTGTGCTAAATATTGTTACGCAATTTTCATTATTTTGATAGTACTGCGCATCCCCAAACCCCTTAACTTTAATATTGATTGCACTTAATTTCTTGTGCTAATACAACATAATCTAGCATAATACATGACATGACTTTTGAAAGTTGCTCCTTAAATTCAATTAAATTCCCTTTATGGCATCATCTGCAGCTTCGGTCTCTAAGAAATTCAAATACAATTTTCAAACACATACTCATCTCTCTACGAATGTGGAAAATCCCTGTGGCCAAAGTTTACCATTTGCATTCACGTAGCAACAGGATCCAATCCATATAAAAGTTTAACATATTCTAACTCTCATAGCTTAAGAAAGCAACAAAAATGAACATTTGCATTTATAACCAACAGTCATTCGTATTACACAGGGGCAAATGTGAACTTTTTCATTGTCTCTTTAAGAGTGAAATACTGACAAAGATACAGACACTTAATATAGAGAGGATTACTTTTTGTGGCACCGTAACTGTATGTAAGAATAGTTATTTATTGGGCAACACATTAAGTTAAAAAAAAAAAAAAAAACAGCAGCAACACAGAAATGTCATTAATGTGAACTGACTTTTATATATAGGTATAACTTCACCCAACTTCTTTTTGCGTTGGTTCAAAAATATAAGAGATGAAATGATTTTTGTTAAATCTGACAATTTGTGAAAGGAGTCCACTCTCCATGCTGCCCATTCTCATTCACGGAAATAAAATTACTAAATGCCTCATGCTGAGTTTAGTTGCAATTGAATGAAAGATATGAATATATGTATTAAATTAGGTAATTCGTACAGGGTGGCGCACGAATCATGCTGCAAACACAAAACGTAATAACCATTATTTAAAGATGTTGAAGGAGTTTTTTACCCAGAACGACGCCGAAGACTTATACGTTACAACCACATTTAGTTGCAGCTAGATGGAGTAACTGCACATATAGCCAGCCCTGCTATGGCGGAGCTTCAACGAAAATTCCCAAACAAATTAATATCTAGAAACACCACTTTCCGCTGGGCCCCCAAAAGTCACATAATCTGAGTGCACAAAACTTTTTTTTTTTATAAGATTATGTCAAACAAGGGTAGTACAAAACGAAACCAAGGAATTTCACCGAATTGAAGCAGTCCATTAAAACAATAAATGAGATGATGGCGACATCAGCCCTTCAAGACGCAATGAATAATTTTTGTGATGAGGAATGAGTTTGGAAGTCAATAACGTCTACCATCTTCAAAACCAATTAGTTAAATATAAAAATTATGTAAATTATTATTATTATTACTAAATTATATAAATAAATATTAAATGAATGAAATACATTGATTAAAAAAAAGTCATTTGAATTTCTTACTGCAGCACAATTGGTGCGCCACCCTGTATGAGAAGTATCAGAAAGGGTTTGGTAGATTTTCTCAAATTTTGACAAGGACTGTAATGTACACATTGAAAGGTCCATCAATGGCATAATACGTATGTGAAATATGACATTGTTCAATTAGCAGTAGCGGCTTCGCTGAATTTTGCTTAAACGACAGATACAACTTTTGATGACCCTTTCGCATAGATTAGACTCAACTTGAACAATGGTTGTTGAACATAGTTAATCCTTCAAATGAATTAAGAAATAAGTTTTACAAAGTAAATTAAATTATGAACTATAAATTATGAATGAAATTGAATTTTCTTAAAATTAGATTGAATTACATTTAATAAAATTGTGTTGCCTTGAACTAAAATTGCATTATATCAAATTAGACTAAATTAAGTTGAATTACATTGAATTGATTGTATCAAACAATTTGTAAATATGGTAAATTGTAAAAATTAAGAATTTATTTGCTTGTGTAAAGGATACTTCAAACTACCATGTAATTATACCTATAGAAACCTCTATTTTTGTTACACCCATGTGGCAACCCAGCGGAGCACGGAAGCCTCATGGTTGAACTAGCGATATATTCGCTTTCTTTTTCCGCCAGTCGCCAACAGGACCACTTTGCCAGCCGCCCCTAACGTACGAATAAACCCCAAATAATGTAAGTTAACCCTCGATGTGTCTGACGAATACTTCAAATAGTCGAGTAATTAACATGTATATAGTAAATGCTTCTCAAACTATGACGTTCGGAATCGTCGTTAAACTGTAGATCCCGTTGAGTGAGTCTAAAAATAGAATTCGTGCCAGCTCACTGAATGTGAGAAGCTCTCCCATACCTCATTCATGGGATGGAAGGGAATTTGTTTTTTTTTTTGTTGTTGTAATGTAAATTAACCAAATATCCTGTTTTCTTTCAATCTCCTCCAGTACAAAACCCCCTCGTAAATATACACATCCCGCCAAGAACCTAAGTTCTTTCATAGAACCTCAAATTTCTCTCGAGGAATGAAATCTTCAGACCAAATCTGACAGATTTACACCGGCTTTTTTGGCTTATTAGAATAGATCTGCGACTTATAGTGTCCCCGCAACAAAAGGTCTAACGGGATGTAATCCCACGATCTTGGTCATGCCATTTGAAATCGTGCGTACAGAATACCTGTTATGGCATCAGCTGTGTAATACGTAGCGCCATCTTGTGGAAGCCATACGTCGTTTACATTCATACCAGCCTATCTTGCCCAAATAAAATTGGTTATCATCGAGCGCCGAGACCGTCAATCCACAATCCATACCAAACGGTGACTTCCTGCGGATGCATTACTATATGTACTTTGTGCGGACTGGCATCGTCTCATATCCAAATAGGCATCATTCCAAATTCGAATTGGCATCGTCCCAAATCCATTTCAAATCAATTCAACCTATTCATCGATGGTTCTCGTCGGAGAATATAATGTTTTTCTAAAATCAGGGTTCACTTTCACCTGCTACAGAATTAAATTATCTAGAGCACAGCCTTATCAATAACCGCTTTCATTACGCTCCTACATTTTGTGAATATCGTACTGAAGTAGTCTATGAAAAGTCGAGTTTTTGTACGAGGCGGGTTTTTCTGCACACTCAACGGCAATGTTTTCCATATAGACACCTTGCATTTCGTTTATATATGGATGTTGGCTCATTGCTCACTGCATTAGTCGTCTCAAATTTGGGTGCGTTGGAAAGGACGAGCCCGTAATCCATGTTGCTAATATAGACTCGAATCACCACATGATTGCAGCTAAAGTACGGCTTAGATTGAGCAGAGCAGAGAAACAAGTACAAGAAAAGCTAGATAACGCTAAGGGGCGTACCCCGAGATAAACACATTTTGCGACACCAAAGTCTCTCCATTACAACGGTGAAATGCCCCCACACACAATGATAAATTGCTCATTTGATCGCGTGCAGAAAAGGCTTCGTGTGATTAACAATGTCGTACAGCTTCTGAAGAAACTAACGCTGTATACTATTTAACTCCTCATGTATTCTGAAACATGCTGCGACACAGATCTTGTAAGCAGCAAGAGAGGGAGAGCAAGGATGCAGAAAAGCGGCGAGATAAAGATGATGTCGGATGTCCCTGTAAGGAAAATTATGGACAGCTTGTTACGGATACACAGAAGGTGCTATAATTATGGAAGGAGGGAGTCTTGTAAGTTGGTGATTTATAAAGGCAAAAGTGAAAGGACGATTGTGGAAATTGTACACGCAAAGCTGCAACGAGAGAGAGAAGATCTTTACTATGCGTTTTCGGATTAGAAGTGTAGAACTCCTGGTACAAGACTGTATGTCGACTTCACACTGACGGCTCAAAATTAAATAATTATTTGAGATTTGGGGTCTACTCCAAATACCTAGGGCTAAGTATGGCAAGACTACCCGATCGCTGTATTGTTTATCAGACCGATATTTTGGCAATTAAGGAAGCGGCATAATAGTGGAGATGTAACGTCCTCACCACAGTGGATTCTGTCTTCGTGAACTCAGCATCAGCCCTAAAATAGCACAGATCTCTTAACGAGATGACTCAACATTTCAACATTCACCTTATGCGGGTGCCGGGCAACAGCGTTATACCAGGCAACTGCAGAGCAGACGAGCTGGCAAGACCATGGGCGTGCCTTTAGCCACTTATAAGCTCCTATTGTGAGATGGGGCATACTTAGTAACAAATGGTAGGTGGGCGTCTGTCCGAGTCTGTAATCAATCTAGACAATCTGCTGTCGCTATCAAGACGCGACGTCCCATTAGTTGAATCCGTCATGACGGGACACTGTCTGATTGGAAAATATGCAGTGAGATTGAAGTTGCGACTAGCGACTTCTGCAGAAGTTGGATGAAGAGGAGGAGGAGTCCATAGAACCATAGAACAGGCGGGGATCAACGTTGGATATAGATATAGATATTGTCCGACTTAAGAACTTCTTGAAACGCTCAGGATGGTTCAACAGGGGAAACTAGGGACACCTATATCTCTAGTTTCCCTGGTATCACAATAGACTAGACAATAACCCAACCTGTCCATGCTTGTTCAGATAATAGTACAAGTCAAAACACCTCGTCAATTATTGGCGATCATAAATGGTTCAAAATATGATTAGAATTGATGCATTGTTGCTGAAAAATAAGGAAGCTGGCTGTGCTGACAGCGTATCGGCACACTATTTAAAGCCAAAGGCTATGGGCTCATAATGAGAAGACATCAATTCCTCAACAATATTTGGTTCATCGAAAGGATGACTGATAGTTGGACTCAAATTGTAATGTGTGTTGTGTTTAAAAACGGAGACTCAGTTGAGGTGAGCTTCAGCGTTTAACCTATCGCTTTTAGGTGAGATAACTCTATGACTAAAGCAAATTTTAACGGATGTAATCGGAACTTATCAATGTGTGTTGTGTTAAATCCACAACTGGCAAAAAATTCACGGCAAATCCTGGAAGAGATTCAAGAAAAACAGTTACTTCGTCGACTATATAGCCGCCTTCGACGGTCAAATACGGCAAATTCTGTATGAGGTTATGGTCTAGTTTAAAATTCTTTGAAAGATTATATATCCTGTGGGATGGGATCGATCTTCAACATACTGTTGGAGCTGATTATGAGAAAAACTGCAGTTAACACCATTGGTACCAGCTTTAACATCGAAACAAATAATTTGGGTTTTATACTCACCACTGAACCCACTTTTGCGGACCCGTTTTCAATGCTTGAGAAAACTGCCGTTCCATCTTACAGTTTTCTGTCAATAATATCTATTTCATCAACATGCGAGTACAACTTGTTTTGATATAGGATTGAAAGATAAACAATATCACGTACACGTATTTTACTTATTAAATAATTCTCAATTCTCGATTCAGTAACATGTTAGTTTTTTCACATGACAGTTTTTGTGACGTCTTTTCCCCTTTAATATTCTAGAGTCAAAACAGAAAGGTTGAATCAAAAACACAAATGTTCGTTTTTTTAATCAAAGATTTTGCTGCTTTCAAAGAGTATGAAATGAAATGAAAACAATCAGTAGAAAACGGCAAAATTGTTGGTCGCTTTTCCGTTGATAAAGTTTTTGAGAGTTTACCTGTAAAACATTTAATATCTATATTACTTTTCATTTAACAGTTCCGTAAATGAGCACCTGAATAAAGAATGTTTTCTATAAATATTTAGTGCCAGGGGAAAATGAAACTGAAATGAAACACTAAGCATGTGAAAATTGTTTCAATGGTCTCAAATATTGAATAAACGAGCAAAGTTTTTAAATCTACTTGATTTCCACATAAATATCAACTTACATAAAGGAAATCATTGTTAGACGTGTAATAAATGTTTCGTAAGATGGTTTGGCGTGAGGTTTAAGATATATTTCAGTACACTGTGTCATAAGGTTCGGTCATAATTTAGTGCTATCCTTTTTTTTACCATAAATGATTTTTATTTGAATAAAATTTGCGTTAAAAGCCAACCAAATAAAAATTAAGTTGTCGTAGAAGATAAGTAATTACAATTTGACAACTATTCAGTACTACTAACAGTGAAAATTAGAGTTTCAAAAGCAAATCGAATACAATAGGTTATCGACCATAACACAGCTGATTAATGTAAAACATTAAAAAATTTTAGTTATATGAAATGACCTACATAAACCGTCGTTTTCTGTTGCTGCATTAAATATAGATAACAGAAGCAAAATTACAACTTTCTGTAGTCCTCCATTTGACAAACGTGGAATCGACATCGATCAATATTAAATTTGTCAATTTGCTAGTGTGCCACCCTATTATTTTCAATTAAATTAAAACTAATATTGAATTAAAGTAATTTCAATTAAATTTTTTTAAAATTAGCTGTCTGATGCAAACTCAATTAGAATAAACACAAAGCACTTGAATGAAAGGTATGAATTCAGAAATATATAAGTTATATTTGATAATTTCCATGGGAGCTACCAGAGAGGGCGTGGGCATACCGTCTACATTTTCCCATTTTTCTCGATATTATAAGTTAATATAATTTATGAGAATTTAAGTAATTTCAAGCTTCGAATTAAGTATTACACTGGAAAATCAAATCTCGACACAACGAACAATTTGTAGGGGAGGTTAATACTTGGAACTTGGATTATATACAAAATACTCTGTCATTTAAATGGCCGCTTTTGGATTGGTTACCGCAGTGGATCCCTTTGAGGTTATTTTCGATCACGTTTTCCAATGTGGGCGGTATCTCGACGAATGTTGGTTATCGAATTCTCCAACGTTTGGGGATTATCGGCGTAAACACAGTCTTTGATGTGGCCCCACCAAAAAAAGTCTAACGGCGTCAAATCGCAGGGTTTTGGTGGCCTATTAACATCGCAAAACCTTGAATTATACTTTCTGGAAACTTCTCACGCAATAAAGCCAAAATCGGTCCTGCTGTGCAGCTCATGACACATATCGTCCAGTTCATAATCTTCAATTGCAAATGCAAAATATGCAATAACGCCGTGGAATCGAAAAATTCGGATTATCCACCACACTTCCACTAACAGCGATATTTTCGGCAGTGCGTACATTGCGATGACGCAAAAGCCTAACCACTTCTGTAATGTGCCCAGTCTCTTCAAATTTATTTATAATCTTCCCAACTCCTTGCACAGTAGGTCGATTATGACGGCCATAATCGCCACTTTTGTAGTAAGTTTTAACTATTTTTACGCGTTCTTCTGTTGTTAAATGATCCATATTCGTAAATGGCAAACTAAACTAATGTAAAACAAAATTTAAATGAAAGGCATTTAACAGCTGACAGCCTTGCCAGACAACATGTCAAAACGAATGATGTCAGCATGGTGATAAAGAGGAGAGTATTGCTTGCTAGGAGAGTACTAGGAGTATTGCTAGGAGGAGAGAATTAGCAAGCGATTCAACCATAAAGCCCTCTCTCGATAATTATCCGAGAGGGCTTTACCCTCTCTACCATACGTAGGTTCTACCTGTCTTGTTATATGGCTCAGAACCCTGGGTTATGACGCGTACGGATGATGGCAGTTTTCGGGAGGAAAATACTCCGGAAAATACCTATATATGGACCCATCATTGTTAACGGAGAGTATCAGCGTCGCATGAACAATGAGCTGTATAAGCTATATGACGACATCGACGTGATCAAGCGTATTAATATGCAGCGAATGCGGTGGCTAGGTCATGTTGTGCGGATGGACCAAATGCTCCGGCACGGAAAGTTGTGGAAGAACCAGGCATTTGAAATACCGTCGAAGCTTGGTGTGAGGAATTGGAGGAGAAGCCCAGAAGACCGAAGCGCTTGGAATTATTTTCTACGGGTGGGGTATAATAGGTAAGGATGCCTATTACAGTCGCCAGCTAAGAAGAAGCCTTGACAGGCCTGCGGTTTTGAAACCACGAAACAGATAACTCTGTATCCTCTATCCCCTATCCCCTATTCACTATACCCTATCCCCTATCCCCCCTAACCCCTATCCTCCTATCCCCTATCCCCTCTAAGCCCTATCCCATATCTCCCTATCCCCTATACCACTATCTTATCCCCCTATCCCCTATCCATTATCCCCCTATTAGGGCAATTTGTATGGGAGATGCCAGATAGAGTGGACTGATGCAGATCATTTAAGATACGAGACTACGATCTTGCACAACATTGGGCTAAGGCAAACTTTGAAAAGTTCCATAAAGCCAGCCAGACAGACAGACATCGCTTAATAGACTTAAAATTCATGAAACGCAAATGCAGAATGTAAACAATATAACCGAAAATTAGAAACATATTTTTGTATACTAATATTGGGAGATATTACGTAATTTCTCAAAAATCACTGTTTTGAAAAATTTGTGTAATTTAAATATTACATAAAATTTTGGAATGGGGATTGGACATTAAAATGCTTCAATATAAGTACAATAATAATAACGAATAAAGTCGACTTTGTTCTATCTCCATTTAAGTGGCTTTCCCTGCTGGTCGACCACTGGCATATATACCTATACAGAAGCGGCAGAAGAGGTAAAGTGCCCTATCCCCTATTCCCTATTCCCTATCTCCTATCCCCTATTCCCTATCCCCTATCCCCTATCCCCTATCCCCTATCCCCTATCCCCTATCCCCTATCCCCTATCCCCTATCCCCTATCCCCTATCCCCTATCAACTATCAATTATCCCCTATCAATTATTCTTTATCCCCGCCTAACCTCTATCCTCCTATCCCCCTAACCCCTATCCCCTATACCTCTATCCCCTATACCTCTATCCATTATCCCCCTATCCCCTATCCATTATTAGGATTAGGATTTACAGGGAGGAAATTGAATTTCGGAAAATCGGTCAATTTGTATGGGAGATGCCAGAAGGAGTGGACTGATACAGATCATTTAAGATACAAGACTACGATTTGCACAACATTGGGCCAAGGCAAACTTTTAGAAGTTTCATAAAGCCAGCCAGACAGACAGACATCGCTTAATAGACCTAAAATTCATGAAACGCAAATGCAGAATGTAAACAATATAACCGAAA
>JAHXMU010025382.1:381721-497238 GCA_019455685.1 Philornis downsi
CAAAAATCACTGTTTTGAAAAATTTGTGTAATTTAAATATTACATAATAATTTGGAATGGGGATTGGATATTAAAATGCGTCAATATAAGTACAATAATAATAACGAATAAAGTCGACTTTGTTCATTTAAGTGGCTTTCCCTGCTGGTCGACCACTGGCATATATACATACCTTCATTTCTTCGAGTGAAGGTATTAATATTTTCTTTGTGTATTTATTTTCTTAGCACAAAATAAACCTAGCCAAAATTATTTTAATATTTCAGAAGATACTCGTATCTATTAATTGTTAAATAAATTGAATAATTAAAAGTACTTAACTTATTGCCTTATGTAAGTATTTATATAATACATTGCATTCGTTTCAGAGATTTGCATTTGCTACACATTTTCTTTTTGCAATGTAATGCAAGTTATTGCGCAATTTTAATTAAATCCAAGGGAATGAACGTACAACACTTTGCAATGTTCTACCATTTTAGCAACTGCGAATCATACTGCGTTTCAATTGTTGCACTACAAATGCCCCACCATAATGGTTGGCAAAGGATGTTTAATAGTCATTTACTGACGTTATCATCTGCAGTGAAGAGCATTCTAATGAAACTCATTAAGGGGTTTTGCTATAATTAACAGCTGTGACAGTTTTACTTAAGGAATATTACAGTGGTAAATTAATGGTCCTTAATGAAACTAATTTGTTATGTTTTTACATTCTAGATTTCAGCTTCAATTCTCAAAAGAGGGGAAATCACTTATTATACAACAATCAAAAAGCAACAGGTATCCTCATTTAAAAGAATTTTATAATGCTGGTTCTGACTGACAAAATTTCATCTTTAGTTATGGGAGAAACAGAGAGTGAGATATGAATTAAGTTTCCAATGTGAAACTAAATTATTGCAAATATACTGCGCACATTATCAAAGTTATTTCATGGTGTACAACAGAGTTCAACCATTTCTTTTTATATCTTCACCCGGAAGAATGATATGGCAAAAATGTACAACCTAGAAGAAGGCATTTAAATTACCAAGTATCTGTTGACCAAACGTGTTTAAGACTATTTATCTGTCTGGCTTGTGGACACGATAACTGCCGTAAATGTTCAAGGTATTATTTCTTAAAATTTGGCACATTCAAATATTTTGACGGGTTGTGTCTGGTAATTGTAAATGGGCTATATCGGTCTATCCCTTCTGGTACCAATATAGCTCGGACGTATGGGGTTATCCATTTTTCATTTCCAAGTAAAGTTAAATAAAACGCACATAAAACCATAATTTCGATTAAACTTTTACTTCATTATAATGCTTACACCTTGCCTATATCGCATTATACGAAATACATACAATGTTATTTAAATGCTGGTTGCAGCAATGGATCCTTTTGAGGTAGTTTTCGAAAAAAAAAATGCAGCTAAATGCCACCTCCAGCCTATAATGTGCACCAAACTATCAATTTTTCCGAATGCAATGGCATTTCCACAATCATTTCTGGGTTCTTCGAGCCCCATACGTGACAATTTTGCTTGTTGCCGTAACCACCGAGTGAGAAATGGACTCCATCCCTAAAGAAAATTTTGTTCGATCGAAAGCCCACGTTTGAATCACCACTTTTGTAGTAAGTTTTAACTATTTTTGCGCGTTCTTCGGTTGTTAAACCACCCATATTCATAAATGGCAAACCTTTCACTAAATAAATAACACTTCAAATGGCAGGTATTTAAGCCGTTTAATCCAAAACGAATTGGTTTTCTCTTTCTCTGAAATGATTGCAACCATGACAGCCGAAGTATGCAATCATGCTGTCGTCATATAAGAGATTTTGTTCGGGGTGAAAGCTTTCCAAGATCTTGGCAGTTGGCAGTTTTAAGAAAACACATCCATTAGAAATAAAAAACGTTGAACAAGTCTTAGTCCATGTCTCTAATAGTGAGTTCTTCATATCATTTCTGATGATGAGTTGCATACAAATTTGAACAAGCAAATCAAGCAAATCGCCGTTAAAAATTTTTTCAAAGAGCTCGTGAGGTCTTAGATTGACGCAGTCTTCATAAACTGTTTCAGGGAAATCTGGCAGCAATTCCATTGAATTGGCTTTGCACCATATGAATTTGCTGTCCTTGTTTGCTGCGGGAATTGGAAGATCAGGCTCTGACGGTTGCACCCGACATATCCCCTTTCATGACCTTGGTATAGAATCATTCACCATATTTGAAGAATGAGTATTACATTTAATCCTGTTTCCGAGTTGTTTTGAAACCGCTAATAGGTAACCCGTTATAATATATTAACACAACATTTATTCATAAAACCACATCTAACAATAGGGTCCATTTTCTGGGAAAATGTCCATACCTGATATACAATCAATATACGCGACAAATTCTCTTGCATTCTCATGAGTCATGGGAAAGCTTCTCACATTCAGTGAGCTTGCACACATTCTATTTTTGGACTTTCTCAACGGGATCTACAATTTAACGATAATTCGGAACGTCACAGTTTGAGAAAGATTTACAAGATTTGTCAATTAATCCACTACTCGAAGTGATCGGCAGACACATCGAGGTGACCTCCGCTCAAATAATGATAGGTTGCTGTAAGCGGGATTGAACCTGCAATCTTGCTGGCGATGATCGCGTTTATTGTTTATCGTCATCGTGCCATGGTCGGTCAACTAACTTTTGTTAATAACTTTGGTGTCTCAATACAAAACATTCAATTTTCTAGCTCACATTGAGGCAGCTTGTGCTGGATTGGTTGTTGAGCATGGTGGATTGGAGAGGCAAAAATTTAATAAAAATACGCTAGCCAAATATTGTCTATTGCTTTACAATGTAATACTTATTTGTTTTTCATCCTAATATTGCGCATTTGCGCTTTTGCAAAAAACAAATATATTTTTCGACTTAATATTAGCTCATATAGAAAACTGTTTTTTTTCAGTTTTTTCGTTGGTCGGTTAGCCGAAAACCGGACTTTTGCAAAATCTAATTTTTTCGAATGACTCAAAAGACGGTTTTTGGAAATATTGGGTATTTGAACAATGTAGTTGTACGGTGTCATTTTAAAGCTTGTTTATTTGTCATTTGAATTAATTCATCTGTAATTGACTCATGGTTTGCTTTTAGCGGTCTTTACGCGCTTAAGTTCTTTTGCAGAAGATTCAGATCTTACAGAATTAGTCGGTTAAAGAAGTTAATGACAACTTCAGCGTGGTAAATCTTCCACCGTCTTTAGTCTGCTTTAAATGCACTGTGCCAGTTGTAAGCGCGCGTTTTTGATGAAGTAAAATTCACTGTAAGCCTTCCATAACATTTGTGTCGATTCGGCACAAAAAATTCAGTTTGCAATACAAAATTTGGGACAAACTCTTTGTTCGATTTTTTATCTATTGCAAAAATCACAAATAAACTAATAAAATCGAGCACTGTAAAGAAACTAAATGATAGGGCTGAAGCCTCAACAAAAAGGGTCTCGTCAGAACTTTTAAGCGGGTTTTTTAATTGATAAATTCTGTAAGAAACTAAATGATAGATAGGGCTGAAACTTCAACAAAAAGAGTCTCGTCTAAACTTTTAAGAGGGTTTTTTAGTTGATAAATTTCCCGTAATGTACGTTGCATTAAAATCATTTCAAATTACTTAACTTATAACAGAAACTTTCTTGAAAGTTTAGTTCCGTTTTGGTCTTGGTATTGTAAACTTATTTAAAGTATATTGGAAATTTATTTCTCATTCATATTCGAAACAACTCATTTCATGTATGGATTAGTTTTTTTTTTTTACGTGAAACAAAATTAGAAATCTACATTGATTCTTTTGCTGCATCTCAACATAATGAAATAGATGTTATGATTCGAGAATCTGAAACGAAAATATACTTTCGTTTCTTTGTCTAAGTCATAGCTGAAATCAAATGTATGTAATTTCTTGGTTTCTTGGCAGAGAAAAAACACTGGCGCCAAACTGCAAAAGATAAAAAGTGCTTTAAATAATTTATTTTCCAAATGTACGAGTCAATACTGTTTCTAATTACGTTTCGGGTGCAAGAATCAAAACTGTTTGTAATTTCGTTTTGCTTCTATGAAACAGAAACAAAATTCAATACAATTTTTATTCGATTATCGGAATCAAAATAAGAACTCTTTATATTTTTGATGTAGACTCCAGAAACCGAAGCAAGTCAAAACTATTTCTGAATTTAATGTCTTTTCGGTGACAGTCACACCAATGTTGTCTTAGAAAATTGATCAAACGTACTTTAATTTTGTTCAACATAACGCTTACAATACCTAACATTAAACTGACGTCGTGGCAACAGTGTTCATTGGGGCGTTTAATACAAATGTTGACTCCCACAGTGTCGTTTATCAAAATGATAAAGTGAAGCTATTAAATTTTATCTGTATCATCCTGAAAAACGTTCAACATATGATTTATTTTCAATTCACTGTACAACACATTCATGGGCGTAAAGGGCATTTAGGAAGGTTTTATTTCTAACGATTTAAATCCCATGTTTAGTACACAAATGAAGCAATTTTAAACAGGAAAAATATCTTGTGGTAAAGTATTTTTGGGTTGTAATGTAATATAGCGCGCAAATGTGGAGAACCTTAATTACTATATCAAGCCCCTAAAGTATTTAAGTACATTTACATTCATCGCTGTCTCAGCGCAGCTGTTGCTGTGTTTTTTTTTTACCTATGGGCAAACTTTCATTGCCAGCACTGCTACCATCATCACCTGCTTTTATAGCTTTATTCCATACTCAAAAAATGAAAGGATTAACATGTTAAAAAAAATTTTATTTTTCACTCGGTTTGTGGAAGAGTACATATTTGTGATGTTTCCGGTATCCACATATAAATATAAGGTGTAGTAAAAAGAAGTGCATTAACTTTGCATGACATTGAAGTCATTATTTCCAATATATATACACTGTTTTGTTCGATAACTTGTTGCAATTTTGAAAGTAATCTCATTATTTCTCACTCATAGAAACCCTTATGTATTGAGGCATAATCATTCACTATATTTTGCAATAAGTAGGTTGAAATAAGCAATAATTTAGCGGAAAAAAATTGGCAACACTGGTTTCATATTATCTTTGAAGTACACATTAAGTTCTTATAAACATTATCTAGAGTTCTATAATACAATTTAAGATGGCTCTCTTTATAATGTATTTAAACTTGATTGAAACACGGAGCTAAAGCGTATTAAAGTGTATTTTTTCCTAAAATGGCAAATCCGATATCAATTTTTTTAAATCGTGTATTGTAAGTTTGGTGAAACTTGGTTTATATATGCTCGCATATATTGAACTATTCACATACAGGGTGTCCGTCGGGAAGGTACACCACTTTGTTTGTTTATAATTTTCGATTAAATGCAAGAGAACGGATCTTATATTGATAAATGTTTTATTTAATGTCGGCAATTATGTACACAATATCAGATAAATGTCCGCCTCTGTTAGCCTCACAAATGCGAGCCCTTTTGAGCACATTTTTCATTACATTGTCACACATTTCACGCGATATTTCATTAATTTCATCACGAATATCTTGTTTGAGATGCTCAAGCGTTTCTGGTTTGTTTGCATAAACTTTGCTTTTCAGATATTCCCACAAAAAGAAGTCCGGAGCAGTAAAATCAGGGGACCGTGGAGGCCAATCACCAGCACCATTTCCTGAAATAACTTGTTGTGGGAAGAGACCTCGCAGTAATTCCATTGTAATCCTGGCTGTATGCGATATGGCATCGTCTTGTTGACATCACATGTTAATCAAGCCCAAAGCATGCAGTTATGGCGTTAAAAAGTTTCCAATCATATCACGATATCGCTCCCCATTGACAGTTACCGTTACGCCGTTTTCAGTTTCAAAGAAGTAAAGTTCAATGATTTCTCCTGACCAAATTGCACACCAGACTGTCACTTTTAATGGATGCAAAGGTGACTGATGAGTAATTTGAGGGTTTTCCATTGCCCAGAACTGACTATTCTGTTTATTCCCAATATCCATTCAAATTAAAATGGGCCTCGTCACTCATTATGATTTTTTCATGAAAATCGGAGTTGTCATGGACGAGCTGTAACATCCTATTGACGTATGTAAGGCGGCGTAATTGGTCTTGTGGAAGAAGCTCTTGTGTCAACTGAATCTTAAATGAAAACAAATGCAAATTCTTGTGCAAAATTTTGGCCAAAGTTGTTCTTTGAAGACAAAGCTCCTGAGCACGACGTCGAATTGAGGTTGATGAATTGTTTTGAACACTTTCTCGAGCAGCAGTAATGTTTTCAGCCGATCTAGCAGTACGTTGTGGTCCATACTTGGCCCTATCAGCTTCAGACCCTCTTTCTTCGAAATCATTCACTACACCATAAATAGAGCGTCTTGTTGGCACGTTGTTTCTCCCAGAATTTGCACGTAACTTTCTCATCGTCACAGTAATCGATGATTGATTTTGATAAAATGTTTTAACAATTAAAACACGTTGGTATATCGAATATTTTTCCGTAATAAATTTGCCACGTCTCTACTTCACGACTGCCAAATATGAACTGTCAAGACTAATGTTTACCAAAATGGCTGGGTGTCCCGACGGACACCCTGTAGATTAAATGTTGTCTTTACAAAGTTAGTGGGTATAACCTCAAAGCTTAAAATTCTAAACATGGATCGGTAAACTATAAACATTTAGTGTACTTTTAAAACTCCATTTTACCCTTTTTTCACTGTAGTTATCCAATTGCGAGTACTTACCTCCTACGACAACCCAATGTTAAATTGATAGTTGTTTCAGTCAAACTTGTATAACAACTGGATGAGTAGTTGTGGTGAATGTTGTAATGTTTGGTATGCAATGTTGTTGCTGCGTATCCATGCGCACCTACGCAAATACCTGACAGGATTTCAAATTTAACTCTATATTTATTAGATATGAGAACCTAAGAGCAGGAATCCATGTTCCCACTTGTTTTAAGCGAACCATAAATAAAAAAAGTTCCATTTATTTTACCAACAATCAAAATGCTATCATATACATTTAAATATTTATGCACTGCAATAAAGGGACAGAATTCACACTGAGTAGGCGCAGGCACAAGCTAAATGCAATAAATATGTTGGGACAACAATATTTTGGTTAACGAAATATTGTTTCAATATAAAACAACAACAAGCGATTTGCAGTTTTTTTCTTTTGGTAGTCACGTTTCAACAAATGAATGTAGTGGCAATTTGAGAATTTTCAACACAAAAAAAAAAAAATAAATAAACATTGATGAAAATTATTTCCAAATCGTGTTAAACGTGAAAATTTTGTTTTGATGTTTGTGAAAAAACTTGAAAATTTGCATCTGTAGGCACGCTGAAATTACAAATATTTTAGTTTATGCTTAGCCACGGCAAATATGTTTATGAAAATAATATGAAACAGAAACTATCAGTTTTCCCCTTCTCATTTGGTTTTTCATATTTTCATTTTTTTTTTTTTTTTTGTTTTTTTTTTTTTGCCTGTGAGCGAAATTAATTTTCTTTTTCCATTTGCATTCACTTCACTTCGTCGCCCACATGCTGAAGGTCATTGTTTAATACTGGAATAATGAAAGGGTGATGATGAAAAAGCAATAATAATAGAAAAGTTATCTCTAGAAAATTTTATGCACTCCTACATTACACAACAAAGGAGGAAACGAATCAATGTGACACCGAAAAGGGGGGAAATGGAAATAGAGAAAGTTCAAGAAAATGATCTCCAACATTTTCAATATCAAATGCATTGACTTTTCATTGTTTCTACCTTGAAGATGTCGTGTCCCTTTATTACCAGGGGGAATCACTCTCGGTCTATTATGGTGGACAACAGGCTACTGGCCTGCTATAGTTCACGATTAGTGGCGCGGTTGTTGCCCACAAAATTTTTCTTAGACCGTTGACGGAAAAAAATCAACCAGCTTTACCCTGCTTAAATTTGCTGGTCACACCCATCTTCGGGGACAATAAAATAAAAAAAAATTCACTCACACATATACAATTTAAAGTCTTGGATGTCTGTTTTAGGAATGGTCAGCGACTATACCACCCACACTATGGTATTCCAAAACCTCAACTACGGAGTACCTCTATTGCGATGGTCTCCTTTTGCTACTTACCCACTTACACATTTTCTTCTTAGTCTATACTAAGTCACTTTTTTGTTTTCAAAAAACTTTATAAAGGGTTTATTAAAAAAAATTGGTCGAATCAATTCATACTTTTTTTATTAAAACTTTTTTTACACTTTTGGAAAAAATATTATTTCCTCCTGTAGTATACACTCACATACTACAGGAGGAATGTCTCTAAGTTTATATTCTAGAAAGATCATCAAAACCACTCCCAGAACATTCAAGTATGATATATGTAATCTCTTTCCCTCTTTTTCTGTAAATAGGGCTTTTTCAGAATTATGTTTACGACAGTAAATTGTTCCTCTCACTCCCATTTGTTTGTTCCTCTCACTTCCATTATACAGTTTATTGTTATCTCCTTTTCACTTGTTATGTAAATAAGAACATTCTAGAATTACGTCTATGATAAACAACACTATTCTGTAAATATGTTTGCCTTTGTTGCACCCATTATGTAAATATGTGTTCTCTCTAAAATATCGTAGCATATTCTAGAATACGTCGTTTTAGTATAAATAGAGCAACTTTGTATGTTTGAAGGAATTAATAAAGTTGAGGTTGATGTGGAAATACATTCCACGATACCAAACTCCTGAAATCAACATCAG
This sequence comes from Philornis downsi, assembly GCA_019455685.1. Taxonomy (NCBI): domain Eukaryota; kingdom Metazoa; phylum Arthropoda; class Insecta; order Diptera; family Muscidae; genus Philornis; species Philornis downsi. The sequence goes on from JAHXMU010025382.1 coordinate 390,516, forward strand.
CCCTGAATTGCCGCAGATCTCTTAACGAGATGGCTCAGCATTTCAACATTCACCTTATGTGCATGCTGGGCCATAGGGCCTTGCCAGGCAACTCCAGAGGAGACGAGCTGACAGGACTAGGGCCAACCTTACAGACTCCAGCCGAGTTGGAGTCCGTGGGCATGTCTCTAGCCACTTGCAAGCTCCTATTGCGAGATAGAACATATTTAGTAGCAAATAGTAGGTGAGCATCTGTCCGTGGCTGTAATCAATCCAGATAGATGTGGCTTCGCTTAGATCTGAAGCGATCACACGCATTGCTGTCGCTATCAATATCCGATGTCTCATTGCTTGTATCCGTCATGAGGGGACACTATCTGATTGGAAGACATGTAGTGAGATTGAGGGTTGCGATTAGTGACTTTTGCAGGAGCTGTAGGGATGAAGAGAAGGAGGAGTCCATAGAACATCTCTGCAATTGACCCGCCCTGGCGAACAGGCAGGGATCAACACTGGGCTCTTATTTCTTTGGATACTTAGGAGATCTGGATGATATACATATGTAAATATTGTTCGACTTAAGAGCTTCTTGAGGTGATGGTTCAACGGGGGAAACTAGGGGCATCCGTGTCCGTAGCTTCCGTGGTATCACAATGGACCATACGGTCTAAGTGAGTCTGTTTATTCAGATTGTCACACTGACCTAATCTGACATAGCAAAAATATTCAGAAATAATTGCAAAATAAGGTGATTTTCTTCTGTTTCTCGATTGTAGTGGCTGCCTACCAGACCTCTTCGTTTTAGCACGGCTAGTTGCTGATTATCTTGGATTCTTTAACGGCCGACTTTGACCATCAATATGGCACCCCGTCATCGCTTTTTCTAATGGAGATCTCTTTCACCAGTTAACAAGTACTAGCTTGGTTCTAGTAAAATTTCTTCGAATAAAAAGTTTATTTTCTTCCTTCTTTTTTTTTTTTCTTCTGTCTTTTTTTCCTTCGGTTTTTTTTTCTCATCGATAAATAGAGGTCGGCATTTTAACTTGTTGGGCACATCACCCCGAAACAGACCCTTGGTCGATGGTTTAATACGCAGAATTCTCTACGAAATGTCAGATTCAAACTATGAGAAATAAATGTATACCCCTATTTGCGCGATTATCTCAATTTAATTGTTTTCTTTACCTGTTTTATACTTTTTATTTTAAGAAAAATGTCATGTCCGTCGGTCCAAAATTATGGTGCGTGTTGGCCCCAATATTTGTAATACCTGGGCAGCACCAGGGTTGGTGATGTTGACCGTTATTGGTTATGACTGCTGCGGCCGCAGACATTTCCAAAATAGTTTAAGTTCTTACTTACTTACTCTACTTTACTTTCAATTTGGTGTTGTTTTATATTAAATTTATCTTTAGTTAGTTTACGTTTAGATTTCAGGGCTAGCTTTAGATTCCCTTTCGAAGCGTTGTGGATCCTTATGTAAATTGTTGCTTTCTTTTAAATTTTAATTTGTTTTTATTACCACCAAAATTTCTTTAGCTTGAAGCCTTCAGTTTTAATTTTCAGCCTGGTCAAAAAAAGACACTAAACTTTTTCTTTCTTCTTCTCTTTTTTATTATGGAAATATCTCTGATTGGAAGTAATCTTCATTTAATGGCGGGTTCTTGCCTGTTATCGTCAGAAGTTACTGTCAGAAGTAATTAACGACGCACCAGTGCAAACACAGAAAAACTCCATTCTTTTTGCTTTTATCAATATGTCCATAAACCTGTCCGGAAATCTCAGACAGGTGAACTGACTTACATTTATCTGCAGCCCCTGTTCTTTTGTGCTGCTGTAAAAAATACTCTGAATTAAAGAACAATGAAGTAGAACTGTGACTTTCTGAAGTCCTCCGTTTAGTAAATGTAAAAAGACACCACATTTTTGCTAAATCGGTCAAATTAAACGTGGTTCCCTAAGGGGCATGACGGTGCTGTCTATTTGCATTCACAGTGGACTGAATATATTGAAATTGAACGGAAGATACGAATCTAAGAATACATAAGTTAAATAAAATAATTTGTATGGGAGATACCAGAGAGGCCGTGGCCACTATGAGGATTTTTTTCATATTTTACCCAATATTATCCATAAAATTGACGGGAATTTGGGTAACCTTAAGTTTTTAATTATGGATTACAGCGAAAAATCAAATGTCGATAAATCGAACAATTTGTGTGTTAGATACCAGAGTGGGTGTGGCAACATTGCCCATTTTCCTTCTTGGAGCGTAGATTACCAAACGTATAATAGGCGCAAATTTGGTCAAATTTAGTACAATCCATTGGAATATAATCGGGTAACAATATGTCGGTTAAATCAAATCATTTGTATGGAAGGTACCAGAAGGGGCGTGCCTAATTAGTGGACTGAGGATTGATTAAATTTCGAAAAATCGCTCAATTTAGGTAGGAGGTACCAGAACGGATGTGACATAGTGCTCCGTTTTTCATTGTGGGATTCTACTTTTGCAAACCCTAAAAGTTGTAACCAGAAATTTCAATTTAAGCCAATTGGAAGATATGAACCCACCAAAATATGGATTAAGTTTGTCACAAGAAGTAGGATTAATCGGTCAATTTTTTTTAAATGTTACCAGAAATGATGTAATGAAATAATGTAATGATGTAATGAGTAATGCAGCAAACGAAAATTGGGGTTGCTGTCGGTTATCTGTATAGGGGTAACCGGAAGGATTACGGCAGACAGATATTATTTACAATTTCCAGCTACGATCTGAGAAATGTTTAGACTGTGCGAAGTTGTAAGAAGTTCCATATAGATTTACTGCAACTATCGTGTCCGCCAGCAAGCCAGCCAGGCAAACGAACAATGCTCAATCGACTTAAATGGTCACGAAACAAGACAGTGGCAAAATGGTTAGTACACGCGACTATCGTTCGCGTAATCGCTGGTTCAAAACCGCATACAGCCATCTATCATTATTTGAGCGGTAGTCACGGTCACCTCGATGTGTCTGACGAACACTTCGAGTAGTCCAGTAAAGTCTTGTAAATGCTTCTCAAACTGTGAGATTCGGCATCGTCGTTAAGCTGTAGCTCCTGTTAAGTGACTCTAAAAATAGAATGCGTGTAAGCTCACTGAATGTGAGAAGCTTTTCCATGTCTCATTCATGAGATGTAACGGAATTTGTATGGTAATTTGATAATAACTGAGTTATTCACCACGCCACGCATGCGCGTTAAGTGAAGAAAACATTTGAAGTTGGATGTGTAAGACTGAAGTTTCTGTACTTGCTGCTGATAAAATTACATAAAGTATTTGAATTATGCACTTTTAAAAGTCAACATGTTAAATTTATTTAATATAAAAATTTAAGGTCATATTCAAATGGATGTATAATAGATTAAATTTCATATTCGCCAAGTATTGAATCGCTTTAAAATATCCATGTAATTGAAGCTGGAACTTGAAGAAAAATTCTGTTTTCATATTGGGAACACATAGTTGTTGCATCAAAAAGCATTACTAGCGCAACAGCATTCATAGAAATTCATGAAGGCTAAACATTTCACTATCAAGAGTAACAAACAAGCATAGGCATACATCTGCAAACTCAATACCAGAAAAAAATCGTTCACGTTTTACATCATGGACGTGATTTGAACATTGAATGTGAAATGTACGAGCATGTGAATCAAATCGATCGTTGTAGAAGGACAGAATTTAAAACAACGCCAACATAGATTTATTAAAATCTTGCAATTGGTAATGAGATTGTCTGTCTCTGTTGAGTTATTCCGTTGTTGAAACTGATTCCAACTATATGGAAGCACATGTGTGCAAATAATTGCATTTGCCAACAGCGAGGGCATATCAAGAAATACCAAAATTTCGAAATGTCACCATAAAAATTTCAGTAGTACCCTTTTCATACCACATTGTTGAAAAGTTTACTATTGTTTTATATGATATAATTGAATTACGTCTCAAATTTCTTTCTAACACTGTAAAGTTAATGGACATGTAGTGTAGCTTTCAACGCAGCAATAAGATAGGAACGGTTGTCATTCCGAAGACATTTTATATGAAAAAAAAGACAGACTTATTTTTAATTTCATTGCAAAATATTGAGCCTAGTAAAATATTCCTATTTAATAATTTTTGGAATTAAAAAACTGTTTATTAAATTAAATTATAAATTAAAATATGTTGTCTTTTTTATTTCACTACGTCTAGCCGGGTAATTTTTTTTTTTTTTTTTGATCTCAAAATAGACGCAAGTATCAAAAATATGCCATACAAAGCGGTGGTTGGTAAGACGAAAGTAAAAAATTTAATACTTTTCTGCTTCGCACTACCTCTTCGGTACTAATACATTAAACTGAAAAAGGCCGGGCATTTTATTTCGTTACAGACGAAATCATTATATTTATTGTAAAATTTCGAAGTAGATATAAAAATGTTTCTAATGAAATTTGAAACTTTTATTCACAAGAAAACTAAAAAGAAGGCCGAAAAATAACAACGGAGAACTTTGCATGCTATAGGAAAGAAATCATGTTTTGTACGTAGATAAAAGTACCAGGAAACCTGTATAGAAATTTCAGTTAAGTAAACTGACTTATACGTAATTTTCGGGACAAAATAATGAGTAAAAAATGGATTGCAAATGGGACCATCCTATAAAAATTGTTGAAGCGTAAATCATCAGCGCACTCTTTTCCCGTTGTAGTCGCATAATCTTAAGAGGTATTTTGGAACTCGCTCTTTTATTAACAGCAAATAAATGGGACGAAAATCAATCCATGCGAGGTCGGTCCCAAAACTAGCTGAACTGGAAGCAATAGTTTGGAAAAATTATTTTGGTGAAAAGTGGTAACCTTATAAAACACATGTTGTAAGTTTTAAGGCTCCACATTGTTTATTATTTATATTTGGGCCATCAAAATTAAACCTCGAAAAACTTGAACACCTTTATGCAATACAATATTTCCATTTGGAAGTTCCCAATCCAACCAATATTAAATTTCAGGTAGATTTTATTCTGGGAGTCCATTCCTTCATTTACGACTGTAAAATATTGGGTAGCAGAATTTAAACGAGGTCGTACGAGCTGTCAAGGCGAGCATCATAGTGGTCGACCAATTGAGGTGACCACGCCAGACACTTTTAAGAAAATCTACAGAATGGTATTGGATTATCGTCGGCTGAAGGTGCGTGAGCTAGCTGAAATAATAGGAATTTCAAAAAATGCTATGTGTCGTATATTGACCGAAGACTTGAAGATGAGAAAGCTGTGCCCAAGATGGATGCCCCGTTTACTTTCAATAGAGCAAAAACAGCATCGTGAAGATGTTTCAGAAGAGTGTTAGACAATGCTTTACTGCAATTAAGTCAAAATTTTGCTTCGATGTACAATCATGGATACGATATATGTCAACCACTTCATATCTGAGACTAAGGAACAGTCATAGCAGTGGACTGGAATGGGAGAATCGTGTCCAAAGAAGGCGAAATCGGTTCCATCTGCAGGCAAAGTCATGGCGTCTGTTTTTTGGGATGCGCATGGAACTATTTTTACAAAATATTTTCGGAAATGAAAAACCATCCACGGCGAATATTATGCTAATTTATTGCAGCGTTTAGGTGATGAAATTATGGAAAAAATGCCGAATTTGGAGAAAAAGAGGATGTTGTTCCATTAAATCAATGCTCCAGTTCACACTTGAACTATTGTGATGGCCACAATTAATGAAGTAAAGTTCGAATAGCTTCATCACCCACCTTATTTGCCAGATTTAACTCCCTAGGAAGACGAGAAGGTACAAAAACAAAGCCGATATATGGAGTGGAGCATAAGTAACGTTAACGGCGACTATATTGAATGCATTCTTGTGCATTATTTGGTTTTAACTCGTGAACCAATTGCACTTTATGTGGGATAAGATGGGACATATGTAAAATTCTTTGCAAAGACCGCCTAGACATCTCCAACTGCTGAGAACGTTGCCTGGTGGAAGTTTCGGGGTTTTCCTCAATACTTGCTTGCGCTCGAGCAATGGTCACTTCATTTTAAGCTGCACGAGGTCTTCCAGATCACAGATAGCCCCTTGTAAACCAAAACGCTGAACCAATCGGTAAATTGTTGAAGCGCTAGGAGCATTTCGAACATGAAAGAAATTTCGATATGATTTGAATAATCGAATGCTGACTTTCAAAGTAAAATTAAACAACTTCGGTTCTTGGTTCTGTGTTGAGCCTTTCCATTATAAATTTCCCAAGTATTATTTAGTTAAATCTGTAAAGAGACGAAAAAAAGACTTAAACAAAAAATATATTTGCTGATCAAATCTTAAAGTTACTTATGCGCCACCGTATAGTAAGCAGTGTTGTTCGAAGTATGAATTGTCTGGAGTTCAGCGGAATTTGAGGTAATGAGAGAGTCATGAAAATATTCAAGCAGATTCCTTCCAGCAGGGCTGAATAAACGGTAGAGGTACCGTAATTCCGGTTTAATTTGTTTTTTAATGAACTTTCACGCGAACGAAGTAGCGGATCCTGATTAGTCATTTATAAAACATAAAGTTGCCTCTTGAGAGATTTTTACCCAAATAAACGTTCTGAAAGGGATAACAAAACTATTCAGGCGTGATTTTTAACTGTAGAAATTAATTATATTGCTATTAGCTATCATCATCCATATCCATCCATTTAAATTTACCTACGATGTGTATTAATAATTACAGCTAAATCATCTATTTAGTGGTTATCCAGTCAAACAGTATTTCTCCTCAAAATTGGGGGTAAAAGAAAGTATATTTCCGCTGTTTTTGCTCTATGTCACATTTGTTGCATTCCTGAACTTTTCTAAAGAACTCTTTTCAGATCAAATAAACTTCCAACAATCTTCCATCTAAAAATTACATTTTCAATACTTACAAGTTGTGGCAAAACTATATTTGCAAAAGTTTCAACAGTTGAAAATCATTCATTTCTGTTCTTGTCTTACGTAAATACCTTTAAGCTAATCATTAATCAAAAACATTTCAAATATCGACAAAGTTCTGTATCTGTTATTAGCAAACAAACTCCAATGTTTGAAATCTCATGGGAAATTTGAATTACAAACAGTCTATTGATTAATAAAACTGATGTTGCACGAACACTGGTTAATTGAATGGCTAATAAATGTAGTAGTTGTATATCATAGACAAATTGCTAGTAGCAACAAATTGTAGATAAATATCAAAGGAAGCAAATTTAATACAAATATCTAAACACGCAATACGCACTTCTCTGACTGTTAGTTATCAGTTGATTTTGTTTTTAAATCAACAAAATGAACCACAAATTGTTTGCTTTAATATCTTGATTATGAATAAATGATTCATTCTCTACATTGAATGTTGTTTTATTTTAGCGGCATAGGATGGGTGGTGAATGATGGCAAAGTTAACAAGATTATCTCAATATTTTATTCTGTACAACAATCAGTCGCACTTCTGGAAAATTCATTATAAAAATTATATAAATCTGTGCGCAAGATGGGTGCCGCGCTTGCTTTCATTAGAGCAAAAACAAAGTCGTGAAGACGTGTCAGTAGAGTGTTTGGCGATGTTTCACCGCAATAAAACCGAATTTGTTCATTACGCACCTTATTTGCCAGACTAAGCTCCCTGGGACTATTTTCTATTTCCACACATAAAAAAATGGCTTTGTGGTGAAAGATTTGCCAATAATGAAGACGTTGGAGTCTGCGGTTGATAGCTATTTTAAAAAGTTTGACAAATCTTACTATAAACAGGATACAGAAACCATTGAATATAGCTGGAAAAAGCATATCGAGTTAGAAGGAGAAATAAAGAAAATTTTCCTCAACTTTTTTCCGTCCTCTTTATTGGGTCGCGCAGTTTTGGGACCGTCTTCGTAGTTCTACACATAATTTCAGAAATTTTACACTTTCCTTTTTTTATTATGCTTTAATTCCGAATATCTTTTGCAGTAAATACAAAAGAACGTTGGGTGAAGGCATAAGTCAATTCCTTACAAAAATTTCTAAATTCATTTTCACCATTTCTAAAAATACATAAATATTTTTCACTGCCAACGAATTCCTGATAAAAATTTATAAATTCATTTTCACCATTTCAAAAGATGCAATCTATGCACATTTTTCACTTCCAACGAAGAAGTTTTGAACCACTTCAAAACCACCGTAGTGAAACACTTATAACATTGGTTTTATTTCAATTTATGATTCCTAACAGGTAAAGCAAATCGCGTTCGAACAAACTACACCAACATCTATTACGTTATATGTTCCGAAGACGTAATTTCTGATAGTTGATTTAAAGAAATTCCTTTTAAAGTTGTTGGGGAAAACAATTTATTTGTTCACCTTTATACGATTACCGATATGCCAAATTTGTTTTTCTATTTGCAAAAACTACAAATCACTACAACTCAGAGGTTAAAAAAAACATATACATTTCTATGTCGCTAAGAATATCTGTTCCCAATACTATGGACTGCTGGATTGTTTTGAACACTTTCTTGAGCAGCAGTAATGTTTTCAGTCGCACTGCAACGTTGTGATCCATTCTTGACCCTATCAGCTGCAGGCCCTCTTTCTTCGAAATCATTTACTACGCGATAAATAATGCGTTTTGTTGGCACGTTGTTTCTATCAAAAATTTCACATAACTTTCTCATCGTCACAGTAATCGATGATTGATTTTGATAAAATATTTAAGCGATTAAAGCACGTTGGTTAATCGAATAGTTTTCCATAATAAATTTGCCATGTCTCTACTTCGCGACTACCAAATATGAACTGTCAAGACTAATGTTTACCAAAATGGCGGCAAAACAAAGTAGTATACTTTCCCGACGGACACCCTGTATAAACTTCGGCTATTCGTCTGGGTTTTGTAGAAAAAGTACCAAGTGCGTCGAGATCCGCTAACAATCCCATGTTAATTTCATTGTTAATTTCATTTTATTCATATCACAAGTTGTTACGAATATTTGCTTCTTTGGATGCAAGGCAGCAAGGCTGTCAGCTGTTAAATACCTGTTATCTGCACTGTTATTTATTTAGTGAAGGGTTTGCCAATTACGAATAAGTGTCGCTTAAAAATAGTTAAAACCTACTATACAAATGGTGATTCAACACGATCGGCTTTGGCGTTATTGCATGAAAAGTTTCCACAAAGCTTAATTTTGCGTTTGGGCGTTCTCAATGGGTTATGCGGATAATCCTGTCCGAAATGTGCGAAAAAGTGGTCGAAAACTACCTCGAAAGGATCCACTGCTGCAACCAATCAAAAGGCGGTTATGTAATTCACATGGAAAGGGGTGATTTTTTAATCGTAGTTTTTTTTTTTAATCGAACGAAACACTCACATTTGCATCATTTATTAAATTTTTTTATCGGAATCTATAAATTGATCTGTGCCATTTATTTTTTAAAGATAATTTCATGCAAATGTTGTCCGCGGCTCCGTCTCAAAATGTCCATTCCGAAGGTCCAATATTTCGTCGCTTTTTCGAGCATTTCGTCATTAACACTGGTCGCTACGGCTGCAATATTTTCTTCGGTACGCATTCTGCGCATAGTTTTATGTCCAACAAAGTAAATTTAGTGCGAAATTTGGAGATAACAATACGAATTGTTGACTCAGCAGATCGATTATGACGACCATAAAATGGTCGTATCAAACGATGCACATTTGTCACAGAGAACGAATTTTGATAATAAATTTCAATGATTTGCAATCGTTGCTCGTTTGTTAGTCTGCCAACCTGAAAAAATTGAATCTTAAAAAATCATCCTATATTTCGTACATAAAGACAAATTCCAAGCATTATAATGAAATATAAGTTTCATGGAAATCATAGCTTTATGTGTGTTTTATTTAACTTCACTTTTTAAACCGAAAAATGGATAACCCGTTATGTATGTAGTCATATAATGTATTTCATAATATAATACATATATGCATTCATTTTTAGACACAATGAATTGAAACTATTGTTCTGGAGTGATTGCGAACATAAATTTAGATTTGAAAACGTCTCATCAAATATTATAGCAATCTTATTGCGAATTTCACTCAACCATTTAGTATAACATTTGTGATACAGATTAAAGTCGGGCTACTTTAAAGATATCCCCACAACTCCAATCACTGATCCACTATTAAATATAGTAAAATGACCACAACAAACGTAACCACATTCCTTTTATATACCAACTATTTAGTTACAAATAACTTGGTAATCCAGAGTAATAACTTAACTTAGTTCAGATGTCCATTTAAAGCCCATTTGTTTGTTGAAATTATACATATTTGCTACTTTCCTCCCCTGTGTCGTTCTGCTGTTCTGTCATTACAAAGGTCGTTGATTATGGGATATCTCATAAATGACTGAGACAAACATTTGGATGTTTTCTTTGTGATAGTTGCTTACGGACATAAAGTAGCGTAAAGAAACAAATTGAAGTAAGAAAGCGTAAAGTAATTCAGTGTTAATTAATTTCTTGATTACAATTTCTCATTTTCTTTTTAAGCCATCCAAAAGTAAATGCGTAGCATTTGGAAATAATAAGAGTTTTCAGAGGTTCTTACTCTTACTTACTTCTTAATACCACCAAGACAAACTCTAGGAACAGTATATTTTCGGGAATGAAATGTAGGTGACTCGAAGTAGGCCATTTAATATTATTAACTTAATTAACACAATTTAGACGGCTAGAAAGCTGCAGAAAGCAGGGACGCAAAGCACACACGGGTAATAATTTGCTGCAACTTTTGCGTATTTGGAGTGCTCGTAGAGATATTCACTTACATACGTCGCCGCATATCCCATTCTGGGAAAACTTGTTGCAGAAATCAAACCTTGATTGGGAAGGAAGATCAATATCTTATAATTAAGAACTAGTTATAGTAGTTGGTTCTCCAATTTCACTTAATTTGAAGACATTACTCAGCTTGTATAAATCGTCATAGTTCTGCTATCCATCTAGTGGTTTCAAAATCGCCGGTATGGCAAGTCTTTCAGCTGCTAAATATCTGTCGTCTGAAGTGCTATTTACATAGTGAAAGAGTTTCCATTAACGAATGTGGATCGTTTAAGAACCGAATAACGCATAAAAATTGTTAAAACTTATTACAAAAGTGTTGAATGCATCATCACAATGTAGGCACTGTCAAAATTATCGCTTCTGTTAGTGAACGTGTGGCGGATAACCTGAATTCGTCAATTCCATAGCATTCTCAGCAATTGGATCTATCTTTCGGCTCATTATGGCGTATTTTTCATTTGGATTTGCACCTCCATCAATATGGAGTCGAACTCATTCAACAATTAAAGCCGGCTGACAATTCACAACACCGTAGTTGCGTTGATTGGGTGCTACAGCAACAGGCTTTCAATGCTGACTATTCCAACAAAATCTTCTTTTACGATGAAGCTCGTTTCTTACTCGGCGGTTACGTCAACAAGCAAAATTGTCGGCTTGGAGAATCCAGAAATGATTGTTGTTTGATGCACATTATGATCTGTAGGCGTCACTGGGCCGTATTTTTTTCAAAAATGACGCTATAGGAACTGTTACCATCATTTCTGAATGCTATGGCCATATGATAACCGAATTTTTTTTGTCCTGCAATTGAATATTATGAACTGGACGATATGTGTGTGGTTTCAAGAAGAAGGTGCCACCAGCCACGCAACACGACCGATTTTGGTTTTACTGCCTGAGAAGTTTCCAGAAGGCATATTTACACGCTTTAGAGACGTCAATTAGCCACCAATATCATGCAATTTGACGCCGTTCGACCTTTTTTTGTGGGGCTACGTCAAAGGTCGTGTTTACGTGGATAATTCCTAAATGTTGGAGAATTTTACAACAGCTGGAATTTAATGTCGCTCTATAAGATTATTGGCCATGGGCATTTGCCCATTTGCTGATATGTTCGATTCAATCCCTCTACAAATGGCTTTAAAGTTTACGAATTATAGTCGAAGTATAGACGCGCTAATAACGCTAGTTGCTTTTAATATAAAAGATGCCATAGATTATGGTCTTGCCATTAGAAAAACCCCTGAGAGTTGACTGAACTATGTCTTAGATGATAAAAGAATTACCTGCTTTGGCGAAAATATCGCTTTTGCCGAATATTTATTGCTATACTCCACCTAAACTACTTCTCAAATGCGTGGAAGAAATCTCAAGTATGTATGCTAAACCAAAGTAAGTGTTAGATCTAAATTCATTGATATAGAATCATAAGTTCACACCAGTTTCTTCCAAAAGTTGATTGATCCTCTTAAATATTATGGCGCAACATGCTAAGCGTGTTATTCGCAGCCTTTTTTCTTGGGCCTACTGTGTTAAAAGAGAGTATACGAATTGGATTTTCCCACCAGTTCCTCTCTCATAAAACTCGCATGGTTTTTCTAAAAATGCGTTCAATTCGATTTTTTCCTTCCCCGTCGTTATGGAAATTCAAATCTTTCAAGTGGTTGCTCAGACTGTGAAATAGGTGATATTCGGACGGAGCGAAGTCTGGGGAGTACGGTGGGTGAGGTAAAATTTCCCACCCAAGTTCTGATCCGCAAGGCAGTCATGATGGAAAATGTCGTCTCTCCGATTGATGAGACTCGGCCGTTTTTCTTCCAATGCCGCCTTCAATTTATCTAATTTTGCGACATATAGTAGTCGGCATTAATCGTTTGATTTGTTGGGAGAAGCTCAAAAAAGACTACTCCTTTGACATCCCACCAAATCGACAACATTATCTTCCTGGGGTGAAGGCCCGCTTTAGAGGTGGATTGAGATTTGGCTACTCCCATTATATTTTCCGCGTTGCATTGTTGTAGACTATTCATTTTTTATCTCCTGTGATGAGGATCTTCATAAATGGTGTCTTGTTATTTCTTATCCTTAGGTTATCGCAGACGTCAGCAGTTGTCAGCGGTGAGAGAGTTTGGTACCTCTACATTGAGATTTCTCACAAGTCTGAGCTCTTTTATGACCCCGTGAATGGTTGACACGGATTTTTTGATTATTTCAGCTAGTTACCTAACTGTTAACAATAATTAAATTTCTTACCTTCTCGGAAACAATCTCGTTTGGTCCTCCTAATGTGGGAGTGTCCGTTACGAAGACATCGCCCGTAGGAAATCTTTTAAACCATTTCCGGCAACTCCTATCATTTGGTCGGTTTTCTTCATAAACAGACTATTTTTCGGCTGACTTCAGCAGCTATTTTCCTTTCCATAATATGACTAAAATGCTCTTTTTCGCTCATTTTTTCCACTTTTTAAAACTTTCCTTTAAAACGCTATAAATACTCACGACTAGAACGAGAACACAAGTAAACAATAGTAGAGAGTTTAGAAAAGGAGTGGGAGGAAGTTATGATAGTGTTTGAAGGAACTCTACGTCATGAGAAGTGACGTATGGTGAACTAACGAATTAACCGAACGAACTTTCCAACAACCCTATGTATATATACTCCCAAATTGTTAAATAATGTATGAGTTTTGATATCCATCCCAATCCACAATTTATCAATTTGCTAATATTTCATGCCTGATTGCAAGCTAAAGTTAATATAACAACATCAGTTCACGACCGCTCTGCAGGAAGGTGAAATTTAATATTTCCTTGGAAGCAATTAATTGTGGATGAAATCAATTTTCCAACAAATCGATTGAGTTGTCGAAAGGATTTACATATCGAATATGATGATTGTATGTGTAGGCTGGAATATAAAAGCATTCGCATTTGTTTGGAGAGATGAGCGCTTGTCCTTCTACGAACGTTGATGCTGTACTATTGAATGATAAAACACAGCAGAAAACATCATGAAAACTTTATTTAATTTCAGCGCTTTCATTTTCCAACACAACATGTGCCATAACCCGGTTCATTATTACTCATATACATATACATTCTCTTTTTTCGGAGCACCAGTGAACTTGTAGATATGTGCATTTTATTATACGATTACTTATGGAGCATCAAAGAGCTTCCATCCAATTTAACCAGGTGCATATTCCCACATTAGACCTACTCGCGAATAGAATTTTCCCTAATGCAGTTTTAAACAGCTCTGCTGGCAGGCCATCAGCGCCTGCAGCTTTTTTGTTCTTAAGCCGTAATACTGCTGTTCTGATCTCTGTTTGGCACGGAGCTCTGTTTATGCTATCGTCGATAATTGGGAGATACTCAGTGGATTTGGCTGAAAATGATTACCACCTGTTCCTGTCTATGGCGAAAAGTTTTGTAGGTGAATAATTCGTTTCAGTAGAAGCTTTTAAAAAACAACTGTCTCAGTTTTTTTGCCAAATGGGACATCAGTTTCTATGAGGGATAATGTAATGGGATTATATTCAAAGTGCCAACAAACTATCGAACAAAGCGGTTCATATTTGACCTAAATCGGATCATTGAATGGTAAATACAACTTTCTATGTCTTGCAAAAATAATGGATTTCTTTTTAGTTCACCTTACATATGAATTGGTTTTTCCACTTAAACCAATAATTTTAAAAATATGTAAAGAACGAATGGTTGGAATAATGTTTTTGTATTGTCATCACTCAATATCATAAAGTCAAATTACCACCCGTCCCTGTTTATGGCGAAAGATTTTGTAGGTAAAATTTGGCTCAATAGAAGGTTGTACAAATCTACTGCCCCTGTTTTTTGGCAATATGGACGAGGATTTCTATGAGAGAAACATAGTGGAATTACATTCAAAATGACACCAAGTTATCGAATAAAACAAAAATGGTAAATAAAACCTTCAATGCCATGCAAAAAATAATAGATTTAATTATACTTTACTTTCTAAAGATTGATTTTTTAATCGTATTTTTGTTTGAAGCGAATAAAACATTCAAATTTGCATCATACGAGTACGTACTTTAAAATTTTTTATTGGAATCGATAAATTGGTCTTTGCCATTTAATTTTTAAAGATAATTTCATGTAAATGTTGTCCGCGGCTCCATCTAAAAATGTCCATTCGGAAGGTCCAATTTCTCGTCACTTTTTCGAGTATTTCGGCCTGTATTCCACGAATAACGCGTATTATGTTATCCTGTAAGGCTTCAATAGTGTTCGGCTTGTCCACATAGACTAACGACTTCACATAACCTCACAAGAAATAATCAAGAGGCGTTAAATCGCAAGATCTTGGGAGCCAAATCGAGAGATAAGCTGCTAAGATCTAGAATTTTGATAATAAAATTCAACGATTTCCAATCGTTGCTCGTTAGTCTTTCCATGATGAAATAGCAGAGTATACTGTATATTTTTCACTTTGACAGTTGACGTTTGGACGCCATTACCACTGCTGCCAACCTGAAGAACTTAAATCTTAAGAAATCACCCTTTATAATTAGCCACCTATGAATTGATTTTTCCGCTTAAACCAATAAGTTCAAAATTATCCCAAGGTCGAATGGTTGGAATGATGTTTTTGTTTTATCGTCACTCAATATAATAAAGTCATTTTTTCCAATAAGTTGTGTTTTGCGCGAGTCAGTCTACTATAAAAACATATTGTTGGCTTTATTGATTGATGTCCGCACAGTTATGATAGCACGCTGTTTATTGAAGTCATGTCAAATGGAAATCCTACATTTCCTTTCCTGCAAAGGAAAGATATCGCAAGTTGATTTGCAAATACACACCAGTCAGTTTTGTATTAAGAGTAAAATAATAAATAATTTAAATGCTATGATGACAACCGAATATCTTAATGAATATTTCATATTAAATGACTTTAAATAAAACGATATTTTTTTTATTATAAGCTAATGATTATAATAATTTTGCAGGTGTTATAATATTTCCGTTTTAAGCAGGTGCAGGTGACAACACAGAGAAACGACATTTTTATTGTCCTGGACTAGTCTGCGCTTTGTTTGATAATTCATGTATGTGGAGAGGAGTTCAGAAATGTTACTGGTTTCGTGAAATCAAATATAGTTTTTGAAATAGCGTAAATTTGGGACAGTCACTTTTGAAAGGCATTTTGTACGGTCCTTTTATGTTTTGCAATCGGAGGACTTCAAGAAATTAAATTTTTGTTTCTGTTATTTATCATTTATTCTGAGTATTTTTGTAGCAACACAAAAAGACGTTGAGAGAAGTTATATGGAAGTCAGTTCACCTGACTGAAATGTCGGCCAAATTTGGTATAACCGATTGGAAGATATGGACTTAAATTGGTCATTTGTATGTGATGTAAAAGTAGTGCCGCGACTACTTGATCGAATTTTATCCTATATTGAGAATTTTATCTGATATTGTAGAGAATTGCAAAATATTTTAATGGATAAAAATACGGACCATTAGGGACGATTAATTAGAAATTACAGATAATTGGTTGAATTTTGAAAATTTGGTCAATTTGTATGGGAGGTATCACAATGGCAGTGGCCATGTGCTCCATTTTTATTATGAGATTCTCTTTAGCAAGAGAATGATGCACCTAATCCTTCAACGATCCAGTAGCCACATTTTTCGTTTAGGCGAAAGATTTTTTTTCGCTCAAATTTGTAAACACTCTGCATTGAAATGTAAAGTCCATAAGGCCAAAGATATATATGATGATACAGAAGAGTTGTACGACCAATTCCACGTTTTCGAGTGAGAACGTAATTGTCCTACGATTATCAATATTGTCCTTCAAAATCCAAAAAGCTCAACTATCATTTCCAATTTTTTACAGGATAGATATTGGCGTTTAAAAAGGTTTATCCAAATATCGAGTTCATAGTCGTAAACAACTATACAACTATTCTATAGAATTATCATGCTGAAGAATTTTCATCCATTCGCACAACACAACTCAACTCAAACGGATTATATGAAGATACTAATCCGGCATTGGTCTGTGCTGCGATCTCTTTTGAGATTACAGTATGGAAAGGCGAATTACACATATCGACAAAAAAAAGATTGTGATGTTACAACAGCCTTCTCAAGAATTTGGAAGAAATAAATAAAAGTGCGTTTGCGAGTAGAAGGTGGCAAAACAAATTTGATAACAGAAATATAGTTGAAGCATCTTTAAAATCATCCTACTTTAGTAAGTAAAATATGTTCATCTACAGAATGGCGCACGAATCGTGCTACAAACACAAAACGTAATACATAAAGATGTTAAAGTAGTTATTTTTTTCTTAGAAGTGCAACGAAGACATTTTCGTTTCCAGAAAGATGGAGCCACTGCACATTCAGCCAAACCGGTAATGGCGAAGCTACAACGAAAATTCGCAAACAAATTAATATCCAGAAACTTTCCGCTGGCCCCTAAGGTCAACTAACCTGATTGCACCAAACTTTGTTTCAGGGGGTTATATCAGGCAAGAGGTATACAAAACGAAACCAAGGAAATTGACTGAATTGAAGCAGTCTACTAAAACAACAATTGAAGCCATCCTGATAACAAACTTTTAAGCCGCAATGAATAGTTTTTTGATCAGGTGTTGCATAAGTCCGAATCAGTATGGATGTCATTTACGGTCTATCATTTTCAAAAAAAAATCTTCTTCTTCTTAGGTGGCAACTAGAATAGATATCCTTATCTATTATACGCCGCCAGTAGAATATAATTCCAAGCGCTTCTCCTACAATTCGTCACACCAAGCTTCGGTAGTACGAGTATTTCAAAAGCCTAGTCCTTCCAACGGAATTTTGGTCGCCCTCTTCTGCGCCGTTCATCGAGTTCGTTGCCGAAAACATTTCGTACCAGAGCATTTGGGTCCATCCAAACAACATGACCCAGCCAACGCAATCGCTGTATATTAATGCGTTTGACCACGTCGATCTCGGCTATAACTCATACAGCTCATTGTTCTCGCAACGCCGATGGTCTCTGCTAACGATGATGGGTCCACATATTTTTTGGAGTATTTTCCTCTCAAAAATTGTCAATACTGATTCATCCGCTTGCGTCATAACCCAGGATTCTGCGCCATATAACAAGACAGGTAGAACCAACTTCTGGTACAGTCGATTTTATGTTTGTCGTGAGAGTGCTTTATCATTGAAGCACTTGCTTAGTCCATAGCAACATCTGTTAGCAAGCAATACTCTCCTCTTTATCTCCACGCTGATATCATTCATTAATTTTGGTTTACAGTGGAACCGAGCTAGATGAATTCTTCCACCACTTTAAAATTATAGTTGTCAACGTTCACACAGCGTTCCAAACGAGTAGACGCTTTGTTCGTTGAAACCAATAACTTTGTTTTGTCCTCGTTTACCGCTAGACCTATTTTCGCTGCTTCCTTGTCGATGCTTAAGAAGGCTGCAGTAACATCTCGCAGTTTTCTGTCAATGATGTCTATGTCGTCTTCATACGGGAGTAACATGTAGCTTTTGTTAAAGATGATACCATACCAATTAGTTATATACAATAAAATTGAATTTTTTATACAATAAGAAGAAAAAAATAACTGAAATACATTGATTAAAAAAAAGTTAGTTGAATTTCTTATTGTAGCACAATTGGTGCCCCAACCTGTATATTGAAAATGAATCCATTGCACTTTACGTCAGACGTATATGTGAAGACCACTTGTCCTTATTGTAATCACTGTTATGCATTGTTCGCATTTATGTCTCCTTATCCCATCTTTACGGTAACAAATAAAATGTTCTTTTTCACTTCCAGAACTATGCCACTGTTATATCGTCAAGGATGCTCCAGTTATTCGTCATCTCATCAACTCAAATATTTTTCTTGTATTTCTCTTAGAACTCTTCAAATGGCCCATTAATGCTAGCAATCGAGTCCTGTGTAGCTGCCATTGTTAGCTCACTTATTCTCCAAAAGGGCCATGAAGACCGAGCAAGGACAACAGCGTAAATGTGAATCACATACTCGAAATAAGTGAGGGCTTGCAAGTACTTAAGTATCAGGAGTAGCAAATACCGAAACGAAGGGGAGACACTGACACACTAAGTGAGCATACATGAAAAAAATGTGACGAGACACATGAGAGAGAAAAATGAAAACAAGTGAAAAAAACAGCCTTTCATAGAAGTATTGACCTTAAACTTTGCACAAGTAAAACCAAACGAAAATAAAAATCCTCAGTGATTTCAGCGGAAGCAAAATATCATCATCAGATCAACTTGTTGATTTTTTTTTACATAAGCGTCTACTAGTTGATTGCAAAGTTGCTGTAATCTCAAGGACATTTTTCAAATGTCCTTCTCTATGTGTGCCAGTGTGGGCTTGGACCGCATTTCTCTCTCATGTCGTGTCGCACGTTGTGACGCTGTCGGACGTCAGTGTTAAGGTTGCCCACAATGTTTCACTTGTAGCATCGCTATCACCCGCCTATTAGCGTGGGCTTGGATGTGGGTAGTTCGTGTCCCTTTGCCAAACCTTTTATCACCCCTTCACCATTCTCTGCTTAGGTGCGACACGATGCCCGTTGCAAATGAATATTTAATCTTTTGCTTCTTGCTATTTTATCTTGTGACATTTTTCCATTCTCTGCAACTGAATGAACACATTTTGCGCATTTCTTGATAATTTGTAACTGATAAACGAATGTCATTTTCATACCACTTTATGTGGAAAGTGTCAGTTTTTGTGAAAAGCAAACTATTTATATTCTCTTTCCGTCTTTAACCTCAGTAACAAAATTAAAGGTTGTGAACTTTAGCATATGGTTATTACAATTTCAGTTGTTCACATTGGAATAGAAGGATTAATTGGATTTGATTAATTAAACGATGCAATTTCGTCATTATTTTTGTTTTTTTTTTTTAATTAAAAACAGTCGTAAAAATATTTCAAATTTTAATTTAAAAAATGTTATTGTTCGATGTGGTCGTCTTTAGTGCCGATAACCAGCATCGACTCTGTCCGAGAAGGCTTCAAATGTTGCTATTTTGTATCATTTTCGGCGAAAAGCAATCTTTAAGGCATTAGCCGCCTCATATTTTTTAGTTAATACTTTGGCCTGCAGAATGGACCATATGCAAAATATCAATTGGGTTTAAATCTGGAGAATTGTTGTGACGAAATAAAGCTGGAAACTTTTTCTTATAAAAAAAATGGTGGGTTCCACGGGCCTTATGGAATGCGAATCTTATTCGAACGTTCAATGTTTTCCACTGAATTATTTACGCGGCCAAGATAATAAAGCATCGTGTAAAATGTTTTCACTGTATATTTCTTGGTGAGTTGAAGAGCTCCCTGTGGCAATTAGCGCGGTAAAAACCACCCTTGACGCAGGCACTTGCTATCGCAGCGTAATTCGCTGATGTAAATAATCTTTTGATTTGTATTCTGAACATGAATTCCAAAAATGTGTGCATCAGAAAGGAACCAATTTTTAGGTTTGCCACCAAACAAACAGGCCTTTTAACACAAGTTCTCTTACTAAGCGAACCGCCTTCTGTGCAGGCATTAAATTTTGCCCTTGTTGTATCTTATTAGGCTTCAAATGTAATTTATTTTTAACATAAGCCCCATGCTATGAACAAACACAAGTAAAAACATTCCTTGCATAACATGAATGGGATATGGCAGAGCTTTTCACATTCAGTGAGTTTACACGCATTCTGTTTCTGGACTCGCTCATGCTATGAGCAGACACATTACGAAATTTTCGTCAATTACACTGTGTTTTGTCGTGAATTCTACATTGAATTCTGGCCTTCACTTTTTGAAATATTTTTGACAATGTTGTTATTTTTGGTTGTCCACCTATATGAAATTTTTTGATGTCCGAACATAAATCCCAACAACAACGCAAGATTTAAATTTGACGCCATTCGAAGCGTCATTATTTGGTATTTGTGCAATTGTTATTGTTTGCTAGTGGAAGGTACGAGGTTAGTAAAAATGGAGCGCTACTCGAATGAACAACGTATTCTCATTGTGAAATTGTTTTACCAAAATGGTGAAAGTTTTGCAGCCAAAGTTCGCAAAGATCAATTTGGGGTCACAATAATGTTCCAAAAGAGTCAACTGTAAAGAGATTAATGGATAAATTTGCCAAAACTGGGTCTGTTAGTGATGTAAAGACAACATCGCGCCTTCGACCAGGTCGATCGACCGAAAATGTCGCAGCTGTACGTGATGATTTGCACTTCATGCATACAAAGTTCAATTGACTCAGGAACTGAAGCCGGCTGACTATGGACAGCGAAGGGATTTCGTTAATTGGTTATTGGAGAGACAACATGAAAATGCTGATTTTCCCTATAAAATCATCTTCAGTGACGAGGCCCATTTCCTTCTTAATGGCTTCGTCAATAGGCAGAATTGTAGCATTTGGGGTGAGGAAAATCCTCGAGTGATTCACGAGAAGCAAATGCTTCCTCAACGTGTCACTGTGTGGTGTGGATTTTGGGCTGGAGGAATCATTGGAAATTTTTTTATGAAAATGAGGCATGTCAAGCGCAAACAGTCGATGGTGCTCGGTATCGTGAAATGATAACCAGTTTTTTCGTGCTTACAATTGAAGAAATGAATGTGGAGGGCACGTGGTTTCAACAAGACGGCGCCACTTTTCATACAGCCAGAGAAACAATTCAATTGCTGCATCAGTCATTTAAATCTTTCGTTCTTGTTGGGAAACCCTTTATATCAATATTTTACTCACTATAAATATCGTCCTAGCTCATTAACAATGGCTGGTTACGATATCCAAAACATACAATAACGCTATTGCATTTAAATGCCATTTTGACAGCTTTCTTAACTGCGACGTGAAACGATAAGCTGCCAAAGGCTTGCGGACAACACAGCAGACTGACACTTGTCAAAAAATGAGTCCGCTGTCATTAGCCGTTTGGTTGCCAAGGCAGTGTAAAGTTGGTAAAACTTCGAGTGCCTAACTCTGTATATCAGATGCAAACATAATAATTTATTTAATCAAACATTTTCTCACCATTTTCTGCACAAAACATCGACAAAATAAGGTTTATTACATTTTCCTACTTTGGAAGAGTAATTCGTTGGTTTTTGGGGAACCAACTTTGAACACAATTAATTACGGTCCCATTAAAAAACTCCATACTTCGAGTTTGGTATACTTTAATGTAAAATACATTATAATTTGCATATTCCATCTCAAATGGTGAAGACAACATGAAAATGTGCCCTTCATTTAATCGGTGATATTGAGTATTGGATTTTAAGCTGATATAGGCCCTTTGTTTTTCAGAGTCTCTTATTTACCATTTAAAGTAGCAAAAGAATATGAGAAGCGGTTGTTGAATAGGAAATCCATAATCGTTATTTATTTGAGTCTCCTGTCTGCAAAGTTATAACATTTAGTAAGTAAACATTTTGTCAGAAAAGTACCTGGAATTCACCGTCCATAAGGTCTTCTTAAAGGAATTATCCAAATTCTGTATTCTATACGCTAAGTTGCCACGACATGTCCCCTATACTGATGCAGTGTTTATGCGCATTTAGTTTGCCTACAGTG
The DNA here is from genome assembly GCA_019455685.1 of Philornis downsi. Classification (NCBI taxonomy): domain Eukaryota; kingdom Metazoa; phylum Arthropoda; class Insecta; order Diptera; family Muscidae; genus Philornis; species Philornis downsi. The sequence goes on from JAHXMU010025382.1 coordinate 412,992, forward strand.
CTTGCAATTGGCCAAAGGACACTAAGTGACGGTATATACAGGGTGGCGCACCAATTGCAATACAATAAGAAATAAGAAAGAAAGATTAAGAATTTCAAATAACTTTAAACACATTTAATTACTGTCCCATCCAAAAACTCCATACTTCGAGTCTGGTATACTTCAATGTTAAAGACATTATAATTTCCATATTCCATCTCAAATGGTGGAGACAGACTGTACCCCTAATTTATCTTTCTGGCAAAGCTCGATTTCCGTCACGGTAAAACTGTTCATTCTTTGAAGTTATCCACGAATGTTGCCATTCCTTAATGTCGTCATATGAGTGGAACAGCTGAACAGCCAGACCGTGTGCCATTGAACGGAACAACGCTTCGCCACGTGAGGTCGAGTGTTGTCATGCTGAATGTTCACTTTTTCGTGCCTCTCCGCGTATTTTGGGCGTTTCTCGCGCAAAGCTAATTGAAGTCGATACCGATCCCGTGGTTATGGTTTCGCTTGGTTTCAATAGCTCGTATAAATAACACCAAACTGGTCCGACCAAATACAGAGCGCAACCTTTGCAGCGTGAATATTTAGGCGAGGCGACGACGTAGAAGTATGACTGAGCTGCCCATATGACATTCGTTTCTTTGGAGTGCTGTAATGAATCCATTTTTCATCACATATCACAGTACAATGAAGAAAACCCTTCCTTTTTTTGCCGCTGAAGCACTTGTTAATAGGCGAAAAAATGATGCTCAACTTCCCTTGGCTTCAACTCCTTGCTTTTGAATCATTCTCATTAAGAGATGTCTTCAATTCAGTGTCCTCGAAGGTCCTTCACGCGAACGATCTTCAACACTAAAATCACCGTCTTTAAATCGACGGAATCATTTTCGACACGTTGTTTCACTTAAGGCAGCATCTCCGTAAACGTTTTGAAGCTCTCGATGAGCTTCAGCCGCCGTTTTATTCGATTAAAAGAAGAAAATCACGACTTCCCGCACATGACGATTATTTGGCAGAAAATCATACATATTCACACAAACTGAAATAATATGACGTCAAAAGAAAATCAATAATCTGTCGAGGTGGTATGTTGACCATATGCCTAAGCTTGGCTCATGACGTTTAGGTCATGGTAGAATTGACTAGCACTTACAGCTGGCGCCACCTATTGGCAAACAGCGGGAACTTATTCGCGATAGATTTTCGTCACTTTTGTATTTTTTTTTTATTCCTCTCTGCTGATGTTATCAAAGTGATCACAGGCTTTATCCTTACCACATATCTAAGCTTGGCTCATGACGTTTAGGTTTTGGTAGCTGGAGCCATCTATTGGCAAACAGCGGGAACTTAGTTGCGCACGTAATTTTTTTTATTATAAAAAAAATTTAATTTTATTTTACTTAACCAAATACTTTTGAAGAAGATAGACCGTAAACCGTAAAGCAGTTTTTATAGACTGCTTCAATTCAGTCAAATTCCTTGGTTTCGTTTCGTACACCTCTTGCTTGATATAACGCCATAAAATAAATCGGATGCACCCAGGACGGGTGAACTTGGTGGCCAGCAGAAACTCCGTCCTGCTGGAGTCAAATGCTGTTGAAACGGATATGTGTTCGAAGCAGTTCTGGGTTAAAAAAAAAAAAAACTCCTTTAACCCCTTTAAATAACAGTCCCAGTTGACAGTAGCACGATCCGTGCGCCAAATCAATTCATCTGGTTTAAATGTCTATATCAGTTCAAATTACATATTTAAGTGATTTTAACCTGTGTTTCACATCCGATTTAGCTGTCTCCTTATTACTAATTGACAATTGGCAATAGTAATCTATGCAAATGCACCTCGGCATTTCCTGAGCAAAATTACAATGCGTAGGCCATTTAAATGGGCTAATATTATTTTTAATATGATAACTTCATATACATTTTTAATTAACCAAATTGTTATAAACAATATTATTACAGAACTTCACAAAAAATAAATCGATATTTTAAATAATATTTATGCAATGTAACTGTATTTCATAGCTAAGATAAATGATTTTATATTTTTGCCTGTATTTTAAATTATTTTGGCGATATTCAACAATGCATTTGGCGGCGAATTTACAAGATAATCTGACAACACTACCCTGCGGTTCAGATGATTACGCTTGAATTTCTCTTGCTTAGCATTCAACAGTATTCGCTTCCCTTCATAAACTTCTACAAAACACTACATTATTCGGAGAATAATATTATGTTTCGATTACTCAACGCCACTGGCATTGCTTTCATGTTAGGTTCTTAACATTTTGCTTTTATGTTCCCCCAAAATTGTCCCTTAAGCTTTGTTTTAATTACAAAATATCATTTGTAGGGGCTTCGCAAGGATAATAACAAACATATATCAGCTTTATGCGTTTGGTTTCCTTTTCATTTACCCCAGCGACTCTGGGCTACAAACAAAGACGCAAACTGAATGTGAGTGAACATTAGAGCTATAAAATTTAGTTTCCTTCGTTTCCTGCGATAACTTGACCAACCTCATGTCCTTTCAATTGTTGTCATTATGTTTTTAATGTCTCAAAAAAAATATTTTATTTCACTTTTAGAAAATTAAATTTTGTTTACTTTTCACAATGTTTTTCTTAAGGAGACAGGAATTTTTCCGCTTATCACGAATAGCGTGTAAAGAACATTTAATATTTGGAAACAGTAAGAAAATCACAAGAAGAAAAAGTGAATGCGGAAAATTTTTAACCATAATTACACAGGATTATTTGGGCATTCTCTGGCGGTTACGGTGAAGTTTTCGCTTTGTTGAGAACCGTACTTTGTCAGCGTTTTTTCTTTTCTACTTTGTATTGTCATATTATTTTTTAATAGAGGTTGCTTTAGATATAAGATGATGTTCATCTAAATCCTAGGATTTAAATGCCATTTCATAACCTTAGAAAGAAACGAAAAATAATCCTAAAGAGAGGAGGTCGGTGGTAAAAGTCACTAATAATATTATTTTAAATATTTGACTAGGAAATGTTTTTTATTTATCAACCAGACTGTTGAAAACTTCTTCTTAAGCTGTCGTCTGACAAATGTTGACATTAATATAACAATACATAAACAAAAAAAATAATTTTAAATGTAACGAAAGAAGTTCATAAGAACTAAAATCTGTGGTCACAACCCATATACAGGAGTTTAAAGTTTGGAATATTCACTGAAAATCAGGAGAAGGTGTTTTTTGGAAAACTTTGCTACAGATTCCAAGGAAACGAATTTCTTTACTTAGTTGTTAACAAAAAATAGTTGTTTATTCTCGCAGTCAAAAGATATTATCGAAAAAGACACTTAGGCTCTTATGAATTGTTGAACGAAAGAAAGTCAAAAAGTTCAAGTTGAGTTAGGCCATTATTCCATATTAAATAAAAAACTTTAAGTTTGGAGAAAGACCTTAACTCAATTTATGTTTATCAGAAAACGAAATTGTAATTCGGAATAAGAGCTTAATTCAAGTTAGGAAAATAAAATTGTTTCTTTATTTTTTTGGTTTAACGACTTAAGTTGATGAAAAAATAATGTTTAAATTTGTTGTAATCCTAAATTGACTTAGGCAGTTATGCCAAAACAGTCATTTACAAAAATAACTTAAGCTATTGGGTTTTTTAGGATTAATTGCCTTCCTAGAAGAGATACAAACATGAAAAATTTAGAGCAAATAAATTTAGATACGCTGAATACGATGGTGCTAATGGGACTCAATTGTGTCCTAACTCGAGTTAAGCTGTTACGGGTTGTGACCACAGAAATATCCCAGCAAAAGATTTTTTATTTTATTTCTAATGCTGTAACAAATTGGTATTTGTTTTTTCTTTTAATTTAAATAAATTTTCATCTACGAGCCTTTAAAAAAAAATATAGGGTGAACTTAATATTTTCACCATATTTGTAAGTCAATTCAACTAAGTGAGGTCTTTGTACTGGTCCAATGTACGTTTCCCTTTACATTTCCCTTTCCGATTTCTCTTTCCGATGTCAAATCTCTTATATCTGCCCACATCTAATGGGATTACCTGCTTTCCATAAATTTAAATGATTGCAACAAATTTCTACTCAGTGGTTGTTTGTTTTCAATGTGGGCTGGTTCGTTTGCATTTTTAGTTTAACTGTGCGGAGACAAAAAAAATATTATGCATCAGGAAATAGAACTTAAGTGGGCGACAACCAAAGGTAAAACGTGGAGTTTAACATAAAAGTGAAGAAAATAAAAATAACAGGGAAAGGGAGACAAAGAAAATCTGTAGACACACTGACAACGAAAGAAGAAATTTATAACACCGATTAAAACATTTGTCCGTGAAAGCATCTCGAGCTTTTCATAAATTTATTAGTCCCAAAGTGTTAATTTATTTATTCTGCTTGGCACAGGCAAGAAAAAACTATTATTTCCGTGTATCCGAAACGACAGCAAACCAATATTTAGTATAAATCTAAATTTTTATTATTTCGTTCTATTTAGGTTCTAAAAACATATTAAGGAAGTCGAACTTACTCAGGTGATGATTGTAATAGAAGTTCTTCATAAGTAATCCTTATTATTTGGTTTTATACGTAGTTTCCCAAATTCATCACAACAGGTCTTTGCAGTATTTCAACAGGGTTTTGGTCTTGAAACATCTTCTGCTATCGACCATCTTCATGATACGAAGATTTTGAAGCATTTGATCACATCTATGTCGTTATACAGCTCACACAATACCATTTTTCAATAATAGGTCTACATATTTTTCAAAGTTAGCCGACATGACGTACAAATGGTATAAGCAGTTTGAAAAAAAATTATTTTGGTAAAAAGTGGACACAATATAAAACATATGTTTTAAGTTTCGAGGCGCCACCTTATTTAGAATTTGTAATTGAGCCATCAAAAGTAAACGATCTTAGTGAATATTTCCATTTGAAAGGTTTCAGTCCAACCAATATGCCGCTTTGTTTACGACTGTAAAATATTGGGACTGTAAAATTTGAGATTAAACGAGGCCGTACCAGCTGCCCAGAAAACCACCGTAATGGTCAACCAATTGAGGTGTCTATGCCAGACACGGTTAAGAAAATCCACAGACCGGTATTATATGTATATGATCGTCAGCTGAAAGTGTGTGAGCTAGCTGAAATAATAGGCATCTCAAAAAGTGTTATAAATCGCATATTGACCGAAGATTTGAAAATGAGAAAGCTGTGCATTACATGGGTGCCGCGCCAGCTTTCAGTAAAGAAAAAACAGGGTCGTAAAGATGTTTCAATAGAGTTTTTGGCGATGCTACTCAGCAATAAAACCGAATTTTTGCATCGATCTGTATGCTTCGCCGCAATAAAACCGAATTTTTGCTTCGATTTGTAACCATGGAGACGGAGTGTTTAAAGAAGGCTAAGACGGTTCCATCTGCCGGCAACATCATGGAGTCTGTTTTTTGTGATGCGCATGGAATTGTTTTTTATTGATTATCTTTAGAAAGAAGACTATTCTAAAGACTTTAACATGGTACATAGGGTATTGAATATAGCTGGAAAATGTGAATCGATCTAAAAGGAGATTATGTTGAAAAATAAAAAAAATTGTTGGCAAATTTTTGTGTCTTCTTTAGCAGTTCGGCTAGTTTTGGGCCCGCCCTCTTACTCCTAAGCACTTTGGTCTTCTGCGAACTTTCCCAAACTCGTCACACCAGGTCTTGGTAGTGCTTCATAAACTTGGTTCTTCCGAAGGGGTTTTGGTCGCCGTCTTCTGCCCCGACCATCGAGTTCGTTAGCAAAGATTTTCCCCGCTTGAGCGCTTGGGCCTGTTTTCATGACATGACTGTCGCTATATTTTGATTTTCAAAAAAGATTTTCAAAATTAACTCATCCGCTTATTTCCAAAGTAGGATATCCTGGCTGACATCATCGGTTGTATTCACGCCGAAGCTGAGGTAGCTAAATTTATCATCCTTTCCGCAGCTAGTTTGCAGCCATGTATTTTTGGGAGTCAACTTCGCGTCACTCTTCTATAGACATCGGCCGCTACGTTGGCAATTTCGTTGTCGATAATATTCCTGTCCTCCTCAATGTTTGCTGGCTCAACGGAGTTATATGACATCAAGTGGTGCATTTCTTGTGATAACAAACTCCTCTTTCAATAGACAAACCATTTGACCAATTTTGTGCTGCATTTATGCCGTCCACTTATTGACAAAACCTTCATTCATTGGTGAAGATGAATTTTCGATGAAATTTAACATTCAATTTAGTTTTTTCTTCCAACTTTTACAGGGTTCAATAGAGGAAGTTTCTGTTGATATTTACAGCATGTGATTTGAAAGATTCCAAATTCCTGTGAAAGGCCGATTTGGCTTACTTTGAATTGAAGCACTTCTGTGACGTTCTCGACACTTCGACAATGCATTTCTCGCTGGCATAGAAATATCCGACAGTGAATATTTTGATTTGAATTTATCTACTGAAGCACGCAATACCTGACATGGCTCATTCTGAACAGTGGTTGTTTTTGATCCAAACAACATATTCGTATATGTATACATGAAAAAAACATATACGTTCATAATTGTACCTTCTTTCGACGGAGCAATTTAATACGGCAAAAATGTGAGACCAAAAAGGAAGTGCTCAAGACACCAAATATCTTTTGACGAAATGTGCTCCCGATTTTTTAGGCTGATTGAGCGGCAGCCGTCTGTTTGGCTGGTAGACATGACTGCCGTAAATCTTTATGAAACTTCTTAAAAATTTCCATATCTATGCCGGACATTGTAAATGGACTACATCGTCGCACCCTTCTGCTAACTCCCATACAAATTGGACAATTTTCCGCAATTAAATTGTTCCGATTACTTCCAACTCTAAGACCGCAGCAACCTGATTTTATGTCCAATATTTTCAACTTTAATGATCGATAAAATTTGACAAAATCGAAAGATTAACTTTAACTTTTCTGGTTCATCCCGTAAAAGTGACTGATTTAGCTCATATATTTGTACCTCCATCCGAGGGAATTAAGGTATATATAATTTAATGCGGCAAAAATGTAGAAGCAAGCCTTTAAAATACCATATATCGTTTAACCAAATCTGACTTCATACTTCTTAAGTTGATTCAGCAATTTCCGTCCGTCGGGCTGGCTAACTGGTGGGTACGATGATTTCGTAAAATGTTATGGAACTTCTTGAAATCTAACATAGCCTAACATTTTCCCACATCGTAGCCGGAGATTTTAAGCGGACTATATCGGCCGGTCCCTTCTTGTTCCCCGCATACAAATTCTCATCCATAAAGTCCCGCAAACCAAATTTTCGGTTCTTCCATTATTTCATAATTCCTAGTAAGATTAAAAAAAATCCATATATCTTCTGGTATCTCCCACACAAACGATCGATTTAGCTCGCATATTTTTGGCTTCATATCTTCTATTAATATTTAACTTTGAGCGTTTGTCAAAGTGGGATCTCAGAATAAACACGGACCACATTAATACGACTATTCTGATACCTCTCAAACAAATTGAATGATTTTTCGAAATTCGATCAATCCTCTTTCTCTTTCAATAATTTCTATTTAGTCAGCTGTAGTACTCTTGGTTTTGATTGTTTTTAAATTCTCTACAATATAGGAGTAAAATCGCCCAATAAACCATGCGCCTTTCAATATATTCTTATCTCTATATCTTCCAATTGACTGTACTAAATTGAAGCCAATTTGCATATATCATACATTTGGTAATTTACGTTCTATGAACGAAAATGGGCGACGTTGCCACACTCATTCTGGTATGTCCCATACAATTTGTTCGATTTATCGAAATTTGATTTTCCGCTATAAACCCTAATTCGCAGCTTGAGGTAACATAAATTCTCGTCAATTACATTGCATTATAATACTGGGAAAAATGTGGAAATATCAACGGAATGTCCACGCTCTCTCTGGTACCTCTCAACTTGTATATTCCTAGATTCGTATTTTTCCTTGAACTGCACTATATTCAGTATAATTGAGCTCAAGCATTTAGTGCTTTAGTGACTGAAAATAAATTGCACTGCTACGGTCCTTAGGGTAAACAAATTGGCCGGTTTGCGAGAAATCAGTTCTTCTACCCTTCACCAACTGAGGATTTCAGGAGACTACAATTTTACTTTTGTTATTTACCTTTAATAAATATCATAAATAGATAGAAAACTGATAAGATATGGCGCATATTACATAAAGGTCGCTCTTGATCTTAAAGGAGAATGCTATAGAGAAACGGGCAGTCTCAACTCTGATACTCGGCACAGGTTCAAGCAAATTAGATGTCTCCAATGTGTGATGAAATGATTTATAGCGGCTTATTTGTTTTCAAAAGTAAAGTTAAATAAAACTATTAGTTCGATGAATTTTGTATTTAATTATAATACTTGTACGAAATATTTACCCAAATACAATGTCATTTATATGACCGCGTCTGGATTGATTGCAGCAGTGGATCATTTTCCAACCACTTTTTTCCACATTTCGAGCGGTATCTCGGCAATAATAATCCAACGCTTGAGGATTGTCCGTGTGAACATGGTCTTTGACGTAAATAAATAAACCCAAAATCAGTCGTGTTGTTTGATTCGTCGCACCGTATTGTTGAAACCACATGTTGTCATGCTCAGAATCTTAAATTGTATACCAAAAAAAAGTCGGTTATCATACGGTCATAGCATTCTAAATTGAAATTCGGATTATCCGCGACACTTTCAATAACGGAAGCGATTTTTCCGAAGGCGATGATGCACAGGCCTTCATATTTCTTTATAATCTTGTCAATTCCTTGCTCAGTAGGTCGATTATGATGATCATAATCACTCCGTAATACCCAAAAAGTGCCCACCTTTGAATCACAACTTTTGTAGTAAAGCTACTAACTGTTTGTACGCGTTTCTTGGTTGTTAAACGATGCACATTTATAAATGGCAGGCCTTTCACTAAATAAATAACACTTTAGATGACGGATATTTAACAGCTGACAGCCTTAATGCACACCAAACAGTCATCACTTTTGTAGTAAGTTTTAACTAATTTTACATGTTCTCCGATTGTTAAATGATCTATATTCGTAAATGCCAAACTTTTCACCAAATAAATAACACAGATATTTTGCTGCTGACAACCTTACCAGACCGGCGTTGTTGAATTCCACTAAATGAATAACCCTAAGTAAGCCTGAAAGCACGCAATGGTGTTACTCTAAAGACTATTTTATATTGTTAATTAAAGTTAACTAGCATGGACTTGGACCAAAATAACATCAAACTCTAGCAAACAAAACAAACGAGATTGAAGCTGAGTTAGTCGAACATTTTACCTTTTGAAGCCCTCTGTGGCATTTTCCTTCATGTTCTTGACATACCTAAATTTTATATACTAAAAGTTATCATCTTCATATGCCTAAAACTGAAACTTAAACTTAATTGCTTATTTAGGCGATAAGATAAAACTTTGACTTTCCTTTCCTATGGGGTCTATAAGCAAATCTGGCCCGATATGGACAGGGATTTTACCTGATCCGACCAAATATATGTGTAAGATTTAGTTTAATTTCGACCAATGCTGTGGCTTTGAAAAGCGCCTGTAATAGGCTTGGAAGAGACCTGGCGCTATATCGAAACGTACATCAGGATCACTCAAATTTCAATAGAGTCCAAAGAAAACATACATAAATTCATAATTTCAATGTATAATTTTCTTTAAAATAACACATGAACATCGATAACCATTTCATTTCATAGTGTGATTTAGGGCGTAAAATCATTAACGTATTATAATCGTACATAAACCCCCGAAGCATATTAATGATTACAATTTCATTTCGTTTCCAGCTCACAATTCTTATCACATGTCCGCTGTTTGTTTCAAACCATATCAAACATGTTGTTTTAACCAGGTTTGCCATCGCCCGAAACCCCTGGACCTGAAACTGGTCTACTGGCATTAAAGAAATAGCGAAAAGCAAATAATCATCTGGGCCACCGCGAAAACTTTAGTGGTTAATCGAGTTTCGTCGAATAAAGACGCGCATAACTGAAATGATGGAATTGCGTCGGATGTAGCTAAAAAAATAATTAAACACCGAAGTAAAATTAAGCTCATACCAATGGGGAAGGTGCTTGTCAGTCAATTATAATATCAAAGTCTTGGCGTGGGAGGCTTTCACGCTACAGATATAAAGCGAAATACATGAAACTGAACTGAAAATCAGGCGACTGTGATAACAAGCTTCATGTCATTATTTATTCATTTGTTAGCCAGTAAAATTATTGAAATGTAATGCAAATTATATTAGTATTCAAACGAAATCAAGTTGCGGATTCATGCGAAAGCAAAAAGAAGAAGAGAAAAATGCGGGTTGAACAAAATGGATGACTTTTAGCTTGCGTGAATTATTCTGAAGCTGTTTTTTTCTTTTCCCTTCAATTGTTGATTTGAAAAGAAGCAGCAAATGAAATTGAAAAGATGCTACTCTAATTACTTCGAAGTAAATTCCTTTGTTAACTTTTTATTGTTTATCCGGGCCAATTCTTGTGTTTATAGGCCTGTTTTTATGTTCCGACCTTGGCTGAGAGTTAAGTACTAAACGATAGGTAGACAGCAAAACAATTGCTGAGCAACTTAAGAAAATCTATTGTCTGTTGTTTACAATAATATCTGCAATTCTGGTGGAAGAAAAATCAACCAATAGAAGGAAACATAGCAACAGGCCCGGAACAATAGAAACAAAAGTTCTCTTGGAGAAGTGGAAAAGAGCATGGGAATGGTACTTATTTTTCATATATAAAAAAAATTCTTAAGAGCATTTCAACGGCAAATTTACATGGTAATGAAGCATAACAAATACTTTAATTATAATATTTCCTATTTATCGGCAATGCTAATTTCTTACTCCTTTACAAAATAACGTATCTGCCGGTACAGCGCAATGAATGTACTGAAAACAAACAAGATATATCTGCCTAAAAGACGTTTAAATTAGTAAACAAATGTTAATCAGTTGACTCACCTTCACCGGGAATCCATTCGGTTTGGCGCAAAAGAATGTAGTGCGCCGGAAGTGGAGTAGTGAGTCGCTAAATTCATAGCAAAAATTATGTGAATATATGCACTGTAAAAGAAGAAAAATTAGAACATACTGAAATGCTCTGCTTGAAATGCTCTGCAGTCGCAAAACTAAGTTAATGAAACGCCTAATGAGTATTACCCGGAAGTTATATTGACCTATACGACTGGCGTGCGCTGCAACGCTACCATTTAAATGGGATGAAAGCAACTCCTAAATCATGGAATACTTAGCTCTCTGCCTGCTCAATCTTTTCGATAATTTAGTTTTATTAAAATTTTATTAATTTCCTTATTTCCTTTATGCCAGTAGCATATGTAGGAAATCTCATATTAATATCACTATTAGTTTATGAGATATGGGCGTTTACATTTTTCCGTAGTGTGGATGGAGATACGCTCAGAGCGTGACATAGCTTATGACTCTGTATTTGATGGGATCAGGTCGGTGTTATTTATTAGGAGCTGCTGCAACCAAGCGAAACCATCAATGGGGATGGGTATTGATTTCAATTAATGCGATTGAGCCGAAATCTGCGCAAGAAACTCCCACAATACGCGGAGAGCCAGGAAAAAGTGGTTCTTCAGCTTGACAACGCTAGGCGTCACATAGCCAAGCCCATTAAAACGTACCTGGAAACGCTGAAATAGGAAGTCTTCCCCCATCCGCCATATTCTCTAGATATAGCGGCATCCGATTATCACTTGTTCCTTTCAATGGCAGACGGTCTGGCTAACTATCAGTTCCACTTATATGACGACATCAAGGAATGGCTAGATTTGTGGACAGCCTAAAAAGATGAACAGTTTTGCCGTGACGGAATTCGAGCTTTGCCAGAAAATTGGAAAAAAAAGTAATAACTAGCGATGGCCAGTACTTTCAACGAATCATTTGAAAGCATGTTTTCAAAATAAAGTTGCATTTTAATAAAAAAAAAAACAGCGAGAACTTAATTGCGCACCTAATAATTGGCAGAAACATGCTCCTATATTTTGATAGTAAACGGTTTGGCTACTATATTGCTCTTTAAAAAGGGGGCATTTTATGCTGAAAAATTTTACTTTTCACATCCATAGCACACGTATCAATTCCCGTATTCATAACCCTAAGAGCTCATGAGATATGTCCTTTTAAATCGTTAAGTTGTGTGGGCGGTGTCACTTCGTAATTTTAGTTTAATCATAGCTTATGAAAGTATCACAAGCAAAGATGAGTGAGCAGGTGCATTATCATGATGCAAAAGCCATGATTTTTTTTCCACAATTCCGGGCGTTTTTTCCGTATTGCTTCACGCAAACGACTCATAGCTTCAAGGTAATACTCTTTATTTACCGTACGACCTTGTGGCAAGAACTTCTGACGCACTGCGCCATGGTAATCGAAGAAAACAGTGAGCAAAACCTTGACATATGATCGAACTTCGCGTGCTTTTTTTCTCTTGGTTCCTGGATTCTTTCATTGGGACAATTGGGCTTTGGTTTCGATTTCATAATTATATACTTATGATTCGTCACCAGTTATGACCCTTTTAAGCGAATCTGGGTCTTCGTTGACGACATTCAACAATTCCTGAGCGATGCTCATGCGACGTTTTTTTTAGTCAAAATTCAGCAATTTTGGAACGAACTTCGCTGCCACACGCTTCATGCCCAAAATTTCCGAAAAGATTGCATGGCATGAGCCAACCGATATGTCGACATTCTTAGCAACTTCTCTAATTGTGATTCGACGACTCTAACAATTTTCTTCACTTTCTCAATATTTTCATCGGTTGTTGAAGTTGCGGGGGCGTCCACAGCGAGCGAAAAACTTGTACCACTTGTAAACATTGTTTTGACTCAGAGTACTCTCATGCTATGCCGCTGTCAACAGTTCAAGTGGTTTTGAGCATTTAATTCAATTTTTTGATCCATTGTTTTCAATAGCAGAAAATCGTCGAACACACAAAACACTTGTCTTATTTATGCCTCTCACAAACAAGCTAAACATGGTTTATGGATAAAACCGTCAACATATCGTCGACACCATCTTAAACTAACGAATGAGATTTTGTGTACTTTTCGGGAGAACAAAAAAGTGCAACACGGGTACAAATTCGTTTAAATGCAATCGCTGATTCGAGCCATTCCGCTTTTCTTAGCACTTCAACACAATGTCACAAGAAGCGCCTTATAGAGTAGAACTGGAAACTAACGAATATGAAAAATTGAACTTTTCACGTTCGTTAGTTTAAAAATAACAATAAAAAAAATAATAATAATCGTAAGTCGAAAGAACGTAACCCGTGAAATTTGAAAATTCATCTTATTTTTTGAACACACCTCGTATGATTCGAGAATTAACCACGCCCCATCTGGTACTTCCCATACAAATTACCGGTTTGTCTCCTATAATCTGAACTTTATATTCATCTACTAGTTGTATTGAATTCAGTCCGATTTGACATCAGTTAGGCGTTTGGTAAGGTAAGTTTCAGGAGTGAAAAAGAAGGACGTTGCCTCGCCCTTTATGTTTCCTTCCATGCAAACTACTTATGTAATAAATATATTCTTAGTTTCATACCTATCTGGTAGTTATACTGAATCAGTTAAATTTAGCACCTTTTATGCATTTGTTGAAACTAGTTTTGGGAATCAAAATGGAACGCATTGCCACGCCCCTTCTGACATCTTTCATAGAAATTTCCGGTATAACCCATACGGGTTTAGCTTCATATCTTTCTTGTAGTTGTACTAAATTCAGTCGAATTTGTCAAATAATATGCCCTTGATGAAGTAAGTTGTAGGAGGGGAAAGGGATAGCTCTGCCTCATACCTTCTAGTGTCCCCCGTACACATTGGCCGATTTATTAAAATTTAATTCTTTCAATGTAATTCCTGATTTATACACTGCAATTACTTTCATTTCTAGCAATTATGTTGCGTTTTAATGTTTCACAACATTTGGAAAAGCCTAGAGGACAACAACGTCCTCTTTGGGAACTCTTATACAAATTACATAATTTTACGCACATACTCCTAGATTCATATCTTTCATTCAAATGAGCTGAATTCACTATAATTTAGCACCCCGCAAGCAAACTTAGTTCTGAGACATTGGTCTATAATGCCACGGATATCCCACATTCATTTTCTTCTTCTTAAAAGCAAAAATCAGGTTTCCCTCTATAATTTCTAAACGGAATATTTCAAAAAGTTGTAATTTAATTTCTTTGATCGCGATTTAATTTAGAGTATTTCTCTGACGAAGTTAACGTCTCACCATGTCACTTCTGGTGCTCCTTACATTTTTGTACCAAAGAAATAAAGTTGTTGGATGAAGGCATATGTAGGTTAGTTCGCTTGACGGAAATTTCTGCACTCCTCTGTTTGAAGGTTAAACAACCCTTGTCATTTCATGGTGTCGGCTTCAGCAGTTTGTTTTAGGCGTTGGTACTATTTTTATCCATTGCCTTTGCTTTTTTATTCCTTAAAAGTGTAAATTTTGGGAAATCTGTTTATTTTACGTGTCTGCACCTTAAATGGCACACGCTTCAATCTTAGCTATTTCAACTTCAGTCGTTTATTCTAGACGACATCGTGATTTTTGCCCCTTAATTCATGTTTTTTGTTTTTTTTTTCTTTTGCCCTAAATGAATAAATTGTTACAAATAACTTCTCATTCCACATCTAGATGAACGTGACATAATTCTAGCCTCAGTCGATTGGTCTGGATAATGACGCACTATTTGCGGCTCTTCTATCTCGATTCATCTCTTGAATGTGGGAACTGAAGACATACCATCCTTTTGCGTGAAACGTTGATTAGTGTGTCAGTCACATAGTTAGTCAGCCGATCGTCTTGCATCAACTTTACATTCGCAGATGTAAAATTATGCGTATGAAATAGTGGGGACTTGGTGCGCACATAATATTGTATTGTCTACGATTTCTTTCAAATCTTTTGGTTTGCGACATTTGCTTCAGCTACTGTGCAAATGCTGATTATTACATGTTTTTCTCTACTCGTCTTTACTTTCATTATATAAAATTCCTCTTATCTCCTTGCCTTTGTTGTGAAGTGTTACATGTTCAACGCCTCTACATTTAGTTGTGTTATGGCCTCTTCAAATTTCTACTGCTGCTCCACTCCATACTCTGTGGCATGAGTTGAAGATTTATGTGATTGCCATCGCGGGAATGTCACAGATTGTTAAACCTAACGATGACAACAGATCCAAAAAATAAAAAGCAGACAGTTGTTTTTTAAATTTCGTTAATGAATTAAAAAAAAAACGACAAATATATAAACAAAATTCAAATGACATATCAGCGTATGTTTATTTTAAAAGTTTGTGCTATACAAATGATATTTATTACTTCCCGTTCACCGTTTCTATGCTGCATGAGTCTTATGCCAAAAATCTTATAGCCAACCGTATTTTAGGTGAGTCCTTTAACGAATCTTTAATAAAAGACTTATGTGAAATGTATGTACATAGATATATTTTAAGACATCGGCATACTAACATTCACTGAATCTAGGTCATAGCCAAAGTGATTGTTGGGGCTTCTTAACCGTAATGTAGTAGAACCGTAGAACCGTAATGTGAAATAAGGGAAAGTTGAAGAACGACAGTTTATATATATAAAGGGTGATTTCTTAATCGTAGTTTTTTTAAAAATCGAATAAAACACTCAAATTTGCATCATATATTAAAATTGTTTATTGGAATCAATAAATTGGTCTTTGCCATTTAATTTTTAAAGATAATTTCATGTAAATGTTGTCCGTGGCTCCGTCTCAAAATGTTCATTCGGAAGGTCCAATTTTGCGGCCTGTATTCCACGAATAAAGCGTGTTATGTTATCCTGTAAGGCTTCAATAGTATTCGGCTTGTCCACCGAGACTAACGACTTGACATAAGCCCACAAGAAATAATCAAGGGACGTTAAATCGCAAGATCTTGGGGGCCAACTCACAGGACCAAATCGAGAGATAGGCTGCTCACCAAATTCATTCCAATTGACGCTCATAAATTTTGCAGTTACAAAACTGTTTATATTTATATTTACACATTGGATAGGTTAGTTTTATACAGATAATAATGAGAAAACGATCTATCCGAAACATAATTTTTTACTATCGAAAAATTTAGTCTTTCAATAGGATTCTATAACTATTGGTGAAATAATAAATTCTGAGCGTTTTTGAACCTTCACCCATATAAATAGATATATATTTCATTTGGCATGATAGAAATGTAAATCCCAGAAAAAAACGTTTAAATATCTTTTAACCAAATGTGGATACGACTTGACACTTCGTGATGTATTTCCAAATTGTAACCGAGGTTGTAAGCGGATTATATCGACCCCTCCTTTCTGGTGCTACGCATGCAAATTGAGCAATTTTCCGAAATTCAATTTATCCCCCATGACTTTTAATTCGTGGGGCAAATAACCCCTACTTTGTTAGTTTACAATGCAGGATTGGAAAACGTTAGCTGTTTAACAATTCCCCTTCTTTTATCTCCTTTACAACCGACTTATTTAACCCGTATATTCTTAAATGTGTATCCTGTATTGAGTTGCACTAAACCTAGACAAATTTTTATACTTTCAGCGTTGGATAAAGTGTAGCCTCAGAATGGAAATGAAGTGCACTTCTCTAGCAATTCCCATACAAATTGGCTGATATTTCGCACCAGTCTTTCCTTTACAATATCGTATTAGAAAACTACAGTTGTCTAAATTTGTGTGCATTTCATTGGTTGATAAATCACTGTAAAACGGGGAAAATCGACCAAAAAGTCACTCCCTATCTGATACCACCCATACATACATTGATACACGTTATGCGTTTTGTTAAATAAGTTTTGCAAATGAATGTGTAAAGAATCGTCACATCTTGCTGGTACCTCCTATACAAGTTGCAGACTCCCTAATTCGTAGTACTTATACTTTTGTTAATTCGATGTGACTTTAACTCCCTATAACCTTTATAGTAAATCCCACACAAATTGCCATTTAGCGGTTTCAAAACCGTCAGTCTGGCAAGACTGTCACTAGTTAAGTACCTGTCATCTGAAGTGTTATTTATTTCATTCAACTTCCTTTATCGTTGTTGCGAAAATTTAAGGGGCGTCAGAAGGGGAGCAGTAAATTGGTAGGTTCTTAAGAAAAAAAAAACTCCGAATTAGAAAAAATTAATTAAAATTAGCAAAAGGTACTTCCTGAAATCCTTTGTTTAGGAAATGTGGAGGGATAAACATTTTTTTCTTTTTTGCGGTCGGTCTCTTTTTATATTCAGTGCAATGCAGTTCATTTTCATTAGAAGAACTAAGTTCACTTAATACTTGCATTTTGCCAAATTATGCCGAATTTATTACTGGTAATAGAAAAATATAAATCTCAAAGTATCGGGCTATCCATTTTTCGATTTCAAAAGTAAGTTTAAATAAAACACACATAAAGCTATGATTTCGATAAAATTTATGTTTCATTATAATGCTTGGATATTGCCATTATGTACCAAATACAATGTAATTTAAACGACCATCTCTGGATAGTTTGCAGCAGTGGACCTTTTGGGGTAGTTTCCGAACACTTTTCCACACATTTCGGGTGATATCTCTTCGATAACTTGACGAATATTGGTTTTCAAATGATCCAATGTTTGGGGATTATCCGCGCAAACACGGTCTTTGGCGTAGCTTCACAAAAAAAAAAGTTAACGGCGTCAAATTTTGGTGGCCAATTAACGTCCCCAAAACGAGAAATTATGCTTTCTGGGAACTCCTCTTGCAATTAAGCCATAATCGGTCGTATTGTGTGGCCCGTGGCACCGTCTTGTTGAAACCCCGTATCGTCCAGTTCATAATCTTCAATTGAAGGCCAAAGCAAGTTGATGATCATACAGCCATAGTCAGACCTGAATTGAAATTCATATTATCCGCCACATTTTCGCTAACAGAAGTGACATTTTCGTTGGTGCGTACGTTGAGATGATGCACAACAGTCCCTTTAAATTTCTTTATAATCTTGCAAATTCCTTGCACAGTTGGTCGATCATGAGGATCATAATCACCTCGCTATGCACGAAAAGTGCCCACATTTGAATCACCACTTCTGTAGCAAGTTATAACTAATTTTATGCATTCTTCGGTTAACAAACGATTCATATTTAAACGATTCATATGTAAATGGCAAACTGAGTTAGCAAAACTGAGTTAGCAAAAATTTAGTCATAAAAGACAGCGCATTTTGCATTTTCTTAACCTTTGATGTACTATATGCCAAAAAGTGGAACTACCCTTATCCAAAATACCCAAAAAAAAACCAACAATACCGTTCCCTTTGACTATCTAAGTCCCAGGAAAGGTTGCTGCATAACTTTAAACTTTTGATTTCATAGGTTAAGACCATTAGTAACCAATTTATGTCAGCAATCTTGATTATGCATTTGCTTAAAGTTTTATAATCATTTTTTGTAGCTTTAAATAGTGAAATTACATATATGTAACAGACGGCGGTTAGTGAAACAACCTACAATGGAAATCCACTGACAAACCATATATTTTACGACACATAAAGCACAGATTTATATCTATAATATGGTAAACGACGATGTTGTGTGGTTGGAGAACCCCTACTGAACATATCAAGTTAAAATGTTAACACATTGACACATTAATTTTCCAATGCATTACCCTCATAATGCTCGTATCATCAACAGACAGCTGCATAATGCAACTTTTCAGCTAATATGGCAAACGATGAGTGGCAGGTTCAGGGTTCACGCTCACATACGAAACGTTCCAACTTTTGGGGTGGTGATTTCAGTGCTCTATAGACGTATCATAATAAAAGAAATTCCCTTGTATTCCGTGAATGAGATTTAGGAGAACTTGTGATATTCCGTAAACTAAGGAACAATCTATTCGGGAGCTTGTAAATCACTATGTCAGCTATTTACGTCGCTATATTAGAATCAGCGCTGTATATGGCTTCTTCTAGATAACAGCTGAAAACTGCAATAGCATGATAAGTAGGGGTAACAGTTGCTTTACAGTTTGTGTTGTAAAATATGCTCTATACGAGTATATGACAGAGAGCATTTGTTTCTTACAATAACATCTTTATCACCATCATGACCATCTCAAGCTAAACGGGGACAATAACAGAGGCAACATTTGTTTAAGACTTGTTACTTACTTATTAAATTATTAGTTTAGATTTTCTTAGGATAAACCAAAAAATTTAAACAATAATTTGAAAATTCAGCATAAATCACAGTGCATTCCTAATATTTACTGTTGTGCAAACTTCCATTACCAAAGGTGAAGATTAAAACGTACAAAGTGTTTGTTATCGCTCATTTTTGTTTGACAACCAAAGGCAATCTAATATTGTCATTGTTATTGGATTACGCAAACGTCTCGAACCAACATATTTTAAACATTTTCCACATTCTTATTGGCTTATTTCGTCATTGTAGCTACCAGTTTTCCAGATTGTTTGCTCGGCGCTCACCTCGCATAACAACCCAAAGCACTTTGAACACACTCTGTATGCGCAACCAAACACTACCGCATCCTATCGTTGCTTCTGAATATTAATGTGCATGTGTGTGTGTGTGAGTGTTGATGTTGTGCTTCCAAGTATGTTTCTCGAGTATCATTGAATAACAATTTTATAAATGTTATGCCTTAAAATTTAAGAGCACTAAAAGGCTTCTTAAGGTTAAACTGCAAAGAATCGTCTCCTACGCCAAAAAGAAACTCATAATTCAGACAATTTATTCTGTCAGGAAAGGTTTCGCAAAGAGCTAATCTTTATCATTGATTTATTTTTATAGAATTTATTATATAAGACTTTAATTTTTTAAATTGTTCCTTAACTTTTTGAAGCCATTGTGAGAAGTGATATTATTATGTTTAATGTTTGTCCGATATATACTGAACCTGAGATATGTAATTTCATTGCTCGGGAAACCATTTAAATTTTATAAAGTCCCGGTGATTCCCATAAAATTTTGAACATATCTTTTGCCATTTTAAGTGGTATATATGAATGAAAATCATATGGTTGCCAAGCTTGAGAATATTCTCTCAATAAAGAATTGTCCTTATTTGTGTTAATTTTGATTATGTGCTAAACACTCGTGCAGAGAGACTGACTCTATTTCAATAGCGCATATCCTTGTGCAAATATGAAACTGATATCACCGCTACCCAGAGATGTGGTGGGTAGAAAAAGGTTGCACCCAATTTAAAATATTGGATCTGTAATACGAGTATATGTACACTGCCATACAAAAAATCGGACTTAGTAAGAGACCTAGGAAAACTATATCACTTTCTTTGCCTGAAAGAGACAAAAAAGGCCACAATTCGAATTAGGGCAAAGTATTGATTTGTGCACTCACTCCACCGGAGATAAGGAGAATGAAACTCATGCATTTTAAGCGACTACAAGAAACTTATAGTCACTGACTTGGCCACGCCATTAAATTTGTTCTAGCAGATTATAATGCCTAAACAGGTAGGGAAACGACAGTCGGAAAAATGATTCAGACTATTATTTTTCAGCCACGTCACATAAGGCGTTAGTAATTGAAACCAGATTTACGTATATAGATATCCACAAGTCAATTTGGATATACCCTGATTTTAGCACGAGAAATCAGATTGATCACTTGGTTATAAATGGAACTTTTGCTAGCACAGACTATAATCATCACCTGGACTCAGCTGAGGAATGTACTAGATTGAACGGAAGCGCCAACAACTAAACAACGCTACATGCCACCAAGATAGTCCAATCCTGCAACAACAAGTTCTCAATTACTACGACAAAACTTGGCACACAGAGGCAACATATTGCCATCCTATGGCAACTGCACCAAACACCGCATATGGGTATGAAAAACCACAATCAGACAAGGAAAATAATGCTGCATACATGGCAACGCTGAAGCCAATTGTAACGCATGCCGTGATGAAATGGTATAAACAAGAGGAGCAGATATTCCCGTAAGTGCAAGATATGACTGCGAAATGGGCGGCAGAGCGTGAATGAAAATCATGGGGCTAGATGTAAATGCTTTATAATTGACGAAAAGATTGTAAATGCTTTATAATTGACGAAATAATTGATGAAAAGATGTCGATCTGTTTTTCTTGGGTCTTCTCCAGAATTTGTCGTAGCGTGAATATCTGGTCAGTTGTTGATTTACCAGGTCTAAAGCCACACTGATAAGGTCCAATCAGGTCAGTTTAGTCTTTCACATATCACACACGACAGGACCTTATAAGCAATGGGTAAAAAGCTGATACAGCGACAGTTTTTGGATCGGTTTTTTGAAACACAGGACACAGTACACTCGAATTCAAATCATCGGGCATGTTTCCCTCGAGCCAAACCGTATTTAACAGCTGATGCAGTCTGTTTATCAGGTCATCGTCACCAGTTTTAAACAGTTCTGCTGGCAGGGCAACAACGTCCGCAGCCGCAATACTGCTGTTCTGGGTAGTTATTTTGGTATTCGTCGGAATAACTACCCGTTTAGCTAGTTAGAATTGAATAAAGAATCAAAATCATGTTCGACAATAAATTAAAAAACGAGCATAAAATGGAAATGATATTCATACACTATTTAGCTTTTCATTAAGCTATGTGTGTTTGCACTGGTGCCAACAAAATCTTCAATGCAGTAGACAAGAATTTGTGGTTGCACGATATTATATTTGAATAGTACTATTCGTTGAGGACATTTCCGTACCGGTGAGCAAAACTTCTCAAACATTTTGTGAAGTTATTGATTTTTAAGTTTGCAATAATATTCGCGAGGGCAAAAACGGCTAAGAGCGCCGAAGAAGGTATTTTGGCGAATACCGAAATAGCTATACGTCCAGCCAGCTTTCTCATTATATTCAATTCCGGAAGTTACAGCGTTATAGTCTATTAGCAATAATATGTACTTACTAATAGAAATACGACATCGAAATGAATAAATAACTAAAATCATGTTACACTGAAGATCGACAAATCGAGCATTATTCACAATTCCACACAGTCCAGTCCACAGTTTTGAGGACAATATAGTGGTTTCTTAGAGATTAAGTGGGCGTGGCGGAAACGCTCTCTTTTTGTACATTAAATTATATATAAAATAGTATAGCTTCACATATAAATTTCAACCATATTTTGCTTTTAATTAACGAATAAATTTTAAGTTTCAAAATCTGCCGTTAATCGTTCCCCTCAAGCTGCCAAAGGGCTTATCGTATTCTCTGCACTTGATCTGATATCATTAACCCATCGATGACTGAATAGTTTGTTATGGATTGTATGGATTGAAACTCCAGTAAACCTTTTAAAAGTAGAGTAATTAAAAACCTCATTACAAAGTGTGTGGCATAAAGTGATACGCATAGGGTTATCTACTTTGTAGTTTCAAACCAGGGTCTGGCAAGGCTGTCAGCTGTTAAATACCTGTCAACTGAAGTGCTATTTATTTAGTGAAACGTTTGCCATTTACGAATATGGATCGTTTAACAACCAAAGAACGCGTAAAAATAATTAAAACTTACTATAAAGGTGGTGTTTCAAACGTGGGCCCGGACCAAGTTCATTTCCCACTCGGTGGTTACGCCAACAAGCAAAATTGCCGCATGTGGGGCTCGGAGAACCTAAAAGTGATTGCGGTTAGGAAAGATTGAATCTGGAAAAAGTGTCGCTTTTGGTACGCATTATGGTTTGAGATTGTCATTGGGCCGCATTTTATGGAAAATGACGCTGGAGGAACCTCAAAAGGATACACTGCTGTACCCAATCCAGAGACATTGTGTTTTATATGTACTGGCAAGGTTCAAGCATTATAATGAAATAAAAGTTTCACCGTCCTGACGAAATCACATGTCAACCAAGTTCAACTCAGCCAATTGGGACAAAAAAAATACCTTGTGGTTGAGTAACACATGTCCAATTGCTGAGAACGGCGACGAATTGACATTTCACGATCATCATTAACACTGGTCGCTACCGCTGCAATACGCACTCTATCCATGCGAGTTGATGATTTTATGTCCAACAAAGTAAATTTGGTGCGAAATTTGGAGGTAACAGCATGAATTGTTGATTCAGCAGGTCGATTATGACGAACATAAAATGGTTGTATCAGACGATGCACATTTGCCACAGAGCACGAATTTTGATAATAAATTTCAACGATTTGCAATCGTTGCTGGTTCGTTAATCTTTCCATGATGAAATAGCAGCGTGTACTGTACACTTTTTACTTTGATAGACGACGTTTGGACGCCATTACCAACCAGTGCTGACAACCTGAAAAACTTAAATCTTAAAAAATCAGCCTATATACATATAATGGCAAGATCCTAGCATTATGAAGAAAAAAAGTTTCATAATAATAATAATAGTTTTATTTAGCTTAACTTTTGAAAACGAAAAACGAATAACCCTATTCATTCCTCGATTGATACTTTTAATTCAATTCCACTATACTCGAATTCAGTATAATTGAGTTTGCATCAGGCATTTAATGCTGCGAATAAAAGTATAACTGTAAAAGTATACTGCACTACTACGCCTTTTAGGATATTACATATACAAATTTGCAGAAGGACCTCCCCTCGCTTCGGGGAAATGTTACAGTTTGTTCCGTTTGACAATCAATGTGACAGATCTGCTCGACTCATGAATGGCGTGTCAGTAATTGAACATCGCTCCGAAAATGCAAAAGTGAGAAACATGAAAAACGTGAAAAACACCGGACTATCGAAATGGTTCTCAGTGTTTTTGAAACTATATATATTTCGCAGTTTACCTGATATTTACAATGACAAGCAAACGATGTACCCCGTGTTTTATGGAATATCAAATGAGCACTTCCAGTTGTTACAAGCGGAATGACAACTTTAATATACCCCCATACGGTGATTCTTTGCATGCAATTGGCAAATTCTGTTTTTATAAAATTCTTTTTATTTTTTGAAGCAATAAAAAAAACCTTTTTTCCAATGGACTGTTTTTCGATTACCCTAGTTAAGGGAGCGACTGTTGAATGCATCAATCGAGGCGTTTAGCAAGTATACACACATACATTTGAAAATATGCAACTGTATTATAGAACTAGATAAGCAAGTTATTCAATTGATATTGCAATAGGGGGAAACACACAATAGTTGCCAATGCAATGAATCCTGCAAATGATGGTTTGAAATGTCAAACAACTGCTCCGTTATGTAAAGGAACTGGGTATCGATGACATTTTACAATAAAAGAAACAGTTTTCAATACAATGTTGGGTCATTTTGCATACCGGAATATTTACATAAATGAAAAAAATGCTACAATGCGCTAAATGAGAATTCCAACAAAGGGATCAAATAATAGAAGCATGCATACATAACTATCACATGGGGACTTCAGTTATAAAGAAACCAATTATCAGTAATTTCTGCACATTATCACACCCGCCACCATATGATGGGAATGTGTGATGTTTGTCATTCCCTTTGCGTGAAATTATAAGGAGAAGACAACCAAGTTGGGCTGTGAATATCTTGCATGAGAATCTGGTTCCATTTATTACACTTTTGTGCGCCAAAGCAAACGAATCCAATCTGAACCCCTTTTCGAACGTGTTTCTATATACCCTGAATTTCCCAACTATTAAACTAAGGACGTCCCTTCTCCCTATTTTGGTTTTAAGATTTCCCAAAACTATTAATCAATTTATGACGTAACTAACGCAGCGGTTGTTCTTCTCGGCATTAATAAAATATGTTTTCTAGTCTCCTGAACTTTGTCTTCCCTCGGCGCGTGTACCAACATAAAAAAAAAAAAATAATAATAACCGAAAGTCGAACGTGTGTAGCTCGCGAAATTTGAAAATTCACGTTGTTTTTCAAACACACCTCGTATAATAGCTATTACTATATCGTGTGACTGTCTAAATTTCACTCATGTTAAATGTTGCATTTTGTGTGATTGTTAAATTGGAAATGAATTTGTATGAATTGTTTTTAAAACCTAATTTTTGAATATTAAAACTTATCTTTTGCATTTTAAAACTTATATTATTTGTATTAAAACTTACGTTTTATGTGCTAGAATGTAGTTTTTATACATAAAATGTGATTTTTGTATCTTAAATCACTATTTAAACCCAACAGTTCTCTAAAGCTTTGAGTCACAACACGATTAGTTTACTCAATTAAAAATACTGCAATAAATTTGCATGGACAAAATTTGTCACAAAAAATGAAATGTCGTCGACAGTTCCGAAAATGTAAGACAATCACTAATCGTTTACATTCCAACTGGTAAGCATCTCCATTTCTCCAATAAAATACTTTGAAATTCATTTAATCAAACTATTTCTCTTCCTATTTTTATACCTCGTAATTTTCTTCGTCTTACATCGAAAGCATTCAATTTCTTACATACTCTCATAGGCTGAGAAATCGTATCACATAAATTACAAGTTTTCCAGTTTCAGTTATCAAATACAGGGTGACGCACCAACTAAACTACAGTAAGAAATTCAAATAACTTTTTTCTTATCAATATGTTTTGTTTATTTATTATTATCTATTATCTATATATATATAAATGAATCGTGGTTTGTTCCGATGCTTAAAACTCCAGAACGGCTGGACCGCTTTGCATAAATTTTTGTATATGCGTCTGGGTGGTGCTCGGGATGGTTTAGATTTACAATTCGGTCCAATTGGACAAAGGGGCGTGGTACCTCCCATACAAACAAAAAATTAAAAATCAAATATTTCTGCTCCTGCTTACGGTATTTGAACAAAATTTGGGGCGTAGGTTTGGTGTACATATCTTAAGTGCTACTGCAAATATGGGCGGGATTGGACAATGGGGAGTGGTACCTCCTATACAAACCACAAATTAAAAATCAAGTAATTCTGCTCCTGCTAAAGGTATTTAAACAGAATTTTGTATTTCGGTTGAGTGAACATATTTTAAGTTCTTCTGCAAATATAGGCGTTTCTCATTATAATAGACCGATTGGCATGAAACATTTCCAATAAAAATAAAATTTGAAGGCAAAGCAACATTTGCCGGGTCGGCTAGTTGTATAGAAAATGCAATTTAATTTTATAATATATTAGTAAATGGTTTTGAGAATGATAGACCATAAATGTCCACCGTGCTCATTCACGTATATGCGATACCTGTTCATAAAATTATTGAAACGGGATCGCCTCAGACATTGTTTTAACAGACAGATTTAATTCAGTCAAATTCTTGGTTTTGCTTTGTACACCTCTCGTTTGACTTAACCCTTATGTGGTGCCGTCAGGTCAGGTGACCTTAGAGGCTAACGGAAAGTGGGGATTCTAGATATTAATTTGTTTGGGAATTTTCGTTCGAGCTCTGCCATCACCGGTGTATGTGTGCAGTTGCTCCATCTTGCTGGAACCGAACCAAATGCTGTTGAAACGAAGGCGTCTTCGGCTCAGTTCTGGGTAAACAACTCCTTCAATATCTTTAAGTAACAGTCTCCATTGACATTGACATTGTATTTGTAGCAAGATTTGTGCACCACCCTGTAGAATCCAACTCGAAAGTAATCCTTAAATTCGTGTTGCGAAAAGCTATCGCTACAAAATCGCATCCCACAATAATGTCCATAATTTTATTCCACAACAAAGGGGGGAGTCATGAAATTTCCTCCAATTCCTCTAATTAAACATAGTCGTCTCTATCAACTAAACACCACCTCCACACATGGTTTTTTGAGTCGGATCTGAACTGGCGACTTATGAATTCAATTCACAATTTTGTTTTACAACAACAAAGAAGAGAAATCAGGTTGATTATAGGATTGCCTGCTATTCCTCCGCCTAATCAAACATAGTCATCTCTGTGAACTAAACGCCATCTCTACAAATAGTCCTTCGAGCCGGATCTGAACAGGCGACTTATGGATTTAGTCCACAATTTACTTCGAGCCGTATCTGAACTCATGACTTATGGATTACATTCACAATTTTATTCCACAACAATGAAGAAGAGAGATATCAGGTTGATTGGAGGATTCCTTGCTATTCCTCCTGCTAATCAAAAATAGCTCTTTGAGCCGGATCTGAACAGGCGACTTGTGGATTCAATTCAACATTTTATTCAACAACAATAACGGAGAGAGATATCAGATTTATTCCCTGCTTTACTCTCGCTAAACAAACATAGTCATTTTAATCAATTAAACACCACCTCTATGCATAGTCCTTAGAGTCGGATCTGAACAAGCGACTGATGGATTCGATTCACAATTTAATTCCATAATAATAAAAAAGAGAGATATCAGGTTAATTAGAGGATTTTCTTCTATTCATCCCGCTGACAAAACATAGCCATCTCTGTCAACTAAATACCAAACACCACCTCTATACATAGTCCTTCGAGCCGGATTTGAACTGGCAACTTACGGATTCAGTTCACTATTTTATTCCACAACAAGAAAGAAGAGACATATTAGGTTAATTAAAAGATTCACCGCTAATAAAACATGTTCATCTCTGTCAACTAAATGCTATCTTTGTTAGATATTAGACTACAAGAGGTTTTAAGAAGTTGCATAGACATTAACGATACTTATTGAGCCTTTCAGCCATCGAACTAGCTAGGCAGATGAACGTAGTCAAATTATGCTAAAAAGTTGTGAGACACTTGGGTCGGTATTTGCCTTATTACATGATATATGGCTTCTTCTTCTTTTTAGGTGGCGACTGGAATAGACAACCTTATCTATTATACGCCCCCCATAGAAAATAATTCCAAGCTCTTCGATCTTCTGCACTTCTCTTCCAATTCGTCACACCAAGTTTCGATATTATTTCAAAAGCCTAGTCCTTCCAGCGGAGCTTTGATTGCCCAGGACGCCTATCGAGTTCGTTGTCGAAAACTTTTCGTCCCGAAACATTTGGGTCCATCCGCACAACATGACCCAGCCAACGCAATCGGTGTGTATTAATACGTTTGACCACGTCGAGATCGGCATATAGCCCATACAACTCATTGTTCATGCGACGCCGGTATTCTCCGTTAACGATGATGGGTCCATATATTTTCCGGAGTATTTTCCTCTCAAAAACTGCTAGTACTGATTCATCCGTTTGCGTCATAACTCAGGATTCTGCGTTATATAACAAGACAGGTAAAATCATCGCCTGGTACAGTTGGATTTTTGTTTGTCGAGAGGGCTTCATCATTGAATGGCTTGCATAGCCCATAGTGACATCTGTTAGCAAGCAATACTCTCCTCTTTATCTCCTTGCTGACATCATTCGTTTTGTTTACAGCGGAACCAAAGTAGATGAATTCTTCCACCACTTCAAAATTATAGTTGTCAACGTTCACAAAGCGCCCCAAAGTACGTTTGTTTGTTGAAACCAACAAATTTGTTTTGTCCTCGTTTACCACCGGACCCATTTTCAGTGTTTCCTTCTCGATGCTTGAGAAGGCTGCAGTAACATCTCGCAGTTTTCTGCCAATGATGCCAATGTCATCTGCATATGCGAGTAACATATAGCTTTCGTTAAAGATGGTACCAGACGTGATGCTGCAGCTTTCCTCATAATTATCTCCAACAGAATGTGGAAGACATCGCACTTCGCTTCACTCCTACGAAAGAAGGTACAAAAAACAATTTTATTTTCAAAATCGGGGACTTTCTAAAAAGGTCGTTGTTTGTATTTCTTCTAATTTTATTTTTACTTTTTTGCAGTATTAGGTTGAAATTGTCATTGCCACAGTGAAGCAATAACTAATCGCTCTCTGCTTTGTTAGTATTACATTTCAATGGCAACAAGGAAAAAAATATAAAAGCGGTAATCATGGAAAATTGCCGTAACATTTTATTTACATAGCCATTCAATTTATTTATGTATACTCAAGATAAAAATGTGAAATTACGTTATTTCTCTTCGTCTATCAGTTTATACAGCCACACAAGCAAATGGTTAACAAATGAGTTTCGACAAAAAGCGAAAGGAAGCTTACAAATGTTCAAAGAAATGACAAAATACCTCAACCATCAGCGATAGCGCCATCGTCTGAGCAAATCAAAGTGGATCTTACTGCTGGTCATTTATAATGACACTCAACATTACTTATTATGTCACTACAAGACGTGGCCCCCGTCAACTGACTCTTAAGCAAAAAATAGCAACATTTATTGTACAAATATTCACAATGGGGGGGAAAGAAACCAAAGTGTCGGTAGATACAATCGCGGGAATGGCTAAACGATTTGGTTTTTGTTATGTGAATTATTTCAGCGTGGGAGTCTGATGGAGTGAATGGTTAAAAAGGGGGACCAAAACGGAATATCATGCCGAATATTATTATGAGAATTTACACAAATTGCTGCTAGAATTTCATCGTGTATATGTGTTTAATTACAAAAAGTGTTACAAAATATTTTTAGAAGATGCAGGCGAACCATTGTTATCGGTTATAACCGATTTTATGCAACTTCTTCTCGTATATCCGCAGCAGTTAGAACACGAAATTCTTGGTGTTTTTGTACGCAGGTCTGAGTGTTCAAATATTCGCCTTTTTAGAAAACCGGTTTTCGGGTTATTCGAATAATCACTATTACCTCAAATCCCGCTTCCAGTTGTACGATAAACAGAGAAGCTGGTTTATTTGGTTTTTATTTATGGTGCAAAATGTTTCATACCCAACACTTAATTGACCAAACATTGACGTGTGCTAAATTTGACCGGATCCAGCACAATTACTTGAAATATGTGAAGTTAAGAATCTATGGGTTGAATCGATCGATGTATGGAGGTATAAGAAGGGGCGTGGTTAAGCGGCCAATTTTTTTTTTAAATCTTACCGAGCATTATAAGACAACGCTTTGGACAAAAGTTGAAGTTGCTACAGTCTACCCATCAAAAGTTACAGGGTACAAATTAAAATTCTGAAAACATTTCAATTTGTCTGCGAAGAGATTGATTATTATATCCCCTATACAATCCCCTGTTATCATCTGGCAAAATATTGTAATTATAAAGTTTTAAGAAGTTTCATAACGAAAAAAATTCTAAAAGCAAGTCAATTTAAATGGGGGGTCGAAATATCCCCCTTACAATCCCCTCCTATGATTTGGCAAAATATTGTTATTTTTAAAATTTAAGAAATTTCATAAAGAATTTAAAGACTTATTGGGACAAATTAAATTTCTGAAAACAGGCCAATTTGAATGGGCAGTGTCAGAAGAGATGGGTCGACATGTCCTCCCTAACAGCCCCTCATATGATGTGGCAAAATATTGTTATTATTCAGTTTTAAGAATTGTCATAAAGATTTAAAACATTTACCGTGTCCACCAAACATCGTTTAACCAACATAAAAAGTCATGGAACATATTTGGTCATTTAAATGCTTTATTTTACCATTCTTTCGGGCGAAACAGCAATTTCAGGAGATTAATTTGTGAGAGAACATTGGGGAACTTCCAATTTTTAAATGAATCAATTATGAATGTCTTATGAACGCAATAACGAGTATGGCATATCTCCTTTACAGAATGTAATTCAAAGGAAAATTCAACAATTATTTCGCAATTAAATAGGGCTGTTAGAGGAATCAGATTATCGAAAACACTTATAATATTAACGTGGTCACGAGATTTTTCGGAAAATCGGATGTGACGGCTTGTATAACTTGAACTGAGTTCAAAATTATAAAGTGATTGCAGGCTTTTGATCAAAGTTCTTGGCTGCAGAAAAAATTCTACACCAGATTTAATTAAAGAAAAAATTCACAAAACACTGTAATCTTTGATGTTAATGGTACAATCGATTTTACCATATTGGAGAATTATGAGAACGATCATAAGAGTTCAATAACAAGGAATAAAGTATCAAGGATTAAAACTATCAAAAACAAATTTTCTCAGAGGCGCCAAACCATGCTTTGTTTAACATGTTGTTATCGTCATCAAACCCAAAAAATTTATTTTCAATGCATCGATTGTGCTCTTAAAAACTGTATAGACAACAAAAATGTTTGCTTTGTTTCAAAAAATTTAAGATTGCTTCGAAGAAAATGTATGGTTTGTTACAAAAAGCTCCCATTTTTATCATTGCTAATGAAATGTGCTCTGCCAGAAGAAGTGTGACTTAATCAAAGATATTATATAGAACTTTCTGTTGCAGTTAGATACTATTTCAGAAAGTTTTAGAAAGTTTTCAATTTAAATTTTTAAATAACTAAGATATTGACAGGTAACTCCATTAAAAGAGGTAATATAATTTTAATAATGTACCATGAGTTGACTCGGAAAACATCAAATAACTCCAGTCGCCGGATGCGATTGTGGCTTCTTTTATAATTGTTGAATGTTCTCAAGCCAATTAACAATTTTTACAATTTCTGGCACGCCCGGCCCTGTTTCAAACTCAGTTCATAATTTCAAAAAAAAAAAAAAAATACTGGTTAAAAAATCGCAACTAATGAGGAATTAATAGAACATTTTTTTTAATATTTTAAAATATCCGTTCCATCAAGAAAATAGCTCCAGTGTTAACAGATTTGGAAACAAAAAACGATCAACAGTAAATCAAATTTAAGTTTTTCCTATGGAACAAAATATTCGGAATATATTGCTACTACTTTTAAAATGGTTTTGTTTTGAGAACAGAAATAAAATAATTTATAATATAGGTGCGCACCTAAGTTCTCGCTGATTTTTTATAAAAATGAAACTTTGTTATGAAAACATGTTTACAAATGATCCATTGAAAGTATTGCCCCTAGTTAGCTGCTGTTTTCTCCATCTTTCTGGCAAGACTCGAATTCCGTCACGGTAAAATTGTTCATCTTTTGAGGCTATACATGAATCAAGCCAGTCCTTGATATCGCCATATGAGTGGAACTGTTGTTCAGCCAGACCGTGTACCATCGAATGGAACAAGTGATAATGGGACGGCGCAATGTCTGGAGAATATGGCGGATGGGGTAAGACTTCCCATTTCAGCGTTTCCAAGTAGGTTTTAACTGGCTTGTCCAAGTAAGACCGATCGTTGTCACGCTAAAGAATCACTTTTTCGTGCTTCTCCATGCGTTTTGAGCGATTCTCGCGCAAAGCTCGGTTCAATCGCATTAACTGAAGTCGATACGGATCCCCAGTGATGGTTTTATTTGGTTTCAACAGCTCGTAATAAATAACACCGACTTGGTTTCATCAAATACAGAGCATAGCCTTCGCAGCGTGAATATTTACCCGAGACGACGACGTAGAAGCATGACCGGGCAGCCTCCTTGACTTTCTTTTCTTTGAATAGCTGTAATGAACTCATTTTTCATCACCCGTTACAATACGATAGAGAAAACTCTTCCTTTTTTGTCGCTGAAGCACACACAGGCGAAAAAACGACGCTCAACGTCCCTTTGCTTCCACTCATTCCCAAAGCATGCAATCGCTTGGAAATGTCTTGGTATGTAACTCTTAATACTGAAGCCAGCTCTATCTGCGTTTGACACGGATCCCTATCAAACTATGCCGTCAATTCAGTGCCTTTGAAAATTTGTCCTTCCTTCCTTCACGCGAACAGTCGTCAACATCAAAATCACCGTCTTTAAAGCGACGGAACCAATCTCGACACGTTGTTTCACTTAAACCAGCATCTCCGTAAACGTTTTGAAACTCTCTTTGATTGAAAGAAAAAAATCAATACTTCCCGCATATGACGATTATTTGACACAAAACCAAATGTATTCACACAACCAAAAGAATATGACGTCAAATGCAAATCACTATTGTGTCGAGGCGGTATGTTGATCGTATGCCTAAGCTTGGCTCATGACGTTTAGATCATGGCAGAACCGATTAGTACTTACAGCTGGCGCCATATATCTGTGGTCACAACTCGTAACAGCCTAACTCGAGTTAGGACACAATTGAGTTATTAGCACCATTTCATGTTTGTATCTCTTCTAGGAAGGCAATTAATCCTAAAAATCCTAATAGCTTAAGTTATTTTTCTAAATGACGGTTTTGGCATAACTGCCTAAGTCAATTTAGGATTACAACAAACATAAACATTATTTTTTCATCATTGCCTAAATCAACTTAAGTTTAAACTTTATGAATTCTTTTATAGGAATAACAACCTAACTCAACATGAGAGATCGAATCTGAAATATTTTGACATAATAATTTATGTCAATTTAGGCGCACTTAAAGTTTTTTATTTAGTATGGAATAATAGCCTAACTCAACTTGAACTTTTTGACTTTCTTTCGTTCAACAATTCATAAGAGCTTAAGTGTCTTTTTCGATAATATCTTTTGACTGCGAGAATAAACAACTATTTTTTGTTAACAACTAAGTAAAGAAATTCGTTTCCTTGGAATATGTAGCAAAGTTTTCCAAAAAAACACCTTCTCCTGATTTTCAGTGAAGATTCAAAACTTTAAACTGCTGTACTGAAAATATTGAAAAACAGACTTAGGCTGTTATGGGTTATGACCACAGATATATAAGTAAACAGCGGACCTAAATAGATTAGAAATATCCAACGTATAAACTAAATATATTGTTTTTTATTTCCTAAAAGCGTAAGGTTTTTCGAATAAACACGACTTAATTTTCAGTATATCGACAAAGCTGTTATATATTAATGCATGAGTTTTATGTAAATGAAATGTTGTATGACCCACAAGTTTCTCAATTTCTTTTTTTTTTTTTTCTTACATCGAAGTATTCGCATTCAATCATCAATTATTCCTGTAGACATCTACATAATATTTAATTTTCCTGAAATTGTGGAATTTTTTTAAATCCAGTTGATAAAAATTTTTATATTTGTTGAATGTTTTTTAACACTTACAAACTCCGCTGTCTAACAAAATTTGTTTTTGTGAGAAGGCCGAAAGGACTGTAGTCTCGATATGATTGGACATTCCACACAGAAATTATCATACATTCTCAATATATCCCACATATATCCTTAATATGTGGAGTTGTACCCCAACTACCGGCAAGACCAACTTATACTTGGTCGCAATTAATTATGTTATGTTCTGAAATATAATATTTCCAAGAATTTTAATATGTTCATTTATTTTCCACGCGGCGTAAGATTCGGACGAAAACACCACACACACTGGTTTTCGGTATCGGTTTTGAATACTTTAGTAGAGACCATATTAAAATATGAACTCAATGAATTCGGTTTTAATCAATTCTTTCTGCCTACTAATTCGATTCGTATTCTGTCATTTTTAATCTGACACGTTTTGTTTTTGGCCCAGCCAAAATAAACAACAGAATTTTGCCAGACTTGACTAAATGAGCAGGGGAGCGGTAATTCTAATTATCAACCATCAACCACCAATAGAGAAATTAAACTGACAAATAACTGAAGATTTTGAAGATTATAATACGTTATCCTTTAAGTACATGTGTTGAGTATTTTATAAGTGAGAACAACAACCATGGCAGTATCACGTGGTGCGTGCAACTCATATAAAATTCTAGCCTATGGCCTATTTTTGCAATAAGAGCGACAAATTCGGTTTGTTCATCTTCTTCGAAAAAGGCTTTTCGTTTGTGAAACTTCAGAACCAAAACAGAAATAAAACTGAATAGGAATAGGATTGAGAACGCAAATTTATAAGCATATTGAATTGCATATTTTAAACGAAAGGACCGTATAGAGTTGTGTTGATATGAATTTGCAGCTTGGAATAAATACCGTTTCTGTTTGATGGAACAGATTTTCAAAACCGTGTTTTTACGTGTTTTCATGCATTATATTGAAATGCAATTGGCAAATATTTGATTGAATTCAGTAAAACTGCTTCAAACAATATAATGGGTTATATCGGTCATTTGCTAAAATTCTCCCTTTCCAGTTAACTGCTTTGACTGTTCCTTTATCTCAGGTGTGAAGGTGAAGTAGGACGCATGTCTCAAATCGACGCATGGACCCATGTCTTACCCATGGTTATAAATCTACGTAAGAATTCTGCTGTATTGCTCTAAAATATCAACAAACACCCAACTAAAACATCTTCACGACGCTTTTTTTTTTTTGCTCTATTGAAAGCAATCACGGCATCCATCTTTCGCACAGCTTTCCCATCTTCAAATTTTCGGCCAATATACGACTTATAGCACTTTTTGAAACCCCCATCATTTCGGGTAGCTC
Source organism: Philornis downsi (assembly GCA_019455685.1). Taxonomy (NCBI): domain Eukaryota; kingdom Metazoa; phylum Arthropoda; class Insecta; order Diptera; family Muscidae; genus Philornis; species Philornis downsi. The sequence continues at coordinate 448,292 of JAHXMU010025382.1, forward strand.
ATGCACCTACCATTTGGTGGATTTTCTTAACCGTGTCTGGTGTGGACACGCCAATTGGTCGACCATTACTGTGTTCGTCTTGGTAGCTCGTACGACCTCATTTGAACTTTGCTACCCAATATTTTACAGTCGTAAACGAAGGAGCAGACTTCCCCAGAGTAGGATCTACCTTGGCTTTAATATTGGTTGGACTAAGACCTTTAAAATGGAAACATTGAATAACCAATTTTTGATCAATTTTTTGCATGCCTACAAATTCACTGAAATCGTTTACTTTTGATGGTTCAAGTAAACAAAATGGCGTCTTGAAACATCTTGTTTTATGATGTTGTCACTTTTCACTGAAATGCATTTTTTATACTACCGGCACTATCTCTAAGTCAGGTCGGCTAGTTTTGGGAGCGCTCTCGTATTTTTTTTATAAGAACTTAGCACTTCACTACGTCCCTGCTGGCACCACTGAAGGGCGAATGTATGTGTATGTAAGTTAGTTTATTTGACTGAAATTTCTGTATTGGCTTAAAACCTTTAATTGTATTAAGGTTAAGTGCTATCCCATATCATTCGAAATTACAGAGGTATTAAGTAATAATTCTGGGGCAAGGAGTACTACGAACTCTGTGTTGTAGCAGGGGTTGGCATATAAAATCTAAAATACCTCCAGTTGGGAAGGTATAGTGAAATTTGAATGTTCTGTAAATAACTACAAAAATTTAAAATTTGTAGCACGACCGGATTTCCTATTTAAACTAAATTTAGAATTTGAAAACTAAGGCAAAGTTAAAGGTTTAAATTAATTTCAAAAAAATTTTGGTCTTTGGTTGAACATTTTAGTTTTTTTTTAAAATTTACATCTTAAAATATCCCCTGTATCAACGAAATAGTGCAAAAGCACCTCAATTCTAATCGATTAAAAAAAAACTACTTAAAATCAGCTCCGATGTCGCATTTTTTTGTACTTCTTTTTTCTACGAAATGGCTTAGTTTTAAAAATAAATAAGAAGAATAAGCAACGAATTTGAAATGAATGCAATTTCAAGAGCACAATACTATTTCAATTAGTTCTTAATTAAAGGATGTTAACATTTTTGTCCAGACGAACAACTCGAAAGTTGATTTTTATGAAGTGTTTCCACGAAACGAGACAATGACTACCAAAGCAAATTGGTAATACAAGAATTACTTTTCGCTTTTCAAATAATCCATTGTGCGTGTTGGTCTCCCTAAATACGAAAAAAAACAAAAACTAATAAAATTACGGTCTAATCAATGAACTTTGTATTTTGTCTTTACTTGATTGTTGACCTTATCTAGCTGGCGTTGAGTGATAAAGGTTGCAAGCCGTTTCGCTTTGAATTGTTCTCGTAATGGTAAATGAAAATTACGTCCAATTCTCTGATAAGTTAATCAATTTCAGTCTGCTACGTAAATACATATCCGAATGATATATTAGGTTTTTGTGTAATTTATTGGTTTGTGATATGAAGGGGATGTCGAGTATAATTACATATTTTTACGCCAGTATGTGGATAATTAGACGTTTCAGTATTAAACACTTATTGCAGATGACAACTTGTTTAAGTAGATTTTACTAACTGTCTATCATAACTAAGTAATTCTATTCCAATTAAATTCTGTGTGTTTGCGGAAATATATATATATATATGTATATATATATAGGTATATATGTATATGTGTGTATATATGTGTATGTATATATATATATATATATATGTATATGCATATATATATATATATAACCAAATATTTATTCAACTTTTTATATTTCTAAGAACGAATGTTTTCCAATATAAAACAACAAATTGTAAAAAGCACAATTTCTTATTAATTTTAATAATCTAACTAAAAGTTACTATTATATTATTCATAACATAGCATATCATCATGATATTGTAATATCAATTAATGTTATTATTTGCAAAATTATATCGCAATATTTAATCTGATCTTACAACTAAATTCAGCGCTGCTAAAGTATCTTCTTGGCTCTCACTATCTTAACCCCTGATACAAATCAGACCATTCATAACAAAGCTAAATTGTTGTTGTTGTTGTTGTTGACGTCACTGAACGAAGTTCTGCATTGAATACAGCACATTAACGCATCGTGTAGTTAATATTTTTGACTAATGAGGGCGTTCACGCTGCGTTTTTGCATACGTTGAGTAGAGGTCGCGGTGTAAGATTTGCAAAGTAGCGGATTACATACTTTTATGATCTGTCCAAATATGGGAATTTAGAACATATTTGTGACAATTTACTCTTCAATTTTGGCATAGTCTTTGCCATTTTAACACTCTTGTTTTTTGGGCCACGGAACAGACAACACCAACGATAAGTATATCCGAGCAGATAACAAATTAAAGTGGTGTTTGCTAATCTTTGGTTAATTTAAATAAAGTGTTTCTTTTTTTATATAGGATGTCGCATAAGGAACGTTAAGATTTGATCAGTGAATATATTCTTTGTTTGTCTTCTTTTTCGTCTCTTTACAGAATTAACTAAATAATACTTGGGAAATTTATGATGGAAAGGTTCAGCACAGAACAAAGAATCAAAGTTGTTCAATTTTACTTTGAAAGTCAGCATTCGATTAATCAGATCATATCGAAATTTCTTTCATATTCGAAATGCTCCTAGTGCTCCAACAATTTCCCGATTGGTTCAGCGTTTTGGGCAACGAGGGGCTGTCTGTTGCTAGAAGACCTCGTGCAGTTCGAAGTGAAGTGACCATTGCTCGAGTGCAAGCAAGTATTAAAAAAAATTTGGCGCCATCCGAAGTGTCATTGCTTGGCATTTGAACAATTGTTATTGTTTGCTAGTAGAAGGTACGAGGTTAGTAAAAATAGAGCGCTGCACGAATGAAAAACGCATTCTCATTGTGAAAATGTTTTACCAAAATGGTGACAGTTTTCCGATCAATTGGGGTCACAATAATGCTCCAAAAGAGTCAACTGTAAAGAGATTAATGGATAAATTTGCCAAAACTGGGTCTGTTAGTGATGTAAAGACAACATCGCGCCTTCGACCAGGTCGATCGACCGAAAATGTCGCAGCTGTACGTGATGATGTCGCTCAAACTCCATCCACTTCAATTTGACACCGAGCTCAGCAAATTGGTGTCTCCAAATCCACTATGCAGCGAATTTTGACGAAAGATTTGCATCTTCACGAATACAAAGTTCAATTAAGTCAGGAACTGAAGCCAGCTGACCATGGACAGCGAAGGGAGTTCGTTAATCGGGTATTGGAGAGACAACACGAAAATGCTGATTTTGCGATAAAATTATCTTCAGTGATTCTATCTAGATGGCTTCTATCTTGATGGCTTCGTCAATAGGCAGAATTGTCGCATTTGGAGTGAGGAAAATCCTCGTGTGATCCACGAGAAGCGAATGTATCCTCAACATGTCACTGTGTGGTGTGAATTTTGGGCTGGAGGAATCATTGGACTTTTTTTTTTAATGAAAATGAGGCAAGTCAAGCGCAAACAGTCAATGGTGTTCGGTATCGTGAAATGATAACCAGTTTCTTCGTGCCTCGAATTTAAGAAATGAATGTGGAGGGCATGTGGTTTCAACAAGACGGCGCCACATGTCATACAGCCAGAGAAACAATTCGATTGCTGCATCAGTCATTTCCTGGTCGTGTTATTTCGCATTTTGTTGCGATATAACACCGTCAGACTTTTTTCTTAGGGGTTTTTTGAAACCGATGATTTACGCGAATAAGCCGACGATGACTCAAGTCTTAAAAGAGGAAATTGGACGCTGCATTAATGAAATACCGCAGCATTTATGCAAAACGGTCATTGAAAATTTCATTAAAAAACCGCGTGTTTGCCAGCAAAGCCGCGGCGGCCATCTGCCTGATGTGTTGTTCCATACATAACCTCATTCTGTCTACTTTACGATATAATAAAGTTTTACCACTTTTTTTTTAAATATCTGTGTTTTATTTAAAATTTAAATCTTGCATTCTTGTTGGGACACCCTTTATGTTTCGCTTTGGCCAGTTTTATGCTCCGTTGTTGTCTTTTTGTTTACCAAATTGAACATTTTTAAGCAGAACAACAACAGCATAATTAGTTCTTGCCGTTTACTTGAATTTCTTTCCTTAAGTGTTTTTTGTTGTTGCTCTTCTACTTGGGTTATGTACTCGTATTTATTAACTGTCGTTTATTTTATTGCATTTTTTTTGGTGGCCCAGCGACAGTTAAAATTTAATGAGAAGTTGAAAATAAATTGTGAACCATCTAAGTTCAAATTGAGCCGCAAATTTCAATCTTTTTTTTTTTTTTTGATACCGGGAAATAGAATATAAGGAACTTCTGCGCAAACAAACACTTTAGTAACCATTATCTGGAAGGTGCAAAGCTGGTGCCATTTGTTACTCTAAATTATATTGGAATACGTTTGAGAAAGCAGGTATACTGGGGAACTGTACTCAAACATCTCTTCACTTGTTCTAAATTACTTTTGTTGCTTAAATTTTCGTTTCACAACGTTTTTTTTTTTTTTTTTGTGTTGAGAAAATATGTCTGTGGTCACAAGCCGTAACAGCCTAACTCGAGTTAGGACACAATTGAGTTATTAGCACCATCGTATTCAGCGTATCTAAATTTATTTGCTCTAAATTTTTCATGTTTGTATCTCTTCCAGGAAAGCAATTAATCCTAGAAAACCTAATAACTTAAGTTATTTTTCTAAATGACGGTTTTGGCATAACTGCCTAAGTCAATTTAGGATTACAACAAATATAAACGTTATTTTTTCATCATTGCCTAAATCAACTTAAGTCGTTAATGCAAAAAAACAAAGAAACAATTTTATTTTCCTAACTTGAGTTAAGCTCTGAATCTGAAATATTTTGACATAGAATAATAATTTATGTCAACTTAGGCACACTTTTTTTATTTAATCTGGAATAATAGACTGCGAGAATAAACAACTATAAACAACTAATAACTAAGTAAAGAAATTCGTTTCCTTGGAACCTGTAGCAAAGTTTTCCAAAAAACACCTTCTCCTGATTTTCAGTGAAGATTCAAAACTTTAAACTCCTGTACTGAAAATATTGAAAAAAAGACTTAGGCTGTTATGGGTTGTGACCACAGATATATTTGCCAATTGATGTTTTCTCGCATTCATACAAAAATTTTAATAATTTTAAAACAACTGATATTCAAAAGCAACTAAATCATTACTCACCATAACTAACAAATGCGCAGCTCAGTTTGCAAGAAAAATCATACTTGTATAGTGGTTTAAACTACTTCAGCGCCAAAAAAAAAAACTTGATGCTTTAAAGAATCCGCATGGAAATATGAAATAGATGGACAGAGAATTTCAGCGGTTACTAAAAAAACCCCAGGGTCTTTTCTTTCTATAGTTATTAAAATGCAAAAAAAAAAAAAGAAAAGATTTCTACGTATTGGAAAACCCCATTTTCTGTTCAACATTTTACAATTTCGTTGCACTTCATTAACAAACTAGTTTTTAGCGGGAAAATGCAATAAAACGCCCAACGCTTTAAGTTAAAACGATAAAACAAAACGGAGCACAGAGTCTCCCCCCCATAATTACAAAGAGAGAGAGAGAAAAAAAATGAAAGCAAAATCACACAACGGATAACGACGGAGCAATGAAACCGAGGGCAGTAGGTTAGTTTTCCAATTGCGATGGCATTTCTTTCAACGTTCACATCGTGCAACATTTCGAATGCAAATGATTCTGCTTCAGCTGCAAAAGAAAAATGTGCTAAAATATCAAGTAAAGGGGATCCATGCAACCCCATACAATGTTGTGTTTTTTTTTATGGCCGTTTACAATTTACTGTTGGGCGTTGTAAGTAGTAAATTAAAGGTCAACGTTAATGCAGTGTTTCTCTACCCTGGAACTTCTTACATTTATGATACTTGACAAAATGCTCACAAGTTGTAAATTTTCTTGTCAGCAAACAACCAATAACTGCGAACTTTTGCCAAAGTTAATGTAGAAATTGGAACAAAACTTTTGCTCACGTAAAAGGTAGATGTCATTTCATAAAGTCGTAGATATTCAGAGATAACATAAATATATGTTTATCAACACAAAGGCCAATAACTTTGTCTACAACTGTACTTGTGTGTATTTCTATTTCCCAATAAAAACCTTGAACTGTCAACACATGACAAGCCAATGACAGCCTTACAGCAGTAACATTTTATGGATTACTTCATTTAATGAACTTACGAAGGCGGTCCCAAAACGAGACAACCTCACAAAACAGTTGGGAAAAATTTTCTTTATTTTTCCACATAATCTCTTTTTTAGCTCGACATACTTTTTTCCAGCGATATTCTATAACTTCTATACCCTGTTTATATAAAGAACTGTCAAACTCCGTCGTCAACCGCAGACTCCACCTCTTCATTGTTATCAAATCTTTGACCACCGAGTCATTTTTTCAAGTTTGAAAATAAATAAGTAATTTTTTCAAGTTTGAAAATAGAAAACAGTCCGAGGGAGTTAAATCTGGCGAATAAGATGAGTGATGAAGCAGTTCGAACTTTAATTCATTAATTCTGCTATAGTGGATGTGTGAACTGGAGTATTTCTTGATGAAACAACACTTTCTTTCTCGCCAAATGCGGTCCTTTTGCATAATTTTATCACCTAAACACTGCAATAAATTAGCATAATATTTACCGTTCATAGTTTTTCCTTTCTGAAGACAATCAATAAAAATAATACCAAGCGCGTTCCAAAAAACAAACGCCATGAATTTGCCTGCAGATGGAATCATCTTCGATTTTCCCATTTCAGTCCACTGGTTTCTCTGTATCTTTGACTCAGGTTTGAAGCGATAGACCCATGTCTCATCCATGGTTATAAATCGACGAAAAAAATCAGCTTTATTGCGGTGAAACGTTGTCAAACACTCTTCTGAAACATCTTCACGACGCTGTCGTTGCTCTATTGAAAGCAAGCGCGGTACCCATCTTGCGCACAACTTTCTCATCTTCAAATCTTCGGTCAATATACGATGTATGATAGCGTTTGAAACGCTTATTATTTCAGCTAGCTCACCCATCTACCATTTGGTGGATTTTCTTAACAGTATCTGCCATGGACACCTCAATTGGTCCAATACTACAGTGATCGTCTTGGCAGCTTGTACGGCCCTGTTTAAAATCTGCTACCCAATATTTTACAGTCGTGAACGAAGTAGTAGGCTCTCTCAAAGTAGAATCTAGCACGACTTTAATATTGGTTGGACTGAGATCTTTCAAATCTTTGTTAACAAATTCACTGAGATTGTTTACTTTTGATGGCTAAAATAAAAATGCTAAACAGCGCAGCGCCTTGAAATTTAAAACATATGTTTTATAAGGTTGCCACTTCTCACCAAACTACACCATCTACACCACCAAACTACTGGCACCATGTATACGTTACGTTGGCTAGTTTTTGGACCGCATTCGTACATGTTAATGACAATGAGTTCATTTCCAGAATTTGTGTGAAATCGAAATATAAATACATAAATATTAATAACTATGTATAACGCAGGTAGGTATAGCAGAAGATGAACGACTAATAGCTTTAGAGTTCACCGAGAGGCCAAGTTCACCGAAAAACTTATAATACTTCTTGTGAAAATGAGTTGTTGAGGTTGCTGCGTTCAAAGAACTCACTTTTAAAAACCTGATACAAAAAGGTTAGTTTAGAATTTTTTTGTAGCGTTAAATAAAATACATTTGAGGAAAACTATCCTGCTTCCGGAGGAAGGTCATATTTATGATTTTGAGTAATGACATAGGGAAAGTTTTTTTAGGCCAAAGAATTTTAGAAATGAGCGTCCTTATATTAGTTATACACTTACATCTCTCGTATACGTTATTTGTAAACGAACAGTTGAATATGTAATCTCATACCTTCACGCGATGACATTTATCAAAATAAGGCAAACAATTTAACATTTGAACGAATGTATTTCGTGATTTTTAAATCGATTAAAATATGGCCGCTTGTTTAGCTCGCTGCCTACCTGATAAACAATTTGTCTTTATAAGACTTCATAAAATTTGGCACAGTCTGATCGGCTGGAGGATCATACCAGAGGATTTCAGATGTAGTGTTACCAATTTAACTTTTTTAACGCTAAATTTCGTCTTTTTTCAAACTGATTAGCGGTCAAAATATTGATTTGGCTTTAAACTTTTTTCTGGCCTTTTTTTTTTATAAATTTGTCGATTATTTTTGGCTTTCTTTCTGAGCATGTAATTGCAAATTATTTCAGCATAACATAAAAAACAAATTTCCTTGTATCTCATGAATGAGACATGGGAGAGCTTCTCACATTCAGTAAGTCTAAACGCATTTTATTTTTAAGCTCACTCAACGGGTCCTAGAGTTTAACGACATTTCCGAACGTCACAACTTGAGAAGCATTCACAAGACTTGCAGATTGCTCGACAGCTCGCGTAGACACATCGAGGTGACCGCCGCTCAAATAATGATAGGAGGGTGTTTGTGGGGTTGAACCTACGATCATGCAAATTACAGTCACCTATACTAACCATCGTGCATAAAAAAAGAAAAAAAACAAAAATTACCTAACATGGGACGTAGAAGAAGACCTTCTCACATTCAATGGGCTTACACGCATTTGATTTTTAGGCTCACTCAACGGGTTCTACAGTTAATTCTACGATTCAGAATGTCACAGTTTGAGAAGAATTAACAAGACACAATGAGGTGTCTGCCGCTCAAATAATGATAGGGGGCTGTATGTGAGGTTGAACCTATGATCATGCTAGCTATAGTTGCGTGTGCTAACCATAGCGCCATGGTCGGTTACCAGCAAAAAGCACAAAAGGAAGGCTAACATAATTAATTTTTTAAAATAAAAATTAGTAAAGTAGTACCCTACTTGAAGGAGAACGATGCAACATAAAAAGTTCTTGCGGTGTTGAAAGAGTGATTGAATTCTTTCTTTAAGTGCGAAAGTGGGTCAAAACCCTTTGAAATTTATGCGAAATTACTTGGTGAAATATTTGCAAAGTGAAACTAATTTGTTTGCATTGACATTTAATAGAAACGAAAGAAAGCTGAACAATATTTCAAAAAAGTTAAAATTGCTTCTATTCCAATGCGTAAAACTACACTTATTTACTACGTAAACTATATAAAATTCACACTTTTCGTATAAAGAAAAATACAGCAGATATGTCAATTCATTGGGTCAAACTTCGATTGCCCTGTGGAACGTATATTTTAAATGATCACTTAGTGTACCTTTTTATTATAATTTAGACAAATTCGCTTCGGTAAAGAATGTTTAATAGGTTCACTTGTCATGTTCTGATTTAGTGATGAGCGGAAAATATTTTTTTATCTGAAACGAATCAGAATATGTATATAAACATACAGCGTTTACATTTATTTGTAATAATTTGAAAAGAAATTACTTAAAACTCAATTTGTACTTTAAAACGTACTTAATTTGAATTGCAAATTAAAGTTGCAGTACGTATGCAATTGTGAATTACTTTTGTTTTATCTATGCTATAAAATGTACTTGTTACTTATCTATTGTGAATTAATTAGCATAATGAATTGCAAAAAGATAAATTGCTAATTGAAAAGTTAAGTTAGTAAGCCAAAAATGACACCCCTTAGCATCACATCATAGCGAATAGTTATTTTCTACCTTCATCTCGAATTCTGTATTAAAATTACATATTATAACGTGAATGGAACATTCGCTGTTCCTCAATCTTTTCATAAACGTTTATGGTAAGGTATAATCTCTGCACTATTTCTAATCCTTTGGGGTTTAATCTCTGATTTTCTCTTCCTACCTAAATCTTAATACAATTTCTCGTTGTAAGAGCGCCTGTAAGAATCTAAGGCTATCCTCAACTTTTACAGCTACCCCGTTACCATCAACAGGTGAAATTTGCCTTTACCAAAGATACGGTTAACATAATAACAAGAACAATTTCGCCGAAGATCGATTGGAATCCACGTCGACCACTGTCATCAAACTCTTTCCAAACGCCGATATCAATCGACCCTTCCCCCTGTGGTATTTCAATAATACACATACTTGTATTTTAAATTTCCGAACGGATACAAATTCCAGGTCTTCTTTATATCAACGTTTTAGTCAGAATGAAAATTTTTAAAGCAATTCATGCACTGAAATGAAAAACATAACTGATTATTATAGAATAATAGTACAGTAGAATGTAGTCGCCAAACCTCCTTAGTACAAACGCAAATGTTTGTTCAGTATGTTTTTTATCATTTTTTATCATACAAAAATAAAATTGTTGTTTAAATATTACAATATTACTACGATCACTAAATATCAACTAAATTTAAATATAAATTGCGAAAGTAAATTATCTATTAATCAAAAATTATGCTTTAGAAAAACAGCCATACAATCTTTGACCACAAAAACTGTTATTGGATGCTCTAATTATTAATAATAATGTTTAAAATTGCACACCCAGGTAATTGGATCAAATGGTAAAAAATAAAAGAAATAATATATAAAAAAGATTATATTTTTCCCGAATTTCTTTTAGCTTATATTGACTTTTTTTGCAAGCGTTTTTTGGTTTTTCATTATCAAGCTCTGGCAACATTGCCCAGATGTGTCATATCGATTAACTATTTCTGGTACCTCTCATATGAAATTGACCAATTTATCAAAATTCAACTTTTGTAATTTTAATTAAATGCAATTTCTAATCTTTGTGAATATTCGGTTAAATTATAATAAACCTTCATGCGAACCATGCCTCTTCTAATATAGGGTGGCGCATAAGTAACGCTGAGATTTGATCAGTGAATTTACGTCTTTTTTCGTCTCTTTACAGAATTAACAAAATAATACTTGGAAATTTATGATGGAAAGGCTCAGCACAGAACAAAGAACCAAAGTTGTTCAGTCTTACTTTAAAAGTCAGCATTCGATTATTCAGATCATATCGAAATTTCTTTCAAGTTTGAAATGCCCCTAGCGCTCCAACAATTTACCGTCTCGTTCAGCGTTTTGGGCAACAAGGGGCTGTCTGTGATCTTCCGCGTGCTGGAAGACCTCATGCAGTTCGAAATGATGTAACCATTGCTCGAGTGCAAGCAAGTATTAAAGAAAACCCCGAAACTTCCACCAGGCGACGTTCTCAGCAGTAAGAGATGTCTTTGCAAATAATTTTACATATGTTACATTTTTTCCCATATAAAATGCAATTGGTTTACGAGTTTAAACCAAATGATGCACAATAACGCATTCAATATAGTCGCCGTTAATGTTACTTATGCGCCACTTTCGATGTGCCCGACTTAGCCCACACATTCTTAGATTCATATCTTCTAATCAATTGCCTTAATTTCGGAAAAAGTCGGCACACGCCAAGTGCTTGATAAACTAGGCTTGGAGAATAAAAAGTGAACTTCATTGTTACACAAGGTGGCGCACCATTTGTGCTACAAAAAGAAATTCAAATAATTTTTTTTAATCAATCTATTTCATTTATCTTTTGTTTTATTTTATAGAAAATTCAAATTCTATTTTATATAACTAAATGAATTTCCAGGTGATAGACCGTAATTGACATACCCATGATTATGCGACACCTGATCAAAAAATTATTCATTTCGTCATGAAGAGTCAAAGTCGTGGTAGCCTCAATTATTGTTTTAATGGGCTGCTTCAATTCGGTCAAATTCCTTGGGTTCGTTTTGTACACTTCTTGCTTGACCCATAAAAAAGTCTGGTGCAGTCAGGTCAGGTGACTTTGGGGGCCAGCGAAAAGTGCAGTTTCTGGATATTAGTTTGTTTGGGAATTTTCATTGGAGCTCCGCCAAACTGACTGCTCTATCTTGCTGGAAACAAATGCTATTGAGACGTCTACGTCTTTGGCGCAGTTTTGGGTAAAAAACTCCTTTAATATCTGTAATTAACGATCCCCGTTAAAAGTTACTGTCACACGCAGCAGGATTCGTGTGTTACCCTGTATTATATGCACTTTGAAAGCTAAATTATTATTAAGCACTTCGGCCTTTCACGTTTTTTCTCCAAACTGTTACAACAAGTTTGCATAGTATTTCAAAAGTACGATTGTTCCAGCAGATTTTTTAGTCATCTTTCTTTTATGACGTCCGTTAAGTTCATTGCCAAAAATTTTGTATGCTACAAAGTTTTAATATACGAGTATACGCATTGTGTTTTGATGCGCTTGACTACGTCGGTGTCGATGCCGGAACTCTCCTCTAAGGTGATATTTTTCAGAACATTTTTCTCTTGAAAAACTGATTCATACTCGTACTTGTCATACCCCAGCATTTTGTACTGAACATCAAAATAGCCACAACATGTATCTGATACGAATAGACGTAGTAAACGCAATCACTATATTTTGATGGGCTTAATCACGTCGATGCCGTTACATAGCTCCAACAGACCATGGTTCATATGACGCCGGAACTCTGCGCTATGAAAATATTTTAGGATTTTCTGTCGAGGAATTGATTTATATGCTTGTCATAACCCAGGATTTTGTACTGTCTATCAAAATAAGTATGGCCTGTGTCTGATACGAACAAGGCCGTCGCCTTGTTTAAATCATCGTTTGGTGCAAAATGGCTTACTACTGATGATTAAGTGTCGGTCGATGTCTTCTTACAAATATAAGCTTCGGAACAATACCAAATTTTACGTTGGCTTCATAAAATGTTTGCTTTATCGCAATATCGAATATAGGTTTATAGTTCATTAACAGCTTCCCATCTGTTGTCTATTCTTCCTGGGATTTCCGTATAAATTGTATTAGCTTCAATATCCAGTCAGTAGTGGATTCACCAGGTTCAAAAAATCACTGATAAAGTTAAATCACATTAGATAAAATGGGCTTTTAGAATTGCAAATGGTGAAATGAAGTGATGACTGATCATTATGAACTCATCGCTGTTGGTCTGTGGTTTTCACAGCTTTGTTGTTCATAAGCCCTGACATTGCTATTCAATTCTTGTTTTGGCTCAGGCATTTATCACTTAGCGAAAACGTGATTATGAGCTTATGACTGACCATTGATTGATTGCTACCGGTCTTAAACTGCCCTTCCATCAAACCATCAGTAGACACAGCTTACAGCCCTTACAGTGCTGTTCAAGTCTCGTCTTGGCTCGGTGACAAAAAAAAGTAGCAAGGGAGCAAATCTGGTGAATACGGTGGCTGAGGCATGATAATGGTATTGATTTTGGTCAAATAATCTACCACAAGCAAAGATAAGTGAGCAGGTGCATTATCATGATGCAGAAGCCATGAATTTTGTTTCCACAATTCCGGACATTTTTTTTTTTTCGTATTACTTCACGCAAACGGTGCATAACTTTAAGGTAATACTCCTTATTTACTGTGCGACCTTGTGGTGAGAGCTCCTGATGCACTACGCCATGGTAATCGAAGAAAACAGTGAGCAAAACCTTGACATTTGATCGAACTTGGCGTGCTTTTTTTTTGGTCTTGGCTCTCCTGGACTCTTCCGTTGGGACGATTGCGCTTTGGTTTCGATGTCATTACCATATACCCATGATTTGTCACCAGTTATGACTCTTTAAGCAGCTTTGGATCATCGTTGACGTCATTCAACAATTCCTGAGCGATGCTCATGCGACGTTTTTTTTAGTCAAAATTCAGCAATTTTAGAACGAACTTCGCTGCCGCACGCTTCATGTTCAAAATTTCGGAAAAGATTGCATGGCATGAGCCAACCGATATGCTGACATCCTCAGTAATTTCTCTAATTGTGATTCGACGATTCTCCATAACAATTTTCTTCATCTTCTCAACATTTTCATCGGTTGTTGATGTGCTGGGGCGTCCAGAGCGAGCGTCGTCAATCACATCTTTTCGACCTTCTGCGAAAAACTTGTACCACTTGTAAACAATCTCTTGACTCAGAGTACTCTCACCATATGCCACTGTCAACATTTCAAGTGTTTTTGAGCACTTTATTCCATTTTTTACATAAAATTTGATGCAACTTCTTTGATCCATTTTTGACCAAATTTAGTGCAATTGCTTTAAAGATATGAAGCTAATAATAAGTGGGTACAGTCAGTAATTTTTATTTGAGTTATTTAATCAATTTTTTCTCCGGGCTTACAGAAAATTGTAGGTTAATATACTGAAGAAGAGCTTAGGTAGCTGTGAACAACCAATTCGGAATTACAAAAAATGTATATCCGATATACTGTAGGGTTATCCATTTTTCGTTGTCAAGTAAAGTTAAATAAACACAAACATAAAGCTATGATTCCGATTAAACTTTTATTTCATTATAATGCTTGGAGATTACCACTATGTACGGAATAAAATGTCATTTGAATGACAGCCTCTGCATTGGTTGCAGGAGTGGATCGTTCTGACTTTCCTCCAGGATCACTTTCTTAAAAATACGGCCCAATGACATCTCCAAACCAACAATCACAATCTCCATGCAGTGGCTTTTCTCGGTTCTCCGACCGTCACATGCGAAAACTTTACTTGTTGACGTAACCACCGAGTGAGAAATAAGTTTCATCGCTGAAGAGGATTTTGTTCGATTGAAAGCTCATGTCGGAATCACCACTTTTATAGTAAGTTTTAACTATTTTTATGTTTTCTTTAGTTGTTAAACGATTCATATAGGTAAAAAGCAAACCTTTCGCTAAATAAACAATACGTTCGATTACAGGTATTTAACAGCTAACAGTCTTGCCAGATCGGTGGTTTTGAAATCATTAAATGGATAACGTTATATAAGGGCTGTGCTAATACTGTTTATTTCCATTGTAGGTGATCGCTCAACGTGTACGAATTTAGTGCAACTAAACAAAAGGTATGGAATTAGACACGAGTATATGTGGGTTAAATCGGTTCTTTGTATGTGAGATACCAGAAGGTGTGTGGTTAATTGGTTAATTTTTCAGATTCTACCAAGCATTAAAGCAATATAATATACCAATATAAAAATATAGCAATAATATAGCAATATAATAAACCAACATTTAATTTACTGTAGTCTACTAATGAGAAGAAGATTCCGAAAGTTTGTACGGGAGTTACCAGAAAAGGTAGATCAACGTAGTTTATTTACAACCCCCAGCAAAATTTTGGGATGTACAAGGTTTTCAAAAGATTTTACTAATCTTTGCAATTGCTATCGTGTCCACCAGTGAGCCATACAGACCGATATGGCTCAATCAACTTAAGGAGCCTTGAAACACATTCAGTGAAAAGATATTTAAATGCTTCTTTCTGAGTGTTACATTTTGACCGTATTAAATTATATTCTCGTATACCTTCACTCCCTATTCATTATTTGCATTTTTAATATACTGGGTTGTCCATTTAGTTTGTTCAAAACCGCCGATCTGGCAAGGCATTCCGCTGTTAAATACCTATTATCTGAAGTGTTATGTATTTAGTGAAAGCTTTGCCATTTACGAATATGGATGGCTTAACAATCGAAGAATGCGTAAAAATAGTTAAAACCTACTACAATAGCGGTGATTTACACGTGGGCATTTTTCGTACATTACGGGATGATTATGGTCGTTTTGGTCGACCTAACTGTGCAAGGAATTGGCAAGGTTATACAAAATTTGAAGAGACTGAAAGCGTTACAGATTTGTCCAGACCTGTTCATCATCACAATGTACGCACTGTCGAAAATATCGCTTCTGTTAGCGAAAGTGTGGTGAATAATCCAAATTTCAATTCAGAGCTCTATGACCGTGTGATAACCGACTTTTTTTTGACCAGCATTTGAGATCATGAACTGGACGATAAGCGGTTTCAACAAGACGCTACCACGAGCCCTACAATACGACCGATTTTGGCTTTATTACATAAGAAGTTTCTAGAAAGCCTAATATTACGTTTTGGCGACGTCGATTTTGTGGGACTACGTCAACGATCGTGTTTAGGTGGATAATGCCCAAAAGTTAAAGAATTTTGAAAACCAACATTTGTCAAGTTATCGGCGAAATATCGTCCAAAAAGGTGGTGCGAAAAGGTGGTCGAAAACTACCTCAGAATGATCCAATGCCGCAATCAGTTCAGAGACTATCATTTAAATGATAATGTCATAATGGCAAGGTCCAAGCAGTAAAATGAAATATACATTTCAGCGAAATCATAACTTTATGCGTGTTTTATTCAACTTTACTATTGAAACTGAAAAACGGATAACCCTGTACTATCGAGTGTGCTATCAAAATTGACGTTGGCAGCGCTATGGACGTTTCTCTACAGAACCTATATGTTAAATTCAAGACCTTTATTTTCAATTCGTCACTGTCGTATTTGAAAGACGCAGTTCAGTCGGCCGCTGTTTGCAAAATTGTACAATAATTACTCTAATTGCAGACAAAGGGGGCGAATATTGCTCATATAAGTTCCTTTTTCGTGTGACTGTTTTAATGATGCTGTTAAGCAGTAAAATATTTTTGCCAATTTAAATAATCCATACATTTGTACAATGCTGAAGTGTTCAAGCAAATTAACGCACTTGATTTTCATTTCCATTCAATAGTAATTTAGTAAGATGAAGAATCTCGAACAGAAGAAGCTTAAAAATTCTTCAAAATCAACTTCAAGCAACTAAACAAGGCTGTGAAACCGGCATTTAAGTAAAAAAATTATTCACAGTTTAATGTATATTTTATGATTTACGGTCAAAATAATGTTATTTTTAGATTAATCTCTGTTCGTAAACAAAATATCGAAGCTTTTAGTTAATTAAAAAAAAAAGAAAAAACAACGAAAAGTTGATTAATTGCTTTAATCGAACGTGAGAATCTGCTGTATGTTAAAAACTTATGGTCGTCCTAAAAATAAAAATAACACTTATATAAAATCAAATGAATGAGTCTCAACTTATGTATGTTTATTCAACTTAATTCCGTAATTGCCTTTCGAAAGTGGCGTAAAATTGTAATTTTTATCAGCCCAAACGCTATACCCTGTATAAAGTAACCGTACGCGGATCTAATTTTTTTTCGGTTTTGCAACATCTTCGTGTAAAGTAGAACATGGGAAAATCATGTCTAACTCCCAACTCCACATCCACATTACCCATAATCATACATTGTGGGTTGTAACAATGGATATGCATTGCGAAATATTCAACAGTTGTTAAATCTCTTCGGATTTGGCAAAATTTATAATCATTATTATGTAGTAATTTTTGACATCACATCGCGTGATTTTGATAATTTGCAAACAAAACAAAAAAAAAAAATTTTTTTTCATGTAAAATCATCTTAACATTTCACAATCTTTGATAGCAAAAAAAAAAAAAAACCGTAAAATATTTTGAAGGCACGAAAGGTGTTGTGTTTCAGCCAATAGACTTCCGTTTTTAACAAGAGACACAGCAAACAACTGCTGATCAATATTCAACACAGAGTATTGGGGCAGTACGCAAACATCATAGAAAAGTCTAAGAATAATGCTAATGTATGGATTCATAAAATGTTTGATGTTTACTATTAATTTTTAAGTAAGCTTGTTTTGAATCAAATTTGTGAAATTCACTTTGTGGAGTTCCCTGCCCACTGCAAACAAACTACGCTGCAAATTTAGAACGATGAAAGGCAGCAGTTGACGGCATTGGAGCACTGCTACAGTACAACCTTCCATTTAAGGGAGGTGTCTGCTGTCAAGTTTATGAAGTTTTCGTTGACAACGTCTGCCACTTGCATTTATGCCAGTGCGTACATTCGAAAAAGCCGTGTCATATACAAAAAGTGACGTAAGTGACGAATGAGTTCAGAGTAATTGATGATATCTTAACATGTTTTAATGAACTTCTCGCGATCAAATTTCTTTCGAATGACCAATATTCTTATAAAAAGTATCAAAACCAAATGATCCCTAGTATGTCATTATAATTTATATACACATTTTTCTCGTTTGTCCGAGGGCGGTCCCAAAATTATCAAAGAGGAGACAAAAAAGTTGGGAAAAAAAAAATTTTTTTTCTTTATTTTTCATCACGTACGAAAGCGGTCCTAAAACAAGCCGACCTAGCAAGGAAGACACAAAAAAGTTGGGAAATTTTTTTTATTTTTCAAACTTTTCCAGTGATATACTTTTTCTTTTTAGCGATATTCAATAGCTTCTATACCCTGTTTATAGTACTGCCAAAATGCCAAACGCTTTAAAATAGCCATCAACAGGAGATTTCATTTCTGGTAAATTTTTTACCACTGAGCCATTTCTTCAAGTTTGGAAATAGAAAATAGTTCGGGGGATTTAAATCCGGCGAATAAGGTGCGTGATGAAACATTTCGATTTTTAATTCATTACTTTTGGCCACAGCAACAATGGATGCGTGAACTGAATCATTGATGAAACAACTTTTTTTTCAAATGCGGCATTTTTTCCATAATTTCACCACGTAAAGACTGAAATAAGTCATAACGTTCGCCGTTGATGATTTTTCCTCGCTAAAGATAATCGATAAAAATAATACCATGCGCATTCCGAAAAAAAGGCGCTATGACCTTGCCTGCAGATGGAACCGTCTTTGTCTTCTTTAGGCACGATTCTCCCATTCCAGTCTACTGCTTTGACTGTTCCTTTGTATCAGGCGGGAAGTGGTGGACTCATGTCCCATACATGTTTACAAATCGACGCAAAAATTGCGCTCTATTGCGGTGAAACATCGCCAAACACTCGACTGAACCATCTTCATGACGTTGTTATTACTCTATTGAAAGCAAGCGCGGCACCCATCTTGCACACAGCTTTCTCACATTCAAATCTGCGATCAATGTACGATGTATAATACTTTCTGAAATGTCTATCACTGCAGCTAGCTCTCGTACCTTCAACTGACAATCATCCAATACTATTTTGTGGATTTTCTTAATCGTGACTGGCGTGGACACCTCAATTGGTCGACCAATACGATGTTCGTCTCGGCAGCTTGTACGGCTTCATTTAAACTCTGCTACCTAACATTTTACAGCCATACACGAAGGAACGGACTCTCCCGGAGTAGAATGTAGAATTTTCTGCTTAAAAATTGTGAGAGAGGCTTGTAGAAGAGGCTATTTTTGGAAAATAGATAAATCTGTATGTGCGCTGCTTCAAAATTTTAATTTTACTAAGCGTTTAAGTTATATTGAATTTAGTGTAATTAAAGTAAAATGTGAACCTGGGAATATGTTAATTAGATGAAGTAATTTGTATGGGAAATACCTAAAAGAACATGGTTGTCTGGTCAATGTTTCCACATTTTAGCAAGCATCATAGTGCAATATAATTAACAAATATTTAAGTTACTACAGTGTATGAAATGTAGATTACTGGGGAAAGATTAAATTTCCACAAGTCGGTCAATTTGTCTGGGATGTTCCAGAAGCTGCCCCCTTCTTCCCATTCTCAGACCTATTTGTACTAATCATGTCGTGTAGTAGATCTGAATAAATGCAATATAATTTCATGAAAGTTGTGCAGTTAAGAATATATGGGTCATTAGTATGGGAGGTACAAGAAGGGGCATGGTTACATCGGAGCTCTTTCTTAAATTTCACTTTGAATCAGAAATTAATGCAATGAACAAAAATCTAGGTCACAACACCCTATAAAATAGAAAGTATAGCAAAAATATGAATTTTGGAATATCGGCTAATTTGAAGGGGAGTTACCAGAAAAGGTGTGGAATAGTTGACCATTTTTATTTATTCTCAGACTCAATTTAGCAAACACTTAACATGTACCAAATCTGAGTAAATTTAGTGCAATACAGTTAAAAATTCCTACCTAAGAAAATATAGGCTAAAACGATCATTTATATGGTAGATACCAAAAGGTGCATAGCAATGTGGTCCATTTCCATTTTCAGAATATAATTTAAGAAACGCATGATATGTTGTACCAAACTTGATCAAACTCCATACAGCAGAAGTTATGAAGCTAAGAATATATGGGTTAAATAAAACATTTATATGGGAGATACTAAGCCGTTTTCAGCCTTTTCAGCCTGGCAAATTTGGCTGATTTAAATTTATGAATTGGTTTGAATTCAGCCTGACAAATTTGGCTGATTTAAATTTATGAATTGGTTTGAATTGATTTGAATTTATGAACAGCTTTAAAGATGTGCAGCTAAGAATATATGGATCAAACCGGACATTCATGTAGGAGGTACTAGAATCTGTCCATTTTTTTAAATTTTATTGAACATTACGATGCTGTATAATGGGCAAAAATTAAGGTTATTGCGAACAACCAGTTGGGAGCAATAGTGAAAAATTCAGTTTCAAAAAAATCGGTCAATTTGTTAAAATTACGTCGATTTTGCTTATCTAGCAAAATATAGGACCGTGCCAAGTTTTATGAAGTTTCAACAAGTTTTACGACAATTATCGTTAGACAGACGGACATCGCTCAACTGACTTAAAAAATCAAGAAATGCATTCGGTAAAATGAAGCTTCGTACTTTAAAAGCTTCCTCTTAAGTGTTAAATATATATATATTTATATATATATATATATTTATATACACTATTATGTGCCTTCATGCCTTCGGCGTTTAGTGCACTCGACTATCATAGTGCGTATTATAGAGGGTTTGATCCCCGATACCACCAGCTTTCTTTTCTTTGAGCGACGGTCACTTCGAAAATTTGAGTATTCGATAAGTATAGTAAAAAAAAACTTACAAATCCGACGCCCTCAATCGCCAGCAAACAATAATTTTTATTCCAGTATACCCAAAGGAAATGTGGAGAACTTTGCATTTGAGAAACTTTTGCTCATCGTATTCATCAGAGAATTTGGTACTTCGATTGTTTGCTTGAAGGAGAAAAATCTTTAAAGGCTGTCATTTGGCTAACCTGAATTTTTCAAGCCAGAACTTAAATAGTCCAGTATTAAATGCAATGTTTTTTTTTTTGTAATATTAATCAATTTAGGCAATAAATTTAATTGCTTGATGATCCATTTTAATTAATTTCAAACCCAACATAAAAACCTTTAATGTCAATTGCTGTCACAAATGTCTACAAAAACCATTTAATACAAGCTTATCACAACATACCGACAAAAATGCCTAAAAGCATACTTCACGAACACGCAATTCTGCACAGTATGCTACACAATGTGTTGAACATTTCTTAAGTTAATGAACTTTTTGTTTGGTTTCTAGGTAAGCTCATGAACATTGTTTGCCGTTGGCAACAGGTGAAGTTGTTGATTAACAACGTGGTGAACGGCTTTAAGCCATTTTCCATTTACATCTGGGTATTTAGATATTTTTACGTAGTCTGCTTAAGGGCGTTTTAGCTTTGATGAATGTAGCTATAAGGATGAATTTGTGTTTATTTGCTTTACAAAAGTTAATGATTCTATGACACGAAAATGTGGTTCAATTTTATGGAACTTTATTTTTACTGAGCATTTGTCACAAAGGTAATAATTTTGGTGACAGCAAAACTTTCTCCCTTGGCAGGAAAGTTATGTTTATATTTGTTTTAGATTGTAGTAATGATTTCAAAGTTTTTAAGTAGTTGTGAAATTATATTTCAGTAAGAGCATGAGCTCATTTTTAATTTGGATTCTCTAACAGATATTTACTTAGGAACAGGCAACAACGGAGTTCTTCGTAAAATTTCCCAAGACAAAACCTTCCATTTACGTCATGTGCTCCCTCATAATGCTTTCGTAAATCCGGCATTTGGTAGTATTTGGAACTGTGTTACTCAATCGCAATTTTGTCTACCAGCTTAGTAGATGTTCAACTACAATACCAGCAATGGGACCAATTGGACTAGGAACCCCCTCCTAGATAGCAGAATTTAAGAGAAAAGTTTGAGAAAAGTAAGAGAAAAACCCCCAATATGTTGACGTATACTTTATAAGGGACTTGAGTTAGAAAAATGCAGTTGCAACATTTCATGAGCGACCATGGCACGATGGCGAATACACGCTACTATAGTTCGCATGGTCTCGAACTCAAATCCTCACACAGTCACCTATCATTATTTGAACGGTGGTCACCGCGATGTGTCTGACAAACACTTATAGTAGTCGAGTAATCGACAAGTTTTTTAAGTTCTGCAGTCTTTTCAAGCATTGCAAAAGAGTCAACAAAAGTGGGTCAAGTGGAAAACGAATACAACAAACCCAAGTTAGTTGTTTTGACTGTATAAAACCTAACTTATTGGACCTGGTTTTGGGCCTTATCAATATAGCCATGGACCTGGTGAAATGACAGCTGAGCTGATGTTCTTGCTGCGACGAATCCTAGAGAAAAAGCAAGAAAAATGAATCGACACACATCTTTACGTCCTCCAACTTATAGCTGCTTTCACCAACCCGATACTGAAAGACATATTTTTAGCTATGCCTGGATTTAGTATCCCTTGGAACCTGATATATCATTGCGGTACGACAACGGCCAGTACGATTTTCTTAGTGTAAACGACTAAAAATCCTACTGAGCCATTTCAAATCCAAAGATATTGTCTATCATGCGTAGATACAACATAATTAAGGAGATGATAAAGAGAAAAACTACGGATGACATGACTTAGGCTATCTTTAGCAAAATTCAGGTGTTATGAACGTACTCTCAATGTTACTGCAGCCATCTCGCACATTGACAAGAAATCTGCAAAAGTGGAAACAAACAGATTTGATTACTGAATTCTAACTGTGCCAGTCGTCGCTACTGTGCTACCAGTAATATTGTGCGGCACAGATGGACGAATCTGTCTGAGAGTTTTCTTAAGGAAAATTCCTGTAGTATGTATGGCCCTACAATCATTAAAGAAAACCTACCTGCCTCATATACATATATGTATGAGTATATACGAGGTGTGTTAAAAAAATTGTGAATTTTCAAATTTCGCGGGCTACGTACATTCGACTTTCGATTATTATTTTTTTATATGTTGGTACACTCGTCTCGAAGATATGTTGACGGGTTTCTCCCTATAGCATGTTTAGTTTGTTTGTGAGAGGCATAAATAAGAAAAGCGTTTTGCGCGTCCGGCGATTTTCTGCTATCGGAAAAACTTGATTAAAGAAGTTTAATCAAATTTTGTGTAAAAATGGAATTAAATACCCAAAAACACAACACATGTTGACAGTGACATGCGGTGAGAGTACTCTGAGTCAAAAAAATGTTTACAAGTGGTACAAGCTTTTCACAGAAGGTCGAGAAGATGTGAATGATGACGCTCGCTCTGGACGCCCCAGCACATCAACAGCGGATTAAAATGTTGAGAAAGCGAAGAAAATTGTTATGGAGAATCGTCGAACCACAATTAGAGAAGTTGCTGAGGATGTTGGCATATCGGTTGGCTCATGCCATGCAATCTTTTTGGAAATTTTGGGCATGAAGTGTATTTCAGCGAAGTTCGTTCCAAAATTGCTGAATTTTGACTAAAAATAACGTCGCATGAGCATCGCTCAGGAATTGTTGAATGACGTCAACGATGATCCAAATCTGCTTAAAAGCGTCATAACTGGTGACGAATCATGGGTAGTATATGGTTATAACATTGAAACCAAAGCCCAATCGTTCCAATGGAAGAGTCCAGGAGAACCAAGACCAAAAAAGCACTCCAAGTTCGATAAAATTCCAAGATTTTGCTCACTGTTTTCTTCGATTACCTTGGCGTAGTGCATCAGGAGTTCTTACCACAGAGTCGTCCGGTAACTAAGGAGTATTACGTTGAAGTTATGCGCCATTTGAATTGTGGAAAAAAATTCATGGCTTTTGCATCATGATAATACACCTGCTCACTCATCTTTGCTTGTGAGAGATTATTTGGATAAAAACAATACCGTTATCATACCTCAGCCACCGTACTCGCCAGATTTGGCACCTTGCGACTTTTTCCTGTTCCCAAGATTGGAAAGACCCATGAAAGGACGGCGTTTTGTGACGATTGAGGAGATAACAACCGAATCGCTGTGAGAGCTCAAGGACGTACCGAGAAGTGAATATCAGAACTGCTTCGAGAATTTGAAAAAAACACAAGAACAATATCGTATCTGAGGGGGACCACTTTGAAGGAGATAAAAGAGAAAGTGATGAATGAGTATATATTTTTTTTTTTGAGGAAAATCAGAATTCAACTTATTTTTTGAACACAACTCGTATATGAGTGGTTATGCCCCTATATTAAGTACACGTTACTACCGATCGTAGTACCGCCATCATTCCGTGACGGCCACCATTTCCAGTAGTCATGGACAAGTCCATTGAAATCATCTCAAACAGGCAATAGAAATAGTAGTCAAGCAGTATGTTCCGTTCAGTTTAAAAATCAATACAGACTTGTGTACACCTTCATCCAACGTCCTTTTGCGTTGCTACAGATGTGTGAGTGTTGCCAGAAGGAGCGTGGTAAATTACTACGTTCTTATTAAATGGTTTCTACTTTCATTTCTTCGGCTGAAGGTATAAAGACATTCAAAATTAAAGCGTAATAAAAGAAGCACAATTATGACTTTCTGATGTCTTCCATTTGGGGAGTGCAAACCAACCACCAATTTGTGTTAAGTTAGCAAATTTTTATGTATGGTACACTTAGGGGTGTGGTGCGGCAGTCTACTTTGTTCGCAGTTCTAAATGCCTGATGTGTGCTTAATTATAATAAAAATAAATTATTTTTTTAATTATACTAAAAATCATGTGGGTTATCGGTTTCAAAACCACGGCTCTGGCAAGGCTGTCAGCTGATAAATACCTGTCATCTGAAGTGTTATTAATTTAGTGAAAGGTTTGCAATTAACGAATATGGATAGTTTAACAACCGAAGAACGCTTAAAAATAGTAAAAACTTAGTACAAAAATGGTGATTCAAATGTGGGCTTTCTATCGAACAAATATTTCTTCAGCAATGAACATATTGGCCAATGATATTGGCTTTTCGAAACGTTCAGAAAATCGACATCGATTATATATCGGTTCTTTCATTATTATTAGAATACTTTGAAGACAGTGATATAAATTTGGAAAAATAATTAAAAATTTTTTGAAAAAAAAAATATAAAAACTTATTTTACATTTCAAGCAAAGTGATGTGTGTGGTCCTGTTATTATGGCAAGGTAATAAATGAAGCTCTTGTTGAATTGTTAGTTAAACCACAATGAAATTTGTAATAAAACGTTGATATCTTTGATACATTATTTGATACACACATTAACAGCAGTTTTTTTTATTATAATACGCAGCTAATAAATTTGGTGAATTATCTGCCTCATACGTTCTCAAAAATGATGAAATGATGATGAAAATTCAAAATTACACTGAGTGTAAATTATTGCTAGCGATGTATTACGAATTTTGTGAATAAATAATTCCCCCTGTACTTGCGTGTGATGTAAAATATTAATGCAAGAACCCCATTATGTCGTAAAATCTATATGCGGTTCGTTTATAAATTCTCATTGTATGTTTACGTGTCACCAGTAGCACTTACACAGACACATGTCTGCTATATAGATTAACATACTGACGATATTGCGGGAATTTTATAGCCATTACAATGTTTATAAATCATCCAACACTTAGACGTGTTCGCTTACTTACCTCACGCATTCATTCAAATGCATTCATTCATTTCAGCGTGAACACGTACTAACAATCAACACATAGATCTGGCAAGTAGTCCTTCAATTCACGTTTTCCAATTGATTGATTGCCAATGGTTAGCAACAAATGAAACCGCATAAGTGCTGCACTAGCAATTTAAAGTTGATTAAATAAGACCTCGAATGGAAACTTGAGCGAACATTACAACTACAGTTTTGCTCTTCACGCAGTCTTTGATTTTTTTAGAAAGCGGAATAAATTTCCCGTGAATTTACATAAGCGGAAATTATCATTTGATATTTTTATATTGAAACTGGCTCAATGGATGCAGAGATGTCTATAGATGATGACGAGATCAAAGAAGCAATTTAGTGGCCTTTTAAAAAAGATTATAACAAGCCTTTAAAAAGTTTAAAATAAGCAAAACTCTCGCATCTAACTAACCAAATAAAGGATGTCCCAATAAATTTTAAATAAAACACAGAAATTTAAAACAAAGTCGTGAAACTTTATTATATCGTAAAGTAGACAGAATGAGGTTATGTACGGAACAACATATCGGGAAGATGGCCTCCGCGGCTTTGCTGGCATACACGCGATCTTCTAATGAAATTTTCAATGACCGTTTTGCATAAATGCTGCGGTATTTCATTAATGCAGCGTCCAATTTCCTCTTTTAAGACTTGAGTCGTCATCGGCTTATTCGCGTAAACCATCGACTTCACAAAACCCCAAAGAAAAAAGTCTAATGGTGTTAAATCGTACGATCTAGGCGGCCAATTCTGGTCTCCAAAACGCGAAATAACACGACCGGGAAATGACTGATGCAGCAATTGAATTGTTTCTCTGGCTGTATGACATGTGGCGCCGTCTTGTTGAAACCACATGCCCTCCACATTCATTTCTTGAATTCTATTCACGAAAAAACTGTTTATCATTTCATTGACTGTTTGCGCTTGACATGCCTCATTTTCATAAAAAAGGTCCAATGATTCCTCCAGCCCAAAATCCACACCACACAGTGACACGTTGAGGATGCATTTGCTTCTCATGAATCACTCGAGGATTTTCCTCACCCCAAATGCGACAATTCTGCCTATTGACGAAGCCATCAAGATGGAAATGGGCCTCGTCACTGAAGATGATTTTATCGGCAAAATCAGCATTTTCATGCTGTCTCTCCAATACCCAATTAACGAACTCCCTTCGCTGTCCATGGTCAGCTAGCTTCAGTTCCTGAGTCAATTGAACTTGAATGCATAAAGATGCAAATCTTTCGTCAAAATTCGCTGTATAGTGGATTTGGAGACACCAATTTGCTGAGCTCGGTGCCAAATTGGGGTGGATGGAGTTTGAGCGACATCATCACGTACAGCTGCGACATTTTCGGTCGAACGACCTGTTTGAAGGCGCGTTGTTGTCTTTACATCACCAACAGACCCAATGCTCTTTTGGAGCATTATTGTGACACCAAATTGATCGCAATTTGCGAACTGTAGCCGCAAAATTTTCACCATTTTGGTAAAACAATTTCACAATGAGAATGCGTTGTTCATTCGTGTAGCACTCCATTTTTACTAACCTCGTACCTTCTATTAAAATTAAATGATCAGATAGGTTTCGGGGTCTACGCCAAAGACCTAGGGCTAGGTATAGCAAAAAAAACTATAACGTCTTCCACACGGTGGGAATTAATATATTCTCTGACAGTCAAGCTGCCATCAAATCCCGGGATTCTGCCTTCCTAAACTCCATATCAGCCCGTAAATGCGGCAGATTTCTTAACGAGTTGGCTCAGTATTTCAACAATCACCATATGGGTGGGTGCCGAGATGGAGTCCATGGGCATGTCTCTAACTACTTGCAAGCTTCTATTGCGAGATAGAGCAAAAAATCGTAGGTGGTCGTCTGTCCGAGGCTGTAATCAATCCAAGCAGATGTGGCCTGGCCTAGATCTGAAGTGTTCACACACAATGCTGTCACTATCAAGACCCGGCATCTCATTACTTGTATCTGTCATGATGGGACATTCTGATTGGAAGACATGCAATGAGACTGAAAGTTGCGACTAGTGACTTCTGCAGGATCTCTGGTGATGAAGGGGAGGACGAGTCCATAGAACACCTTCTATGCAACTGCCCCACTCTGGCAAACAGGCGGGCATCAACACTGGGCTCTTATTTCATTTGGGACCTAGGCGATCTGGACGATAGAATGGTTCAACGGGGGAAACTAGGGACGTCCATATCTCTAGTTTCCGTGGTGGTCTGCCTATTCAGACTGTCGCATTGGCCTAAAATAACATAACAAAGATCATTGAAATAAAATCTGTAAATATTCAAGGTATTGGGCCACAGACGAAAATGACTTTAATGTTTAAAATTGTCTGTGTGATCTGATTATAACCGGTTCAAATGCAATTGGGGCAAAAAGCGTTGCAGAAAGTATTAAAATCGTACATCAAGAAACCGGGGGAAGAAACATAAAAATGAAATCAAATTTACGATGCATTTACCAGAATCATGTAGTAATCGGAGCAAATTTTATACAAAATGTCCTAAATTCCTCATTCCTTTGGATATATAACTAATTATATTACATATGTGTACATGCACATATTACATATTACAAAGATTCAAATTAGTTCTAAGCTTATACATACTTCAAGCAAACCATAAACATTTGTTGATGCACGTGAAAAACTCATCAACGCTCCAAAAACCGCAAATAAATTACGCATACGAGTATTCTCATAACTCCATACGAACACAACACAGCAGCGGAATAGACAGGGCCTTAACCATTCTGTGATGTCTTCCGCACATGATGCCTCCTTATACAGGAAGATACTTTCCCTTAGAAAAAAAGGGAGGCAAATTGTCCTTCAGTTACAATACGATCTTTAACGGTAACATACGAGTATTATATATACGCTACATCATGGCAAAACACATCAAAGCCAAATGCGTCTAGTTTCGAATTGTCATACCGTTATGCTTCACATTATAAGGCAGTTTTTGGCAACAGTAATGTTTTACACACCGATCGTAGCGCACGCCTATCGTTTCTATAATTGAGGGTTCAATCTCCGATGTACCCTCCTACTATTATCTGAACGGCAATAACTTCGATGTGCTTCTCAAACTGTGATGTTCGGAATCATCGTTAAATTGTAGGTCCACTAAATGGGAAAAGCTCTCCCATATCTCATTCGTGGCATGCAAGGGAATTTGTTTTTGGTATTAAATAAATATGTTTAACTTTTATTTCATTATAATGCTAGCATTTTGCCATTATGTATCCACTTAGCGGTTTCAAAACTGCCGGCCTGGCAAGGCTGTTACCTGTTAAATACCTGCCATCTGAAGTGTTATTTATGGAGTGAAAGGTTTGCCAGTTACGAATGCAAATTTTTTAACAACCGAAGAACTCGTAAGAATTGTTAAAACTTGCTACAAAAGTGGTGATTCAAACGTAATTCAACACGGCCGGTTTTGGCTTTATTAAATGAGGTGTTTCCAGAAAGCGTAATTTCACATTTTGTCGACATCAATTGGCCACCAAGGTAATGCGATTTGATGCTGTTAGACTTTTTTGTGAGGCATCGCTCGAAATGTGCGAAAAGGTGGTTCACAACTACTTTAAAAGGGTCCATTGCTACAGCCAATCCAGGGTTTAAATGACATTGCGTTTCGTAATAGCAAGGTGCAACATTTTGATGGAATAAACGTTTGGAAGATAACAATGCCATTTAAACGACCGCCCCTAGATTAGTTGAAGCAGTGGGTCCTTTTGAGGTTCCTCTAGCATCATTTTCGCAGAAATACGGAACTATGACACCTTCAGGCCATAATGCGCACCAAACAGTTAACCACTTTTGGATTCTCTAAACCTCATATGCAAAAAGTTTGCTTGTTGACGTAATCACCGAATGAGAAAAAAGCTTTAACACTAAAGAAAAATTTGTTCGATTGAAAGCCCGCATTTGAATCACCATTTTTATAGTAAGTTTTAACTTTTTTAAGCGTTCTTCGGTTGTTCAACGATCGAAATTTGACAATGGCAAACCTTTCAATAAATAAATAGCACTTCAGATTCGGCCAGAAATCTAACACCCAGTAGAAAGAGTTTAAATTACCAAGTATATTTCAATCAAATGTATTTCGTGAATTTTTAAGTCGATTAAGTAATGCCTTCTGTCCAGCTGGCAGGGTGGTACCTAAAACTTGGCTTGATATTTTGCAAAATCGTAGCCGGAGATTGTAAGTGGGCTATATCGA
The DNA here is from genome assembly GCA_019455685.1 of Philornis downsi. NCBI lineage: Eukaryota > Metazoa > Arthropoda > Insecta > Diptera > Muscidae > Philornis > Philornis downsi. Next base: position 478,200 of record JAHXMU010025382.1, read on the forward strand.
CCCAATCTTTCTCCATATAAATCGACCGATATTCCAAAATTCTATTTTGACCCACCAAGTTCTATTACGTCGGCCGCCAGCGTTGCCAGAACATGATGATTGAAAAAAGTCAAAACTTTCGCGAAAAAGAGCTAAAGCAGACTAAAAAATTTAGAAACAAACTAATTTTGTTTTCGGAAAATTGATGTAGCCAAAACTAGGAGACATCAATGGGTGAGGTCTTTATGTACATTTGATGTTTGCTAATAAGTTATACAGGGTGGGCCATATGAGTGTTGGCGATTTAATTCTTTAATTTCTCGGTAGCGCGCGTCGCGGGGTGGCGGAGGGATATGTTGTTCGCTGCGCCGCTTCCTGGAAATTTAGTCGCCATGGAGCCGTACACGGGAGTGCAGCGTACATTTTGTGTCCGAGCGTATTACGAAAACAATAAATCAGTGATTACTGCACGACGTTTGTATCGGCATGAACACGGTTTACACGATTTAAGTGAAGTTCCAAGCGCCAATGTGATACGAAAATGGATCAGAATGTTCGAAACAACCGGCCCAACAGTACCAATTACGGTTCGTGGTCGCCCAGTTTCTGCAAGATCAGCCGACATTGTGGAGCGTGTTCGTGTTTCAGTTCAGCGAAATCCGCAACAGTCAACACGTAAGAGAAGTCAGTCTTTGGATGTCAAAAGAACAACTTTACAACGAATTTTGAAACGTGATTTGCATTTGAAGGCTTATAAGATTCAGATAGTCCAAGAATTAAAACCCGATGATGCCAATAACCGACTTAACTTTGTCAATTTGATGCTAGAGCGGTTCAACAAAAGGGGGATATTGAATGGCCCCCACGTAGCCCCGATCTCTCTCCATGCGATTATTTTCTATGGGGCTACCTCAAATCGGTAGTCTACGAGAATAATCCGACCAATTTACAGCAGTTGAAGAGGAACATTATTCAGGAAAGTAACAAAATACCGAGAACAAATTTTCAACGAGTTTTCCAAAATTTGCGACTTCGGTTCCAAGAATGTCAAGCAGCCGAAGGAAGCCATTTGGACAACATTATTTTTAAGTCTTAAAAATTCCCATGCTTCTACTTTTTAAAAATACAAATATATTTTTTTTATGTTTCGTATTTTTTTTTAATTGAATATTTAAACCGCCAACACCCTTATGGCCCACCCTGTATATAATGAGGACCCTTTCCTTCACAAAACCACTTCTAATTGCAAGAATTTGATGAATTACTTTTGGCACATTGTTATGTCTCCTTAGATATGCAGTACTGGCCATTACGGAGCATCTTCGGCATGCTCATGTAGAATAACTTGTCGATAATGTCTAGAGTGGATTATTCCATCCTGTATTGCCATTAGAAAAGCTTCTGTTTCCGGAAACAGTTGCCCATACTGAAAACAGATTGTAGACGCATTTCTGTCTACATTGTCCACTTCCAATTGGTGTGGAAACCTGCCATGTATAGTCTTGCGTTTTCATTGTTCCACAATATCGGAACAATGAAATAAAATATATTATTATTATTATTATTTTTTTTTTTTTTTTGTTTTTTTTTTTTTGAATGACGAAATTTATATGTAAATATAGGTCGAACGAAGGCTTGGAAATATAAACCTTGATGACTTAATCCATTCGCAGAGCCATTTGTTCACCGCTGCAAGAACTTTTCGTTTTTAACATCGTTTCCCTTTAAGTTGAGTGCTCCTCTACTCCATTTTCATTAGAGAATGCAAATTATTTTGGGATTCTTTTATGCTGAAAAATATGTTGCAATATCCTTCTTAGCAAAGAAAACCGAAAATAATCTGAATTACTTATGAAAGAAAACAGGAAAAAAGCTTAAACTTTAATCTAATTTTACCAGCTAATTAGAAAAAGCCGAATTGGCAACACTGTTATCCGTTTAACCTTAATTTTTAGAAATTACCTAACAAATGTGAGTACAAATTCAAGGAATACCTATCGAAATTGTTGTTCAAATTTGTAGATTGCAGGCATTACGAAGACATTTTGCTGGTGCCTGATATAAGGCCTGGTATATGACATGAGCGGGGAAGGATTTGCGCTTTAATTTCTCCCTGTCTAAATTTAGAACGGAGGCGCGAGGCCAGAAATTCGCTTCTAGGTTATAAAAAACATAAACGTGCATTCGTCAGTACAAATTATAGTCATTGTAAGGCGCGAGAACAATTTAAATTTAATGACGCACAAGCAAACATTTCCCACATAAATGACGGCGATCATCCACGTTTCAACACAAACATGAACTTCAGAAAAATTAAAATGAAATGAAGCGGAATTCATGCGTCTTAAAGATGCTTAATATCACAAAATATTAGGCTAAAAATAGCTTTGATGTTAATTCTAGCTACGCTTGAAATAATAATGATAATGACAACGGGTGTGATAATCTTTCTTTGGTGTTCTAAGGGATTAACAGAATATGCGCATGCGAGTATAAAGTAAGGTGGAAATGAAAATTATCATTAAACTTAATTAATTTGAGATAAGAAATTTCCATCCAACGGTGGGCATAAGTTTATTTAGGCACAACTACGTATACATTTGGATATGTGTGAATGAGTTGGTAACACATTTGATCTCATCGGCTACAAAAATCATTGTTATTCTGATCATTTTTGTGACAAGTTGTGCTATAATTCAGATGCTTTCATTGGGTTGTTCTACAAAAGATCTTGCAGTGATTAAAACGCAAACAGAATCTTGTTTTTTTTTTAACTTTTGACTTAAAAATTAATTTACGAACTACTGATTTAAAAAAAAATTGATAGAAATTTATAGTCGTTTGCTTTGCTTCGTCAAGGCTGAAATTTGACAGCTATGTTCTAAAAAGCTTTTATAGCCTTTTCTCAGTCTCATAAGTTATAACATAATTGGAAGGGACAATTCACTATTCTGTAAATGTTTGATTTTTTGGTTTCTTTGGCATAGGAAATAATTAGGACAGGAATTTAATATTTCAACTTCCAAGTTCCTCCATTTTCTCTTACTTGTCTTGAGCCTATTCGGAGTTCATTTATCTATCGAAGATTTCAGAAACAAATAAGAAAATACCCTGTTGAATTATATTAAGCCAAATGTGCAACATTTTTTTAAAACAATCTCTTCGAAATTCGTATATATAGGAGATAATGAGAAAAGCTGCAATAATTCCATTCTACAATAAAGCCATATCCTAGCAAACTCAACAAAAAAACACTCTCGCCACTTCCAATAGCGCAATATATGCATATGTATCATTTCCAAAGAAACATTTTTGTACCGCTTCCAAATCTAAACAAACCCGGTGGTTCATATTGAACTAAGTTAAATGTAAATACTATTAAGTTCTTTGGATTCGACTGCCGTATTATCACATCTTATAGAAACGCTGTTTTACGGTCCAATTTCGGTCTGAAAACTCCTCATAATTACATTTTATATAAACACTGTTTTGCGGTCCAATTCCGTTCTGAAAACTCTGATTTAAAAACAAAATTTCTTTTGTTAAATATAAAATTGCACCAAAATTATTGCTTTTTCATTGCTATAATAACTTTCATGAAAATGTGATGAAGACACACCATAAAAAATCGCTTTCCTCCAATGGCAAGCGTGTGTTAAATTCATTGGCGACCACATTGAGGTGAATTTAGGCTTGTTCGAATGAACTTCTTTTCCTGAGATGTTTATTGTTTGTGCCGGTGATATTGGCGCCATATGAAGAAAACCTTGTGATGTTACTGCAGCCCTCTCAAGTATTAAGAGACACCAAGCAAAAGTAGATTGGACGGCAGCGAGTATGTAACTAAATTATTTTTTCCGATGGACATGGAGTCCATTCAACCGTAACGCTTTGTATCACCAAAAAAATATATTCCAAAGATGATAAAAAATCATTACTTTTGATCGGGAAGTAGAAAAAATTTAGATAACTATGGGCGAATTTTCACCACTTTGCTCCAAAAATTTAAGTGAATTTAAGTTTTCGCGAATGTACTTCTTTTCCTAGGATGTTAATCGTTTGTGCTGGTGATATTGGCACCATATGAGGAAAACTTTGTGATGTTACTGCAGCCCTCTCAAGCATTGGGAGACACTAAGCAAAAGTGGATTGGACGGCGGCGAGTACGTAACTAAACTATTTTTTCCGATATGTATAGAGTCCATTCAACCGGAACGCTTCGTAAGCATTATCCCTGGAAAGATGAGAGATATAAATGACCTCGGCTCTTCCAATCACCAAAAAAATATCATCCAAAGTTGACAAAAAGTCATTACTCGTGATTCGGAAGTAGACAAATTTTGTCTAATCATCGTCGAATTTAACATGAGTTTGTCGTAAGAGGGATACTGTTGTTTTTGGCTCGACTTCAGTGCAGTTTCACTAGATCTCATAAGCCTGTGGAAAACCTATGGTTTTTGTACAAATTAATATAGTTGATAAAAAAAAAACTGTTTTGTAAGCCCTTAAGAGGTAATATTTAGTTGCGTTTTTGAAGAAGTTGGAAATTGTCATAACGCAAATCATTTCAATATTGTATCTAAAGGTGGCATTAGAATTTAGGAAAAAAACACATAAAAATGTATATCTGTGGTCCCATAACAACCCATAACAGCCTAAGTCTGTTTTTCAATATTTTCAGTACAGGAGTTTAAAGTATTGAATCTTCACTGAAAATCAGGAGAAGGTGTTTTTTGGAAAACTTTGCTACAGATTCCAAGGAAACGAATTTCTTTACTTTGTTGTTAACAAAAATAGTTGTTTATTCTCGCAGTCAAAAGATATTATCGAAAAAGACACTTAGGCTCTTATGAATTGTTGAACGAAAGAAAGTCAAAAAGTTCAAGTTGAGTTAGGCTATTATTCCAAATTAAATAAAAAACTTTAAGTTTGGAGAAAGACCTTAACTCAATTTATGTTTATCAAAAAACGAAATTGTAATTCGGAATAAGAGCTTAACTCAAGTTAGGAAAATAAAATTGTTTCTTTATTTTTTTGGATTAACGACTTAAGTTGATTTAGGCAATGATGAAAAATAATGTTTATATTTGTTGTAATCCTAAATTGACTTAGGCAGTTATGCGAAAATAGTCATTTACAAAAATAACTTAAGCTATTAGGTTTTTTAGGATTAATTGCCTTCCTAGAAGAGATACAAACATGAAAAATTTAGAGGAAATAAATTTAGATACGCTGAGTGCGATGGTGCTAATAACTCAATTGTGTCCTAACTCGAGTTAGGCTGTTACGGGTTGTGACCACAGATATATTTATATATATATTTTCCTGATTTAATGATATGTTCATTAGTCTATTTTATACAGAATCAACTCAGTACAGCACAACACCTTTAAATTCTTATAATTGTATGTTGTTAAAAAAGAGCTTCCAAGAAAGAGAAAAATTTGTTCATATAGTATTCGCAGATGTTGCTTTGGATGAAGAAAGCGATTTGAAGACAAAGTGTGGTGTGGACTTCCAGGAATTAACAACATCAGAGGTATTTCGCTCTATGCAGTAACTTCGTTAATGTCTTTCACAAAAGCCTGGAAATGGTAACTGAATGCATATCATTTTCTTATTCAATTTAGAGATGTCTATCTGTCTGTCTATGTAATTTTGCAGTCAGTACAAATCAATTTCAACTGTATTTGATTTTCTCCACCACGGAACCCACTGAAAATGGGTGATATCAGTCCGTAGTCCATATTAAACACAATCGTTTGTCAAAGTCACTGTTTTGCATGAAATTTTACTTAATTTTGTATGAGATGGCTGATGAATGTGATTACATTAGGAAACTGAAATTAGCTTCCTTTCTAATTCATATAATTTATTTTTTTTATTGATTTCAAATGAATAATTATTACGGCTTTTTAATGGTTTTTAAAAATAATTGAATATAAATATCTCTACATACAGATGCGCTCGGTGGCGCAAGTGCGACATCAATATCGTCATTATTACGGTGGAATATTGTAACGGGTTATGCATTTTTCGGTTTCAAAAGTAAAGCTAAATAAAACAGGCATAAAGTTATGATTTCGATGAAACTTTTGTTTCATTATAATGCTTGGACCTAGGCTTTAGGTACGAAATACAATGTCGTTTAAATGATCGCCTCTAGATTGGTTGCGGCAGTGAATCTTTTTGAGTTAATTTTCTACCACTTTTTCGCACATTTCGAGCGGCAGCCCCACAAAATTAAGTCTAAATCGCAAGATCTTTGTGGAATTACGCTTTCTGGAAATTTCTCATGCAATAAAGCCAAAATCGCTGCGTGTTGAATCACGTTTGAATCATCACTTTTGTAGTAGTTTTAACTACTTTTACGCATTCTTTGGTTGTTAAACCATGCATATTCGTAAATGGCAATCCTCTTACTAAATAAATAACACTTCAGATCACAGGCTTTTAGCAGTTGGCAGCCTTGCCAGACCATCCTTTTTGAAAAGCTAAATGGGTAATTCTGTGTCATCCAATGCAATCTATATCAAACAGTAGTTTTTTTCTGATTAGATTCAACGGGGCTTAACGTGAGTTTCACCGTAAAGGCCTTACCCACAGTATGCAACACACTGGGCATATTACAATGTGATTGCCAAGCCTCCCTGGGATAGTCAAGTAAAACTTGAACTATCTATAGGTAGATAAAGGGGCAATTTTGGTGTTATCGCAATTGTCAGCGCCTTCTTCCAGCCAGAAGATACCAAATTGATTGTGCTGGTATGAAACATAATCCCCATTAGAGGAGGTGAGGCCTATTTTACCACCTACTCTATGGATCTGTAGCACCCTGTTACAATGCAACTCTAGATTCGAGCACATCTGATTAGATATAATTCGATGAACATCGTGTGGATTAACAACGTCCGTTCATATAAAAATGGGCCTTCTTGATGAAGATGATTTCGTTGGCCATCGTTGCCGCAAGAAAATATTCATTTTGAAAATAAAAATTTATTATTTTATCACTTTGCATTTACATATCTTATTATTGAGAAAAACATGTGAAAAAATATAAATTATATGCTGATTTAATTAATTAAAACACTGATACATATTCCACCAAAGAGTCAATTGACCGTGAACTTGTAAAACTCATTAAACTTATATCGGAAGCTCGTGACCAATCAACACCGAAAACATTCCACTCCTTTAATTTTAAGTTACCTAAAATTATCGTTAAACTAATTGGGACTCGTAGAGCGTTTAAAAGAAGAAGTCAACGAGCAACTATCCAAACTCAAGCAAATTTTTTCGATCAGTGGACCAGACTAATATCTACTATGATTGATAATAAAGTAATGTCGGAACGAAACAGCAAATGGAATAAAATGTTATCGAATCTAAAGCCTGGCGATAAATCGTTCTGGAAAATGAGTAGAAGTTTAAGAGGTAAATCTAATATAAAAATCCCACACTTTACCCACGGCAATAGAAAAATTAATACAGACGCCGAGAAAGCACAACTATTTGCTGATTCATTTGCTGCTTCAAATAACCTTACATGTAACTTTAGACATTCCATTGATAAAAAAGTCAATTCGATGGTTACTTGCTTCAAAGCGGAAGTCATAGATTCAAACAATGATGTGCTGACGACGTCCGATGAAGTATCTTCATTAATCAAGTTGCTGAAGGCATCTAAATCTCCTGGCCTGGATACTATCTCTAATATATTAATAAAAATCCTTCCCCTCATAACAATTGAATTACTAGCAATAATTTTCAATAGTTGCATTCGTCTAAAATATTTCCCTAAGCACTTCAAAAAGGCGAAAGTGCTTCCTATTCATAAGCCAAACAAACCTAAAAACATTCTCAGCAGTTATAGACCCATAAGCCTCCTCAGTAACCTAGGAAAACTTTTCGAAAAGATAATCCAAATAAGATTATGTGAGCATGCTACTTGTGCCTCCTTAATAGCCAATGAACAATTTGGATTTAAAAAACACCACAGCTCGGTGCATCAGATCAACCGTATCACCAATTTAATCACCTCAAATAAACGGAATCGGCATTCTACTGGTCTAATTATTCTGGACGTAGAAAAGGCTTTTGATACAATCTGGCACAACGGACTAATCTACAAACTTTTACAGGCCAGTGTTCCCAAATACTTGTGCAAACTTATCCTCGATTTCCTGAGTGACAGATCATTTGTTGTCTCGGTTAATGGCACTTTATCATCCCCGAAACCAATATCAACTGGCTTACCTCAAGGTTCTATATTATCACCACTTCTGTATTCGATATATACATCAGATTTTTCTTCCCCACCATACCTCAAGACTGCGTACTATGCTGATGACACAGCTCTAATAACATCCAGCAAACTAACAAGTACACTACTTAATAAAATGGAAAAAGGATTCGAGGCATGTAAAAAGTATTTTAACAAATGGAAAATTAAGATCAATTCCAACAAAACACAAGCCATTATATTTCCTTTCAACAAATCGCCTAAAAGGATACCAAGCCGCGAGCTGAACATTGGTAATAAGTCAATTGCCATTCGGGATGAGGTTAAATATTTGGGAGTTGTTTTAGATAAAAAACTTAACTATGGTAGGCACATCGATGAAATAGGTAAAAAGTCGTTACGTACAATCAAAGCGCTGTGGCCCCTAATAAGCAAGAGATCATCACTTAACGACAAGAACAAAAATCTCATCTTTAAAAGTGTAATAAGACCAACACTCACTTATGCATGTCCTATCTGGTACAAAGCGGCACAAATACATCATAAGAAGCTACAGATTATCCAAAACAAATGTCTCAAAATAATAAATAAAAGACATTGGAGATACTCAACGCATGTTCTTCATCTTGAATCCGGCTACGAAAAAATCTACGACTTCATACGTAGACTAAACAAAAAATATTTTGAAAATATAGCGAATTCTCCTTACCCACTGATAAGAGAATGTAAAGAATTAACATAAAGTAATATGCAATTGGAAATTATCATTTGAAAATGATATGATTTTGACACTATTGTATCCTTATAATTCTATCATAGGCATATATATTTCCCACTAATATTTGAACCCTTTTCTTTTCATATAAAGGTTTTACCTATTTTTCCTTTAATAAACTTAATATTGTAACAAAGCTCTTAAATCTATGAATACAAATTATATTTGCTGTAATATCTACTGATAAATTCTCATTACCATGTTATCACGTAAAAAATAAAAATAAAAAAGAAGGCCAAACATTAAAAAAAAAAAAAAAAAATTAATTATATGCTAAATTAAAGTGCAGAAACTGTAAGCACATAATGGATTTTGAAGAAGGCATTGCTTTGCGAGTTAAGGCAGAGTGGCTCTTTGGTGCTGTTTTTTTGGTCGAAAATAAATTTTAAGAACATTTAATTTCGTAATTGGAAAATTTAAAAGAATTTTGATTAACACAAATTTGGGTTCATATCCTTACACTGTAAAAAGGTGTAAGATGTGTTGGTTAATGGCGTCCGTTGCCCCAATAATTACTAAAAATTTTTTAAGAAAAATGCTTTCGAACAAATTTTCAAATCTAAATCATAATATTAAGCTTTGTTTCAAATATTAAATGAAGTATTCAATAAAAAGAAAAATATGCGAATCATTTGTGAACTAACATTTGTTGAGATCCATTAAATAGATCCACAGAAAGTCAATAAAAACGAAATTCCAAAAAATTTGAATTATAAGTGTTTCGCACAAAAAATTAAATTTTGGAAATTATTGTATTGCAGTTTTCTTCAAAAAAGCATCGCCATCGAAAAATCGTGGATACCCTTCACAAATTTTAACCTGTCTACTTATAAAAGATAGCTCCCGTTTGGTTTTTCTACAAATTAATTAGCCAGCCTATAGCTTTACTGACTTTATTTGTAGAGAAACTGATAATGATAGACTCAATTCACCGCTTAACCAAACTGCTTACTAGTACTTGCTTAGATGGTGGCCTATTATTGGCCGCGCATAGAAAGTAATCCCAATCGTTGCGCTCGTCTACGCTTCTTCTTCAACTCACCGCACCAAATTATGATAGTGCTTCAAAAGCCTGATCCCTCCAAAGGAGTTTTAATCACATTCTTCTGCACAGAATATACGATTTCTTGTTGAAGACTTGTAATGCTCTAGCGCTTGATTCCACCCGCTCAATGTGGTCTCGCTTGACCACGTTGACATCGAAATACTCGTATATGGCTTATTGTTCACACGGCGCCTATGCTTTCTGTAAATTATTATTATCCGTTCATTTTTTGAAGTATTTTTCTATTGAATACTGTAAGAATTGATTCATCCGCCATACAGCACGACAGATAGGGAGAAGTAGAATCTGGTTACTGTAACAGGGAATAAAGAAATTTCAATTTGGTATATCAGACTGTTATTTAGAGGGTGTAACCAACTTCCTTTGCACGATTTTCTAAGCAGTTCACTTCTTTCGATCTTCGGCCAAGTATTTTCTAAAAGTTGTTCAAATTCAGGACCACTACAAATTCGATGCACTGCAGGGCATTTCCTTTTTGAGAAAGCAACAAACTGCGTTCAGCAAAAAATTCTACTCGACGTTCTCGCAAATCATCTTACACGGTGGAAATATGTGGAGAGGCTGGAGCAACATATCTGGAAAGGATGGCATAGTGAGTACCTGAATCGTCTTCAAGCTCGTCCGAAATGGCTCAAAAGTAAAGTCATTAGAAAACCGCCAGCTGTAGCTGAAATTACGAGGCGATTGGTTTAAATAGTCCAAACAACATGCTAACAAGTATGTCTTAGGTAGGCAGGTAGCATCTAATACGGATATTTAATTCTTTTACGAGGTTGGTGATATTTACCAGCCTTGAACATAGAATCGAATACGGTGGCCTAATAAGCTGACCATTACAAACAAAATGATTATAAAGCCAACAATAAAAAAATCGAATACGGTGGCCTCATAAGTCGACAATTACAAACAAAATGCTTATAAAAACATGAATGAAATTTAATCGAATACAGTGGCCTCATAAGCCGACAATTACAAACAAAATGCTTATAAAAACGTAAATAAATATTAAGAAACTAAGACAAATTTGTAGTTCTAAAAGTTCATGTAGTATCCTTAATAAGAAAACACTTGTTCTTTGAAAGCAATAAATCGATTTTATAGCGTTTTAACTTCAAGATCTGTTATGCACAGATTCCTTCCCAACACATGAGGAGATTGCAGTGACATCTCGCATTTTTCTCTCGATAATATTTATCGTATTTACATTCTCATTGAATCTAAGAAGACAAATTCTATCCATCCAGTTTTTGTTCTTTTAACAATTCCTTCCATATAAAGTATTTTGTTTGGTAAAGACAAATTTGAAATTAGGTCAGCAGTAATGTTTATACCCATATATATACGTATGGATAGGTGTCACAAAGCCTTTATTAATTGTTTTATTGCATGCAATTTTCCTTTAAATAATATAAAATAATTACTGAAAAAATTATGGTTTTTTTGTCTGATTTGTGGCTTCGTTCATTTCGTAGCCTACTAAAATTTAAATGGGGCACTACAACAAAAACTTAACGTTCAACTCACCATTATCTCATTGCGCCTGATCAACTGGCACGATTTTTGGCTCAAATGTTTTATATTGAGAAATTAGTTAATCATTTTCTTTGCGTCGTTTTGTATATTAGCTATCATGCTACTGACCACAGAGTGTTTGTGTTTAAGTGCACAGCAATGAAGTAAGACCACAGTTGTGCATATTGGTGGAAAAGCAAATATCAGACAAATCCACTGATATAAGCAAAGATGAAAATACAAGGAAAACCAAATCTACATTCACTACTAAAACAAGAAAGAGAACTCGTGTCCACCATTGAAAAGCGATACTTGGACAATTCAATATATTTGCAACAGCAAAATATGAATGCAATCTATTTGTTCTGCCCCATATCCAGCATATCAGAGACTCTTAAAACGAAGTAGACAAAGTGATTAATTTCCTCTGTTCAAATATGGTAATGTTGAATTTATAGTTTCAGACCACTTGGATAATTTGCGTCTAAAGGAAAAAATATTATTTTCTACAAATGTACTGCCATTGTTGATGCTTTAAAGACCAACAACACCGAATGTTATTTAAATCGATACAGAAATTTTAGTCAAACGAATTGACTTACAAATATCTTCGTTCATCACCATTTTGAAAAGATGCTGAAGTATGCGGAAAGCCAAAATCTGCGTGACAAATTGTTCGTTTTTTCTAAGACGGACTATACTTCTACTTTGATACAAATGAATGAATAAACTGAATCCAAGAGAATAAACCAGTGCAGTCAACGCAATAGTTCTTACGGATTAGAAATTACATTTCGCTAAGTCTGTTTGTATGAAAGCTATTCGAATGAGCATGGTAATTCATTCTCAGAATTACGAAAAAACAAAGGCAAATAACCCTGCATCCCATGAATAAGGTATGAGTGAGCTTCTCACATTCAGTGAACTTATACGCATTCTATTTTGGGACTCACTCAACGGGACCTACGGTTTAACGATGTTTCCGAACGTCACTGTCTGAGAAGCGTTTATCAGACTTGCCGATTACTCGACTACTCGAAGTAGTCGTCAGACACATTGGCTTGACCGCCGCTCAAATAGTGGTAATTGGTTGTATGCGGAATTGAACCCTCGATCATGTAAACGGTAGTTGCATGTCGTCGGACACATTCATGTAACCGCTGCTCAAATAATGGTAGTTGTTTGTATGCGCGGGACTGAACCCTCGATCATGTAAACAGTAGTTGCATGTACTAACCGTCGGGCCAAGTAGTCGTCAGATACATTGAACTGGCCACCGCTCAAATAATGGCAATTGGTTGTATGCGGTATTAAACCCTCGATCATGTAAACGGTAGTTGCATGTACTAACCGTCGGGCCAAGTAGTCGTCAGATACATTGACGTAGCCACCGCTCAAATAATGGCAATTGGTTGTATGAGGGATTGAGCTCGCGATCATGTAAACGGTAGTTGCATGTACTAACCATTGGGCCAAGTAGTCGTCAGATTGACCTGGCCGCCGCTCAAATAATTGTAAGTGGCTGTATGCGGGAATAAGCTCGCGATCATGCGAACGGTAGTCGCTTGTACTAACCATTGCGTCATCAAATGTCCCACGAGTGCCAAATTTATCTCAGAATTCAATATAACTGCTTGAATGGTATGAGGTTAAGTATATGATTCAAATCGGCTATTTGAATGCGACCCATACTCAATCTCAGTCACTACATTTATAAACCCTTTACATGCAATAAATTTTGCAGAATTTAGTGCAGATAAGGTAAAAATGTGTGGGTTAAATAAATTCTGTTCTTTGTTTGGCCCTATCAAATTTGAGAAAATCGATCAGAAGAAATGAACGTAAAATATGTGAGTTAATTCGGTCATTTGTATGGCTGGTATTGGAAAAAATCTGCAGGTATTAGAAAAGACCTCCAATGCAGATGACTGATTAACTCACATAGTCTTATGTTCATTTCTTCAGATCGATTTTCTCAAATTTTACTCAAAATTATAGGGCCAAGCAATGGACAGAAAATCAAGTCGCTAAAGTTTGCAGGTATACAATTAAATTTCGGAATGGTACCGGAAAAGGTGATCATATTTACTATCCGTGGTTACGGGCTAACCAAATAATTGGCTCTACCAAATTTTAAAAAGTTTCGTAAATATTTACGACATTTATCATATCTACCAGCCAGCCATATGAACATTGACCAATCGACTCAACAAGTCCTGAAACAGATTTGATCTAAAGATACTTAGTATTCTAACTCTTCTTTTTGCGTACTACATCTTTGCGATTTAAAGGACATGTATACGAAGAGTGACGGTATAATCAGTACAGGAATTTGAGTCAGATGACTGACACCAGTGTACTCTTGCGTCGCTACAGAATTGTGGGTAGTGCCAAAAGAGACGCGGTAAATGCTATAAGTCCATGGTTGTCAGAAAACCTAATATCTTTGAAAAATCATAACAACAAACTGTTGAGGTCGAGGAGGAAAAATAAATTGAGCAGAATTAGTAAAATTATTAAAATTTGTAAAAGAAATAGAATGAATACATATTTTTCAAACAATATCTACAAATGTAATGGAGATATGAGGAAGCTATGAAAATTTCTTAATAAGCAATTGGGAAATAACCAATGGGATAATATGAATTTGTGTACGGTAAATGGAGACGTTTTATTAACTGATTACTTGTCTGATGTTGTCCACAGAGTTCGAAGAAGAATAGTAAGATATAATGATGATGATGACGGAAATATGTTCAGAACTTTAATACCAGTTATAACAGTTGTTGGTCTTGAAAGAGCGAATAATTTTCATATAGAGAGGGTTATGGAGTGTTTGAAATTAAATAAGTCCCCTGGATATGACAGAATTTCAACTGAAATGTTGTTAACTTGGAAATCACCGATTGCAAAAGTTCTTACAAATATTTGTAATAAAATAATTGAAGAATCGTCTTATCCTGACGTATTAAAGTGCACAAAATATGTCCTATTTCCAAGATTTCCAATAAACAAACGGCTGAGAACTTTCGGCCAATTTCAATATTGTCAGTTATTGATACGATTTTTGAGAAGCTAATATTTGAACAAGTCACAGTTTACCTCGATGTAAATAAAATTGAAAGGCAATACGGGTTTAGAAAGGGTACAGATACTGGAGATGCAGTTGTTAATATTGTAGATTGTATTTGTAGTGGTTTGGATGCGGGATACAGAGGTGTTGCCGGTATGTTTTACAATTTGTCAAAAGCTTTTGATCTGGTTGATCATAACATATTAATAAGAAAACTAGAAATTTTCGGATTTTGTTATAAAACACAGCGATTATTTCAGAACTATTTAAAAAATAGACAGCATTTCGCGCAGGTTGGACAGAGTCAAAGCAATAAACATGTTGTAATTTGTGGTGTTTCGCAAATTATAAATTATATAAATTATATATTAATGACTTGTCGATGTTAGGTTTTAAAGGTAAATTATACATGTTTGTAAATGACATATGCTTACTTTATAATTATAATTATCCTTTAGTACTACAAACGCAAATATAAGATGATGCTGCGATTTTATGTGAACATCTAAGAGTGAATAAACTAGTTTTGAATGCAAACAAAACTAAAGTCGTGAGATTTAGACCAAAACTTTCTATTAGTGATACAAATATGATTGTACATGTTAATGGTAACGTGGTAGAAGGAACAGAAAGCGTGCGCTATTTAGGAGCGTGTCTTAACTATAATCTGTCGTGTGATAAGCACATCATGAACTTAAAGTCTAAAATATTGTCAGGATCTGGAATTTTGTACAAATTTAAAACCAAATTGACTATCAGGCTAAAGTTAACGCTATATCAGTCTCTGATACACTCTCATCTGATATATCTTCCTTTCGTGTATGCTTGTAAGTCCACCACCTGTCTAAATGCTCTACAATCACCGCAAAATAAATCTTTAAAAACTGCTTTTAATCTACCTATGAGATTCAGTACATCTTCTTCATATAAATGTTTACACAAATGTTTTACCTGCTAAGGGATTCAAATTCAAATCAACAAATGGAATTGGAGTATTTACAATATCCTGTCATAGGAATATATCATACGCCCGAAGATCAACCCGTCAATCAATGGATTTCGGTTAGAGTTGACCAAGCAACGTGTTGTATTTGCCGGATCATTTGAGTATAATCAATGGCCAGTATACTTGAAAGAAACTTCACTTTTTTCAGCTTTCAAAGTCCAATTAAAAAAATATTTGATAGATAATTTGGAAATGCCTCTAACGTAGTTCTTTTTCATAAATCATAATAAGAGAAGCAAAATTGCACATTTCTGATGTTCTCCTGTTGGGAATTATAGAAATACCCCCAAATCTGTCAATTTGTATGTGTGATATCCTAAGAGGTGTGGCAGTGCAATCTATTTTTATTCGCAATACTAAATACCTGATGGGTACTCAATTACATTCAGTGTAATGCAATTGAATAAATGATACGAATCAATAAATATATAAAACCTATAAAGTAAATTGTATTGGATATGCCACAGAGAGAGCGTCATAACGCAGCATAACTCATAAGAATTTAACCATTTAAAGATGCTACGAATTATTGATTACCGCTGAAAACTAAATTTCGATATGTCAATCAATTTTGCATGGGAGATATCTGGGTAGATATGCCGAAGTCGCTGATTTTCGTCCTTAGAAATTAGTTTACCATATCCAAGATATGTGACAAATTTTGTCAAATTAAACGCCAATAACTAAAATATATGGAAGTAAATATATGTTGGTTAGATCAGTCATTTACATGGGAGGTACCAGAAGAGGCTTGGTTATTTGATCGACTTTTCTTTAGTTTTGTAAAAAATTATTAAGTAAGCAACTTAACCAGTTTTACAAGCTATTCATTGAAAGTTTTGCCGATCGCTACCAAAAACTTTTTTCCTCTTTCGGGTAAAGCTCGAATTCCGCCGCCATCGAACGGAACAAGGGATAGTCCGGCGGCGCAATATCCGAAAAATATGGCGGATGGGGTAAGACTTCCCATTTCAACGTTTTCAGGTAGGTTTGAGGCCAAGCGTTGCCATGCTGAAGAATCTGCCCTTTCGTGCCTCTCAGTGTATTGTGGACGTTTCTCGCACAGAAATCGGCTCAATCGCATTAATTGAAGTCGATATCGATCCCCAGTCGTGGTTTCGCTATGGTGCAACAGCTCGTAATAAATAACACGGACGTGGTCCCACCAAATACAGAGCACAACCTTCGCAGCGTGAATATTCGGTCGACGAGGTAGGAGCATAACCGGGCAGCCCCATGACTTTATTTTCTTTGGATTGCAGTAATGAATCAATTTTTCATCACTCGTTATAATACGATTAAGAACCCCCTTCCTTTTTTGTCACTGAAGCCGTTCTTCACAGACGAATAAACGATGCTCAACGTTCCTTGACCTTAACTCATAAGGAACCCAAGTTCCTTGCTTTTGAATCATTCCCTATACATGCAATCGCTTGGAAATGGCTTGGCGGGTAACTTCTAATATTGAAGCAAGCTGTATCTAAATTTACTACGGATCCCCATCAAGCAATGCTGTCAATTCCGTGTCTTCGAAGGTTTTTCCTTCCTTCCTTCACGCGAACGGTCGTCAACATCCAGATCACTGTCTTTAAAGCGACGGAACCAATCTTCACACGTTGTTTCACTTAAAGCAGCATCTCCGTAAACGTTTGAAAGATCTCGATGAGCTTCAGCCGCCGTTTTCTTCAATTGAAAGAAAAAATCCCGACTTCCCCCATATGACGAATATTTGGCACAAAATCATACATATTCACAACCCAAAGAATATGACTTCAAAAGAAATCACTATTGTGTCGATGAGGTATGTTTACCATATGCCTAAGCTTTCCTCTTGACGTTTAGGTAATGGTAAAATCGATTAGCACTTACAGCTGGCACCATCTATTGGCAAACGGCGGGAACTTAGTTGCGCACCTAATGCAAACAGTGTAATGGACAAGATACTAGACAGTTGGAGCCTACTAGTTAGAAATCACAGAATTATGATTGAGTTTCTCAAATTTTATCAAGAATGAACAAGAACTTAAAATAATGAACAGCAACTCAGATTGCTGCAGACTACACGCTAGAAATTACAGGGCAAAATTGAATTTTCGGAAATTCTAATTTGTGCAAGGGGCGTCAGAAGGGCATGGTTAAGTAATTTTTCAGATTTTATCAAGAATTATTATATAACTGAATACATGAAACAAAACAAAAGGACATGAATTCAGGTCACTGCAGTCTATCAATTAGTAGGTTGGAGGAAATTGTACAGAAATTTCGGAAAATCGCTTAATTTTGTACCATAAAGGATGCGCCGGGATTGCTGACTTACAATTTTCAGGTGCGGTCTGAACAAAATATTTAACTGTGCCAAGTTTTAAGAACTTCTATGAAGATTTATGATAGTTATTGTATCTATCAGCCTGCCACCCAACCCGCCAGACTTTGTTCAATCAATTTAAAAATCATGTAACAGATTTCGTCAAAAGATACTTGGTAGCTTAGACGCTTTCTCCTAAAAGTTATATTTTTGGTTATATTAAAGGATATACGACTGAAGGTATAAAAACTTTTCCCATCTTACGTTGGGATAATCGCTCGTGCTCTACGAGTATCTGGCCACCACGAAAACTTAGCATAAAACATTTGCAAAATAAACACAAAACAGCTGTTTCTTGATCCAGCTACCAAAGTTGTTGACCGTATTGTGTGTTTGTGGCACGACTGACAACAATAGTAATTATTATTGGCGATGCCAATGCCAGCAACCAGAAGCTCTAATCGAAAACAAACCAAACGTTGATGAAGTGCCACAGCAGACACACGTACACAGATATGATCTCTCTCGCACACAGTCGTAGTGGGAAAATAGGTCTGAGTCATAAATAGGTCAACAACCATAAGGGCACTGCTACACGTTCAATATATATTGTGATATTTGGATCGCGATCCATTTTAATGGATTGATGGATCACGAGCGTATGCTATAGGCATCGGATGCAATGGCCGTGTATCAGATGGTAGTGTTCTTTATTATTCAAAGTTTTGGGAACGACTGCAACAAGGCCGTTTGAATTTGCCACCGCCGTCTGCTCTACCTAATACAGTAGAAGAATATCCCTATGTGTTCATAGAAGACGAAGCCTTCGCTTAAGACACCCATCTGATGAAGCCATACCCCCAAAAGAAAGCTACAAAAGAAGAAGAATTATATAACCGACGTTCATCCAGAGCAAGAACTGTGATTGAGTGTTCCTTTGGTACACTTGCTGCATAAAGTATTTCCTTGGAATCCTATGCATAAGATATTTTACTGATTTGTTGCTAAAACAGTAAATAAAATGTGGCAACAATGGAGAGAATATTTGACATATCTCGCTTTTTACTTTTCCATTTTA
>JAHXMU010025382.1:502238-520938 GCA_019455685.1 Philornis downsi
TAAAATGGAAAAGTAAAAAGCGAGATATGTCAAATATTCTCTCCATTATTGCCACATTTTATTTACTGTTTTAGCAACAAATCAGTAAAATATCTTATGCATAGGATTCCAAGGAAATACTTTATGCAGCAAGTATACCAAAGGTACACTCAATCACAGTTCTTGCTCTGGATGAACGTCGGTTATATAATTCTTCTTCTTTTGTAGCTTTCTTTTGGGGGTATGGCTTCATCAGATGGGTGTCTAAAGCGAAGGCTTCGTCTTCTATGAACACATAGGGATATTCTTCTACTGTGTTAGGTAGAGCAGACGGCGGTGGCAAATTCAAACGGCCTTGTTGCAGTCGTTCCCAAAACTTTGAATAATAAAGAACACCACCATCTGATACACGGCCATTGCATCTGACGTCTATAGCATACGCTCGTGATCCATTCCGTCAATCCATGAAAATGGATCGCGGTCCAAATATCACAATATATATTGAACGTGTAGCTGTGCCCTAACACATGACACGAGAAACATAAAACTGATTGCGCAACATGAGGCATTAACAACAGCAACAAAAATGGGCATCACTAACGATAACAACAACAACATGGGTCTCAAGAAAGAACATCGACAACAACGAGTAACAGCAACTGGTTTTACGTTTTTGGGCCAAGTCCACATGTGGAAGTTGCCCGTGGCTATAGTTTAATATGTTGCATATACGGTTGTGTTAATGTTATTGATGTTGTTTTTGCTATTGCTATTGTCATTGAGAGGCAAAGGAAATGCTTCGAGAATTAAAGGGGGTCAATACATAGAATTCAATACAAAACATGGTATGAATACAAAAAACTGACTGAGTGATTGATACAAAAACCATCGGCAGTTGTGGTGAAAAAAGTAGCAGGAAGTTGTGGGCAAATCGGGATTGGTGTCTTTTCAATTTCGATTGAATTTTTTTTTTATTTATATTTAATGCTATACTTCGAATTGGATACTTTCCTCGATCATGGAAGCTGTCTGAAATAATAATGATCGCAAAACCTGGAAAGGAACTGTCACAAATTACATACTATCGACCCATGAGTTTACTCTCTATTTTATCTAAACTCTTTGAAAAGATCTTTCTCCAAATGTTGTACCCCCATTTTAAAGCAAACCATGTAATACCCTCGCACCAGTTTAGGTTTCGCAAGGGTCATGGAACGACAGAACAAGTACGCCGTGTAGTAACCCAGATCAGAAAAACATTCGAAGATCAGAAATATTGCTCAGCTCTCTTTATAGACATCTCCCAAGCCTTTGATAAAGTGTGGCATGAAGGCCTTATTCACAAAATAGTATCTTTTCTACCGGCTCCTGGAGAGCTATCTGAAGGATCGATCTTTTGTAGTAAAATCGAAAGGCTCTGTTTCAACTCAAAGAAAAGTTTCCGCAGGAGTTTCGCAGGGCAGTATACTAGGTCCTATACTATATACCATCTACACCACTGACATGCCTGTGCATTCCCTAATTCAAACCTCAATTTTCGCTGATGACACTGCATTCATGAGCACTAGCACTTGCCCATTAATGGCTTCTAGATAACTGCAATCTCATATACACACATTAGAATCTTGGCTCGAAAACTGGAAGATAGAAGTAAATGCCACTAAGAGTGTACAGGTTACATTCTCTCTTAGACAGAACAATTGCCCAGCCCTCACTATTCACGGTAGTACCATACCCGTTCATAACCATGTCAAATATTTGGGTATTCACCTTGACCGACGTCTCACCTGGAAAAATAACATTGACTCAAAAATCATACAATTGAAATTAAAAATGGCTCAACTCCACTGGCTTATTGGCTTCCAGTCTACTCTCAGTTTGAAAAATAAAATCACCATCTGCAAAACCATATTGAAGCCAATATGAACATACGGCATCCAGTTGTGGGGAACGGCATCGGCTTCTAACATAAATAAACTACAGGGAAGACAGTCAAGAATACTGCGCCAAATTTGTAGTGCCCCATGGTATATAACATGCACAAGGATTTAAACATTCCTAACATTTCCAAAGAAATAAGAAAATTAAGCAGGTCATATGTACCGAAGTTGTCCTCCCACTCTAACCCACTCGCTCAAAACCTTCTACATTTTCCCGATCATATACGGCTAAGAAGAAAAGACACGCTAGACTTGGTCCGGTTATAAACAGTTCGGCTCGCCTAAAACAAGATCCGGCAATGGCAGGATACTTTAGTTTAAGATAGGATTAAGATTTGAATACATATTGTAAATTTGGAAAGAAAGATCCAATAAAGAAAATGAATGGAAGAAAAAAAAAACTTAAAAAAAAAAAATTATATTTGTTTTGAGAAACTAGGTTACACTAAACGGCAGTGGCTTTATATAGCTCTGTAGATGAAAAGATAGATAGATGTATGTCAAAAGGCTTCATATTCGATTCTCAATATCATTAATCTTTTGCATTGTTTACCACAGAAGTGCACAAAAATCAGTGATCATCCTCCTATTATAGGTAGTGGTGAAAACGGTTGGAAGGAGGCAAATTTAGACAGTATCAGTTTATTCGGAAAGTTCGTTCGGTTATTTATAAGAAATGTATTTACAAATTTATATACAAGAAAACAATTATTTTAATCTATTATATAATCTCCCCATTTTTCATAACTCCTTCTCACCTCTCTGGATGCTTTTTAATTCCTCTTTCATACAACTAGCGTGATTTTTCTGAAAAAAGCGTTCAATTCGATTTTTCACTTCTTCGTCGTTATGGATACTCCAATCATTCAAGTAGCTGCTCGAACGGAGCGAGGTCTGGGGAGTACGGTGGGTGAGGTAAAACTTCTCAAGCTTCCCAAGCAATGTGAGAGCTGTCGTTGTCATGATGGAAGATGACATCTCAACGATTGATGAGCCTCGGCTGTTTTTATTCCAATTTATCTAATTGTGTGATATAGTAGTCCGCTTTAATCGTTTGATTTGTAGGAGAAGCTCAAACAAAAAAAAGACTACTCCTTTGACTTCTCACCAAATCGACAACATTACCTTCCTGGTGTGAAGGCCCGCTTTAGAGGTGGATTAAGGGGGTTAATTTGATTTCTCCCATGATCTTTTCCGCGTTACATTGTTGTGGACTATCCACTTTTCATCCCCTGTGATGAGGTTCTTGAGAAATGGTGAATTTCTTAGCCTTAGGTTACCGCAGACGTCAGCGTGATTCAGGCGGTTGGCCTCAGTGAGAGAGTGAGGTACCCAAACATCGATATTGCTCACAAATCCGAGATCTTTTCTGACCCGGTGAACGGTTGAGATGAATTTTTTGATTATTTCAGCTATTTCTCTAACTGCTGCACGGGGATTAATAATAATTAAATTTCCCACCTCCTTTTGGTTCTTCTGATCTGGGAGTGTCCGTTACGGAGAAGTCGCCTGTAGAAAATCTTTTAAACCATTTCTGGCAAGTTCTTTTATTTGGTCTGTTTTCTTCGTAAACGCACTTTATTTTTCGGCTGGCTTCAGTAGTCGTTTTACCTTTTCGGAAATAATACTGCATAATTTGCCTAAAATGCTCATTTTTTTCTACTTTTTTAAACTTTTTTTAAAGCGCTATAACCACTCACGACCAGAACGTAAACACAAGTAAACAATAGTAAACAATTTAGAGAAAGGATGGGAGGAAGTTATGATAGTGCTTGAAGGAACTCTACGTCATGAGAAGTGATGTATGCTGAACTAACGAATTAGCTGAACTTAACTGATAGAATAAGATAAGGATAGCGTGTTAAAAACAGTTTCTTCGTATATAAAGTATTTTCGAACCAGAGGCGCTTAGATTTTACTAGTCATGAAGGGTAAAGTGTTTCATCTTTTGTTAATTTTCATATTTTTTTTTTTATTTTTCAGACAATAAAAGCCGCTCCGAATGACAAAACTGTAATATCGTAATGGATGGTCTCTTGTAATAACCATCAAGCATTATAATAAAATAAAAGTTTCATTGAAATCACAGCTTTATGTGTGTTTTATTAAACTTTACTGTTGAAACCGAAAAAATGATAATTGATTGATAATTGGCGAATGAATGCTAAAACGTCCAGAATAAGCCTATTTTCGAGATATTGGTTATGTCCTCAAACGGAAAAGATATTTTTTTATGGAAACATGAATGTGAAAACCACAGTCAAGTTGAAGCCACCGAGCTGAAGCAGTCGTACTACCAACAGTTTAGATCAACATCGATTTCTACGGCGATCAGGGATATATACATATTATGGGTTCTCAGATTAGTATTTTTGATTGTAACAAGGGAATGACCAATAAATATACCCTTTCATGATGATTTGTATAAAAATAACATCACTTTTGAAAAATAATTTTAAATTATCAGTTCAAAATATCTTATTATCATCCCTCAGGTCTCTGAAGGATAAATTGAATATTATTTTTTCGTGAATAAATAGAATGAAATGGAAGAATGAAATGAAAGAATGAAATAGAATGAATCTAGAAATACATAAGTTAAATATGGTGTATTGTATTGGAGTTACCACAGAGGGAGTGGTTATTCAATCGATTTGTTCCACATTTTATGTGACATAATAAAGCAATATAATTGACAAGAATTCAACTAACTTCAGCCTATAAATTATCAATTACATCGGATAATTAAATACCGATAAATCGATCAATTTGTATGAGAGATATCAGAATGGGTGTGACAACTTCGCCTTTTTTTTTTTCTTCCTTATAACTTAGTTTATCAAAGGCCGAAATTGTCAAACTTGAACGAGTTTTGTATAACTGATTGAAAGATATGGAAGTAAAATGTTGGTTAACTCGTTCAATTGGATGTGAGGTACCAGAAGGGGTATGATTACTTAATCGACGTTCCCCAGTTTTATAGAGAATTACAAAGCAATATAATGGCAAAAATATAGATCAGTACGGTCTGCTAATTAAAAATCACAGAGGAATATATGAATTTCGAAGAATTGTCAAATTTGTATTTATATAAATTGTTAAATTTGTAGGTACCAGAGTGGGCGTTGCAATGTACTCCATTTTCACACTGAGACACTATAATATCAAACGCTGATCGTGTATCAAACTTGAATAAAGTTATTGTAACAACACGAAAGATATGAACCTAAAGCAATATTTGTTAAATACACCATTTGTGTGGGAGAGACAAGAGGGGATGAACCGATATAACCCATTTACAATCGCCAGCTACGGTCCGGCAAAATATTAGACACGCACCTTTATTCCTCCCGTTGAATGTTTAATAAAATTTTACTATTCCAAATTTAGGATGGTCACTTACAAATGTGTATGATATGAACATTGTTTATAACACACCGTACATTACCGTTGAAGAAAGTATGATCAAAAGTACGAAAAAATCTCATTTCTTAATATATATATATGAGCAAATTTGTAGCTATTGGACCCGCTTATAATATCAGCATGCCACAGTGTTGTCTGTATTTCCTTTGAAAAATCCTATTTATTGGATTATAATGGGATGGCTCTTTTTCGTATGTATGAAACATCGCCATATAACGTCTTTAAATAATGAATGAATAGTAAAATTATTTATAAAATATCGTACTGAAAGTCTCCATTATTTGAAAAGAGGTGTGTCCTCATACTGGCTGGTTTCCTCCTACAGCACTGTTTTCGCTCACCAGATGAATCGACGATCCATAACTAACCGAATTCGTAGTCAGCCTTTATGGCGCAGCAACTTTTTCTATACTCGTATAAAATAACGAATTTACATGATTTTCCAGTAAGAATGAGAATTTTTATGATGATTCCTTAAATAAGCTTTATATTTATCCTGATATAGTTATCCTGATGATAAGCTATATGTTATCCTGAACTGCATTTAATCAACATTTCTGAAGAAATGGTGAAAAATTTCAGTTTTTGTAGAGGTGAGGCAAAGTTTTTTCTATTGACCTGGTGTTGCTCAATTTTGTCTGTCTAAGACAATGAGATATACTTGCACAAAATTTCAAACACTTAACACAACCGTTTAGACCTCGATCTACATTCAATAGACACAAGGACTAATGATAGACATAGACTTTTCAACAAAGAATATCTCTGCTTTACAGGGTCTTACATTCATTTTTCTATCTGTTACAAATGGAATGACAAAATGTGTATAACCCCATCTTATAATAGTGAAAGTAAAAGGACAGGTACGACAAACGTAAAACGAAACTTCATAGTTTTTTGGCATACACAACTATTACTACAACCTTACTTTTAACTACTTACTTGAAAGAGAGGGAAGTTATCTCAAATTAGATCAAAGGATAATCAGTCTTAACATTTTCATCAACTGACGTAATAAGCATTCTTAATAAAAGTTGCCTGTTTGTAATCCAGTAAACAATCGTGATAGGATTAGAAGCAGACAACACAAATCAACATGTAATGATATATATATGTACAACCAAAACCTTTTTATGACCGACAAAACTTTCGTCCATCATATGTATGTTAAACCAGGTAATTTTGATTAGTTTCTAGCTTACTTCGATGCTGAGTGATTATTTAATGGGTGATTTTATAGCAACTTAAATGCTGTGTTATGTAAAAGATATCAAGTACATCTCAAAAAAAAATTGCTGCCCATATAATCAGTCCTGCAAACAATAATGTCCAAATATTTTAAAAAGATCCGCAATACGTGCCCAGAGATGGTGAACATTTGGGTAATCATCGATGAATTTAACATGGACTTGTCATAAGAAGATTTCTGCAGTTTTTGGTTCCAGTGCAGTGAATTTTCACCAGATCTCATAAATCAGTGAAAACCTCGGATTTTTATGCAAATTAAAAAAAAAAAAAAACTTGTGTAAAAATTTTTGTAATTGCTTCTGAAGTAATGCTTAATCTTCAAAAGGGATGAAAATCTTCATCACAGAAATCATTTCAATGTCGTATCTGAGAAACCCATTAAAATTTCAGAGAAGAGCCAAATGTGCACCTATTTTCATTATTATTAGTATTATTGTTATTATTTTTTTTTTATTTATGACTTAATAATGTTCGGCCATTATAAGGTGAGTTTTAGTGGGAAACAAATTTCGAAACATCCTCAAATTGTTGTAATTGTATGTTGTTAAAAAGAGCTTCTTAAGAAGCGGAAAATATCTTTACATATCATTCGTAAAAGCTATGAAACTGCTTTTCTTGGGGAATGACTTCCTCCTTTATTGCTGGGATGTTATTAAGCAGGCACTTCTGAAATCAGGACAACTTTATTCAGATAAGTTCTTCCTAACGTGTTTATGAAGAACATGACTTTTATCTACTACTTAGATGCACTATTTTAGAAAGATCTATCAGTTTTTCCATAACTTTAGTTCGCCTTGAAAAACAAAGAATAAAATACAATAGAAATTATTTGCTCTGTAAATAGAAAAATACGTCACTATGCAGCAAAATAAATGCATCAAAAGAAGCAAACATTCACCACCTTTTGCGGTGGGGAAGTGGTGAAAAATTGAAATTAACACGGGGATGTCATAGGAGGTAAGTACTATTTTATGATGGCTTTTCTCTACATATTAATAATGGGTGATGCAGGTAGGTGTGATGAAAATTCAAATCTTTTCTTATTCAAAAGAATTGCTGTTTGTTCCAGAAAATGTTTCTTCAGATTATGTGATCCTAGAAAAATGTTTTATTGAAAAGTATTTCCTCAATGTAAAAAATTTCACTAACATCATCCTGTTGAAAAAGCATTCTTAGTGCTTGTTTTTATTATCAAAACTGCTAGAAGATTCAGTAAAAAAACAGCAGACACAGAACTAGAAAAGCACCTAATATTCTGTAGAATCGAAGCTTGTACACCCTCCACCATTAACTACAGTCCACAATACTGTGAACGGACATTAACAATACAGACTTTTGTGGCGTTAGGAAATGTGTGCATGTTTTATTTGATGTTTAAATATTTGTAGTTTTTATGAATTAAATGAAAAAATTAATCATTTCATCATACACGATAAGGGAGGATAGACAAATGTTTTCCCAAAAACGTTCAAATGGAACTTCTTTAAGCCGGCTATCAAAAATTACGTCTTCGAAGCGTATTGCATCCCCTAAATAATAGATTTCGGTGTATTTCATATTAGGAAGTTTTGATTTAATTGTTAGGAATTACAAATGGTAATCGAACCAATGCTTCTCAACCTAGGTTTTGGAAGCAGTTTACAAATTCTTGGTAGTAAATATGCATGCACTGCATCCTTAGAAGTGATAAAAATGTGATTCTTATTGAAAGGCTTCCACTTCTTGCTGTTTATTTATAAATGGATGGTAATTTTTTGCTCGGAAAAGAATTAAATTATCCTAAACCTCTATCAGTACTCAAAAAGTACTACATGAGGGGCAGCAGTATCACATCCTATGTTCGAAAATTACCGAAATAAAGTACAAAATTTTAAATTTTATCAACTCTAAATGAGAGTCAACTCCAATAAGACATGCTAAACCTTTGCAGGAAATAATTTCTTAGGACAATTGAGCAGCAAATGACCGGTAATTGTTTATAAATAAATCTTGTCAATAAATAAAAAGTTTTACAAATCTATTGTTTCAGATTAGCTCACAATGTTGAGCTGGTAACTGTTTACTCGTAAGGTTTCTACATCTTTCCGGTCCTCCTCCACTCGCCAATTATAGTCATTTAATTTCATTTATCATTGACTGCCTCAATTATCTGCTGTTGCGCACATGGTGGTTACTGAAGCTTTTAGCTGTTGTAGTAACGACTGACCTTTTGTTACCTCTTTTCTTTAAGCTACACAACAACCGCAAAAGATACACAAGAACAGCTGTAACTGAATGGAATTGAAAACCAGTTTGATCATTTTAACCAAACTGGTAGTAAAGTCATAAACATTTTCTCGCTTTGTTTTTGTTTACATTTCCTTTTCATGCGATTCTTCATGGCTTTGGTTGATGTTTGCCAATGCTTTTAGTTATCTCGTTAGTTCTACTTACTGGTCTTGGTGGCAACTACATCGTTTTATCGCTTACTAAAAGTTTTACTTGCTTAAACGATGACGATTCTTCGTACTATTTTTATGTTACTACACGGTGGAACTGAATCAATTTCAAATGCATAAATCGCTTAAAATTCAAATATTAGTTTTCTTTTGAATAATTCTACTACTTTTAATCCATAGAATTATTGCAGGTTTTGTGTTAGATAATCGGAGCCATAAACAATAGCATCAAAGTTATAAAAAATTTCATTCCCAAAATTATGTGAGTAATTCCCAAGAAACTTCGATAAATACTCTCCTTTTAAAAATAGTTTATACATTTCGTAAAAATATATTTTCAAAGGTATACTGCTTTGTCCAAATAAGCGGTTTTTTTGGAAAGAGAACATTTTTTCAACATATTACATATAGATGATATGGTGAGATCTAATGCCCCCCTTTATAAAACCGGGCTTAAAAGGAAAGACTACTTAACTCAAATTTGTTTGTTTTGAGATATTGAATATTTTGCAAAAGATCATCATTATGGACATTTGATATACAGGTATGTTCCAAAAAAGTAGTGGAATTGAAGTAAAATACGATTTGAAAGGTTAACGTTTTGTTTTGCATGTTCTGCAAATGAAGTGGTTTGTTGTTTCATTTTCTCATATGAAATAAAGTTCGAAAACAGAAATTGTAAACTGCTGCTATTGACTTGAAAATAAAATTTAGTTATTAAAACTACTATTTGTGATTTTTTGTGCATAAAATTAAAGGATAAATAAAGAATAAGGGCAAATAAATAAATAAAGGATAAATAAATAATGAATGTGGTGTTAGTGTCCACTGTATACCAAACCAAGGAATACGCAAGAGCAAAATTACAAAGGCGAATTTTGCGGGATCACTCAAATCCTCTGGATATGGGCGACACTACATAAGTACACACATGCATGTACTTAAGTACATTCAATATACTTTTAATACAATAATTTTTACAAAATTATCGCATCAACAAAGATGCATTTCGTAACATTTTACATTGCATAAAATTGAGACTGCCCAAGTCATCCATTCCGGCAGAACTACAGCTTGCTGCCACATTAAGATTTTTAGCAGAAGGAGGATTTCAACGAGGGGTCGGAAAAGACACTAATGTGGCCTTAGCACGGACCACCACCTGCAAAATTTTATATCGAGTGCTTATTGTTCTAGAAAAATATATTTGTCCTAGGCGGATTAAATTGAAAATGACAGTTGATGAACAAAATTTGTCTAAGGGTCACTTCGTGCAAAAATTTGGTATTCCCGGTGTAGTAGGATGCACTGATGAAACTCACGTGGAAATTACTAAACCGCAAAAAGATTCCACAATTCTTCCAAATTCACATGGTCCCCTTTTTCCAGGTCTGGATAGTTTTGTATAAAACGTAGCATTATTGCATCCTGCGTTGTATTCTTGTGTTCTCTTGTGTTCTTGTGTTCTCTTTCAAACAAGGAAAATTTTTATTCAACCAAAGGCATCTGACCACTTTTATTTATTATACTTACATGTTTACTTGCAAAAATTTTTGTTTCACAATAAAATTTCAAAGTATTTTTATACCACTTCTTTTTGCCTAAAAGTAGTTTCTAGAACAATGCAATTCACTACGATTTGATGTTCGAAAACAAAACAGAAATGAAAAGTAAAAAGTAAAATTCAGAACACCCAAGTGTCAAATTGAAGAGATTTCAAACTACTTTTACTTCAAAGTAGAGTCTGGAACATACCTGATAACTTTTGAAACATATGGACAGAATAATAAAAAACATATTCTCGCTTACATTTGGGGTTATACATTCAATATTTATTTAATCGATGTTTTGAAAACTTTAATCATTTTTCCTTGTTAGTACAGACATAAGAGCATCTTTGCAATTGTTTTTCCTACAAGGAAAAACGACTCTACTCAAATTTAGTTTAGTTATATATTTAATAATTTTTCAAAAATAGCTGTTTTGAAAAATAAACTTTATTCTTACTAATTTCGTTTTACCTTGTTAGGACACATATGAAAGCATCTCTGCAATAGTTCTTCTTACAGGGAATAACGACTTAACTTAAGTTTAGTCTAGTTATATATTTAAAAATTTTTTAAAAATCGCTGTTTTGAAAAATTTACTTTGTCCTAACTAACTTCAATCGTTTTTCCTTGTTAGCACAGATATGAAAGCATCTCTGCAATAGTTCTTCTTACAAGGAGAATTACTTAACTCAGATTTAGTTTAGTTATATATTTAATAATTTTTTAAAAATCGCTGTTTTGAAAAATTGACTTTGTACTAACTAACTTCCATCGTTTTTCCTTGTTAGCATAGATATGAAAGCATCTCTGCAACTGTTTTTGGAAGATGTTTCTGCCTTGCAAACGATATAGCCAGAGTCATCAAGTCGTTTTGATCTTGGCGTTAGTGAAGGAGGTAGAAGTGAAACACAAGGCAACAAGTCATGGTCCCCGTACATCAGAAGAACGCATAATAAATGTGTCTATTGTGACCAAAGTTCTGTCTCGATTTCGTAAGGCCATAGTTTTTTTTTATCCCAAATGAAAAAAGAGCTCTATTTGTAAATAACGATAAATTAGATACAGGATGGCGCAATAGAAGGTGCATATTGCATCATCTTTTTTTGCGCCTACATCGTTGGGTTGGCGGGCTCATAGAGTTTTAGTCGCTATGAATCACTTCGACGGGAAGCGTCGCGCATTTTGCGTGCGCGCATTTTGCGAGAACTCTCGTTCATATATTGCTACTAGGCGACTATATTGTGCTGAATATGGACTACGGCGAATTAGTGAAGCTCCGAGTGCTAATTTACTTAAAATATGGGTAAAGCGTTTTGAAGAGACCGGTTCAACATTTAAACCACAAGCAAATGGTCGCCCAAGAACATCTAGGACCAAAGACAATGTTGAGAGAGTTATGGAGTCAGTACGAGGAAATCCACAAATGTCGACTCGCAAGAGATCGTCTGGCGTCAAGGCTCGCATTTTTTTTTTTTTTTTTTTATTATTTTACTTCTATCATACATACAATTAAAAAATGTTTAATAGATTTTAGTAATTACATAGGTTGAGTTAAAACTAAAAGTATTGCAGCAAAGGAAGATATTTTATTTTTCAAATAATAATCTTTGTCTATGAAAGAGAAAACAATTAAAGGAAAAAGATAGGATAAAACCTTTAGGAAGAGATATCACAGTTATTCTTCTAGATTCTTCAACAATCTATGATGCGATAGCCTGTTTTGATTCTCGAATTTGTCATTGATTTTGCCAATGTAAGTATGTAACATATCCTCCTTGAAACGATCATGTATGCGACGGGTTGAATACCTCATGTTTAAGCCATGTATCTGTTTTAAGTTCTTGTTTTGGATGACTTGGAGTTTCTTCAAATGACTTTTCGCACATCTTTTAGACCAGACCTGACAGCCATACATCATGATTGGACGAATGCACATTTTGTAAATTAGCAATTTATTTTTTGAGTTTAAATGAGATCTACGGTTAAGTAAAGGGAATAACGCTCGTCCACATTTTATAGCATTGTCTGCCGCACTTAAAACATGTTCTTTAAAGTTCAAGTGTTTGTCAAGTATTAATCCCAGATATTTCACTGAATTTTGCAAAGGAATATCAGTACCGGCTATATTGAGTTTGAGCAAGGGGTTACGTTTTGGCGATTTATTGAAAGGGAAAATTATAGCTTGTGTTTTTCCTTCGTTTATTTTTATTTTCCATTTCGTGAAATATTTTCCAATATGAGCTAGTGATTTCTTCATATTCTTAACAATTGCATTTGAAACTTTTCCACTTGATATTATGGCAGTGTCATCCGCATATAATGCTATAGCCTCATTTTTAAGCAATTTAAAATCTGATGTGAATATGGCGTACAAAGTCGGAGACAAAACCGAACCTTGCGGTACACCAGCTAGGATTTTTCGGGGTGCGGACTGCTCTTCGTTGACACTAACAATAAATGATCTGTCGGCCAAAAAACTTCTTACCATCTTTTGTAAATAAACGGGAAATTCAAATTTGTTAAGTTTATATATTAGACCATCATGCCATATGGAATCGAAGGCTTTTTCTATATCTAGAAAAACCATTCCAGTACTTTTCCGATGTCTTTTGTTGCTTAAAACCGTATTTACAATTCTTTTTATTTGGTGTATTGTCGAATGCTGTTTCCGGAAGCCAAATTGCTCCTCTTTTAAAACCAAGTTATTTTCCGCGTGTTCCTTTATTCTTTCCAGAATTATCTTTTCAAAGATCTTGTCCAGACAGTTCAGCATACTAATTGGACGATAATTTTTAGGGTTCTTGGAGCTCGCATTTGCTAATGAGATACTTAATCGATTTTCCAATTATGAAAATATATTTTTCTCTGACGAGGCTCATTTCCTTATGAATGGGTTCGTAAACCGTCAAAATTGTCGTTACTACAGTGAAAATCCCAAAATCAAACACCAGAAACCATTGCATAGTCCTAAAGTGACAGTATGGGCAGCAATCTCTGGCAGAGGAATAATTGGTCCTTTTTTGTTCGAAAATGTGCGGGGACAAAACGTCACGGTTAATACGGAACGCTATGTTGAGATGTTGGACGGATTTTTTTCTCCAGAAATTGAAAGTTCAAGAATAGTGAATTCCAGAACTTAGTTCCGACACCTGTCATACATCAAATGACTCCATGGCGGTGAAGCAGATGTTCCCTGGCAGGCTGATTTCGAAAAGAGGTGATGTCGCATGGCCTCCACGGAGTCCAGACTTGACGCCTCTTCATTTTTTTTGTGGAAATACCTCAAACACAAAGTTTACAGTAATAATCCAAGAAACATCGTTCAGCTCAAGGAGAATATCCGTGGTGAAATGGCAGCTATTACACCAGTATTACTGAAGAAAGTTTGCAATAATTTTTTGCGATTAGAGGAATGCCGTCGTAGAGAGGGCCACCATTAAGATGATGTTATTTTTAAAAAATAAACACCACTTATTACTCTACAATGCCTTAGATTTATTTTAACCATACCTTTTGTATTTATTTTTTAATCTATTTTTTAAATATGCACGTTCTATTGCGCCACTCTGTATATGAAATTTAAAAATATTGACCAAATGTTCGCCCCTAACGCTTCAGAACATATTCCTTGACTAATTTCAATACTTTAGGCGATAGATACATTTCCTCTGCCATTACATATTCAAATAAACATGAGGCTCCAAGTAACTCCAAAGCAAAATTACCGATGTAGTCAAATTTGGGGATAAGATGATTAATTTTGCGCCTCCCTGTGTGAATGTCTAACTTAAGCATTTTCCATAACTCATAAGTTATATTTCTTTTGCAAATAACCGTACTGAAATGGCCTTAACGTTCCATTGAAATGCACATTTTCTGCTGAAAAAAAGACCCTAAAACTTCTGAACTGCTTCATTTCTGTATCCTATGGCATGATTGCCAATTCATAGTCTGGACATGCGATTATTAACGAATGTAAATATATTAAAGCATTTTTCCGCCAATGTAATCACACAACTTGGCAAACATTGTTGGCAATGGGGCCAATACACAGATGCTGCTGTTTATGCATAATCATTATTTCTATAGTTAAAATGTCTAGGCGGGTATGTACTCGCAGATGTATAACATTTTTTATTTGTTATATTATATTTGCAATGTGATTTACATAATTGATTTTATTTTGTAAGATATCTTATCGGCGCAACTTCGTGAAATAAGGGGTTTCAATATAGTGGTTTCAAAACCGACCGCTTGCCATTTACGAATATGGATCGTTTAACAATCGCAGAAAGCGGAAAAATAGTTAAAACTTACTACAAAAGTGGAGACTCTAACGTGAGCACTTTTCGTGCATTACAGGGTGATTCAGGTCGTCATAATCGACCTTCCGTGCAAGGAATTGGCAAGATTTTAAAGACATTTGAAGAGAATTAAAGCGTTACGATGAAGCTAATTTCTCACCCGGTGGTTACGTCAACAGGCAAAATTGTCGCTTATAGTGCTCGGAGAACCCAATAGTGATTGTGAAAAAGCCATTGCATCTGGAAAAAGTGGCTGTTTGGTGCAGATTATGATCTGGAGGTGCCATTTGTCCGAATTTTTCAAAAATGACACTGAAGGAACCTCAAAATATTTCAATGTTGCAACCAATACATCTACTTTATTTAATAAATACCGAAAGTAAAATATAAACAAAATATAAAGGTTATCCGTTTAGTAATTTCAAAACCGTAGGTCGGGGTGTCGGATGACAGTATTATTTATTTAGTGAAAGGTTCGCCATTTACGAATACGGGTCGTTTAACAACGCATAAAAATAATTAAGACTTACTACAGAAGTGGTACTTCTAACGTGGGCAATTTTTGAGCATTGTGGTGCAGCTACAGTCGTTATAATCGACCTATTGTATACCGAATTAACAAGACTATAAAGAAATTTGAAGAGACTCGAAGCGCTACAGATGTGGTCAGGCCTGTGCGTCATCGCAATTTACGCACTGCCGAAAATATTGCTTCTGTTACTGAAAGTGGGGCGGATAACCCAAATTTCTCAGTTTTACAGCGTTCTTAGCACTGGGACATATATTATGGCTCATTACTTCATATTTTGCATTTGGATTTCCATCTCCATCCATATAGAATCCAACTCATGCAACAATTAAAGCCGGCTGATCATTCACAAAGCCGTAGATATACTGATTGGGTGCTACAGCAACAGGCTTTCTCATTTAATATTCGGTGGTTACGTCAGCAAGCATAATTGTCGCATATGGGGCGCGGAGAACGCAAAGCGGTTGTGAAAAATACTTTGCATTCTGAAAAAGTGAATGTTCGGTGCGCATTATGGTCTAGAGGTCTCATTGAGCCGTATTTTTTCAAAAACTACCTCAAAAGGATCCACTGCTGCAACCACTCCAGAGGTTGTTATTTAAATGACTTTGCATTTCGTTTATAATGACAAGATTGTCCATTATAATTAAATACAAATTTGATCAAAATCATAGCTTTATGTAAGTTTTTTTTTACTTTACTTTTGAAACCGAAAAATGGATAACTCGGTCTAACAGTGAGAGATTTGGCCCCTCTCCTTAACATTTCGCTCATTCAAATAACTCTAACCTTAATATATCATTTTCTATATATGTACCTTTTAAAATATCGGTGCGAATCCCCTAAAACTACATACATTCATGTATTAGTTTAATAATGAGGTTTCCAAATGGGGTGGGTCGACGTTGATAGTATGTATCGGCCAAATCTGTCAAATATATTATCTTATCATATGGTATCACTGATGGCAAATAATCATGCCAAGCTAAACGATTGAGCAGCAGGTGCAAATGATAATACTTTGTCATGGAAAAGATTGTTCGCTAGTTCATTTTACTACGCTTCAAAATAGACTCTCCAAAGTTTTGTGGCCAAATTCGAGGCGGTCGATTTGGCAAATAATCAACCACCACCCATACGTCAAAGAGACGCCAGACCGGCAGAGAACATCGCAGCTGTCCGTGAAAGCAATCAATGTCTCGTGGTGTGCAAGAACTCAGATTTTCACAAACTTTCACATGGCGAATTTTACGTTTGGACTTAGGTTAGCATCCGTAGAAAATCTAACTGATCAGGGAGCTTAAAATTAATGACCATACAAAACATCTGTCGCTTGCTCACTGATCTTTGTGGCATTTTGAAAAGGACTAAAAAGTTATCTACTTGAATTTCTGAATAGATGGCCACGTTAACAAACAAAATCCGCATATATGGGACAACATCACTACACGCGAGGTGTGTTACCAGTTGGTAATACATCCACACAAGGTTACTGTTTACTGTGAATTTTGAGACGGCGGCATCACTGGTCTATGCTAAGAAAAAGAGCATGGCAAGCGCTGCTGATTAATGCTAACCAACTTCACTTGTTCCAAATTGAACGATATGGACGTGGACAAAATATGGTTCAGCATTGGCTCATGCTACTTGGTAGACGCTTTATAGCGCCAGTCCTAATATTTTGGGGGAAAATATTGTAGCTGCAGGACTTGAGGAAATTTCCCAGATCTCACACTTGACAAAAAAACAAAAAAAAACATAAATTCCTTCGCATCTCATGAATGAATGAGCTTACACGCATTCTATTTTTAGACTCGCTTCAGGGGCTTACAGTCGCAGCTTGAAAAGCATTTACTAGACTTGTCGATTGCTCAAACATTGGAAGTGTTCATCAAATATGTATGCGCTATTGAACCCGCGATCATGCGAATGGTAGTCACGTGCACCAACAATCGCGCCGCGTTCGGTTTCTTGTCTGATACCCCACTTTAAAAAATAAAACGTTTTTATCATGCCTGCTCAGTCTTAACCTTTTTACTATGACCGGGACTGGGCAAAGAATACATACGCAATTTTTGGGAAATCTGCCTTTATAAATGAATTGTCAATCAAACTTATTAAATATTGATAAATGGAATTGGGATGATGGTCTACGTAAGTGTCACTTCAATTGAATAAAATTTCTGTACTGATCTTCATATATATTTTGCCGTTCACAGACAGAAATGTTCAGTTAATGCGGAAGCATTTACCACTTTCAATTATTACTCGCTCAATTGTAAATATTTGCAAGAAAACTTATTTTATTTAATACCTCGGGGAGTGGAGTAAAGTACCTTTCGAAGTCCGCTTTGATAGAATTTTATCGAAAATATTTATGATTTGCCTGCTCCTGCTTTAATCACTATCAGCAACTTGTTTATTTGCCGAAACATCCCTTCAAACACTCAATGTGACAACTGTGACCATTTTCAGTTCCATTAAAATATTACGATGATTTAAAGTTTTACTGAAGTTTCACCCCATAAATATGGATGGAATGAGGGGACACCGGGTGTTCCAGTAGAAAATGTATTTTATAGCCTCGCGGGTTCAACTGAAATTGTCCTACTAGGATATTATGTCCCGATGGAAATGGGGTCGTTATTTGTTTGCTTTCCATAATACTGGGTTTTCATCAAGGAAATGTTTATGCTGTTGTTGTTTGAATAACAAATGATTTATACTGACATTTCCTTGAGAAAGTTTGTCCCATCATCAAATCGTTTAGAGAAGAACTTTTCGCTTCTACGCTATTATTATTAAAAAAAGGGTCAAATATGCAAATGAGAAATTTTATTTTGTTAGGTGTAGTGATTTTGTAAATTATATGTAAATGGTAATATTGAATATACGATATTTATTGAAAAAGTGTTTTGCAGAGTTTCAGTATCCTATCAGGTCAACTAACAAAATGAATGAATTTTAATTTTGCTAAAAACGTTACAGAGGTATTGACAACACTGCAATAGTGTAATTAAAAAAGTTCTAAGTTACGAAAACTATCCAAAATCATTCGAAATTGTACATAAGAAATGTATAAACTGGTTTCAAACTTGAATTCACACCATATCAACGGCTTACATTCAAATCCCTTTACGGAAGAAGAAACTTTCAAGAAAACGAATGCGCTCTTCAATTTTCGAACTGTAAGCTTTAATTAATCGACCATCAGTCGCTTTATTTTATTTTACCTTATTTCATTTCATTTCATTTCATTTCATTTCATTTCATTTCATTTCATTTC
>JAHXMU010025382.1:521338-532593 GCA_019455685.1 Philornis downsi
TTAATTTAATTTAATTTAATTTAATTTAATTTAATTTAATTTAATTTAATTTAATTTAATTTAATTTAATTTAATTTAATTTAATTTAATTTAATTTAATTTAATTTAATTTAATTTAATTTAATTTAATTTAATTTAATTTAATTTAATTTAATTTAATTTAATTTAATTTAATTTAATTTAATTTAATTTAATTTAATTTAATTTAATTTAATTTAATTTAATTTAATTTAATTTAATTTCATTTCATTTCATTTCATTTTATTTTATTTTATTTTATTAGTAATAATAAATAATTGCTAATAGAAAAACGATCTTGAAAAAAAACCAAAATCATTTTTTTTTTTTCAGAACTACGTCGAGACGAGAATCTTCTTAACTCTATGTTTTTTAGTAGATGGCGTAGCTCATCACATATCTGGGCCTTTTATGACAGAATTATTGTGAAAAGTAAAGTTAACTACAGCATAATAACAAAACTAACAAATGAATGATGAATTGTAGCTATATATTCATGCGATAACTGAAGCAATTTCTTAGGCA
Source organism: Philornis downsi (assembly GCA_019455685.1). NCBI lineage: Eukaryota > Metazoa > Arthropoda > Insecta > Diptera > Muscidae > Philornis > Philornis downsi. The sequence continues at coordinate 521,882 of JAHXMU010025382.1, forward strand.
ACCCTCCGGGCAGTGATGAATACCCGTGCAGCACATTCGTCATAGAGCGTAATGATTGTTTAAATTCCAGTACATTTAAAAACCATTAAAAGGGCATATCAATAATGTATTATCTTTCAAATGAATAAAGAATGAACAATTCATATGAATTATTATGAATTGCACAATGTAGCAATATCTATGGGCTATACTGTGCGTGAGTGTGTCTCGACGTGGTTTAGATTTCGTAAAGTATTATACTCCAATGAGTAGGGAGGTGAAATAGAAATTCTCCACTCTTTGGCTATTCACGGTAATGACTCTAAGATTTGTTTTTGTGCAATAGATATAACAGTTTTTGTTCAAATTTGTAGCGATTTTTATTCCCACCATCAAATAAATGGGTATTTACTAAAGTTGTCATTCCGTTTTGCAATAATCAGAAGTAACCATTTGAAACCACGTAAAGTAATCATATTTCGCTATGTTAACCTAAGAAAGTTAATCCGTCCGCTTGCATGATAGAGGTCTCGCCGCTCGAATTAAGAAAATGATATTTAGCATAAAAGTATCTCATCACAACGCTGCTCTAATTAGGAAAGCCGCCTTCTAGCTCATAAACTTTTGTAAGAAACCATAACTAGTAGCTTGATTATTGAAAACTACTAAATGGCAAGGATTTCGGGTGGAATGACAGGCCAGGTTGACATATAAGAGATAATAAATAAAAATGCATTATTTTTGCAATATATAAAATATAAAATAAAAAGGATCGAGCTACTCCAGATGGTGTGAGAAAGATAAGATTTCGTACTCTAAAAACTCTTCAGACAGCGTAGTTACTACTGGACTGAATACTATTTGAGTGCGCGTCAAAGATGCATACCAGCAAAAAGAAAATACGCCATGTTTTGTAATTTCAGTAATTTTGACGCTCTGGAAGGCCTCTTATCAAAAATGTCGATAAAATAATGGGAATCGTCAAGTCCGACCGTCATGTAAGCACTATTTCGACTGCCCAGGAGTGCCTTTACTAAGGCTTCGTACAATAAGCAACTCAATACATGAGCGCTACAGGTTTTAACGCAAAAATACATCATGGACTAAATTTCTACCTACGACCCATTTCTGAAGCGGGCGGTGACTCGTAATGAAATGTGCTCACTTACGACAACGTCAAGCGAATACATACGTGGCCGAATAACGCAGAGCCGGCGTAAATGGTGGTCAAGACTGGAGCGACGATCAAATCAAATCAAATGTGTATGTTTACATGAGTCTCGCCTTGAGGCCTTACCCATGGTGTGCCATCACACAGGTGCAGTTTTCTATAATTCTTTTCTTGGTTATAATTCTTTTCTTCTTGCGACAGCAAGCGCCCCTTTGGGGTACCCAAACTAATCCCGAAAGGATTAGTCGAACTACCTTTGAGATTAGAAGTAGGTCCCCTTGGAAAAACTTCCTCAGGGCCCGCTTCCTCTCTCGGCCAAAGTACCATTGTAGTCACTTGGTATGAAGTGAGCTACTTTCAGGTTAGGAGTTTAGGTAACCTAGGAAGACTTCGGATAGACATGAACAGTGTTTTCCAAGCTTCTGCCTTCCTTCACCAACGCAACCTGAAGCAACGCAAAAGCACTGAAAACACATGTTCGGACAACCACAGCCAGCACGATGCTCCCACAAGGGGTCCAGCACCATTGACCAGGAAGGAACAATGTTCCTTGGGCCCCTGGTCACCCGTGCTACCAGAAGAGAAGAACCCTCTGGTCTGGGTTTCGCAGACAAGCTACTCCAGTTTTGCTTTATCATACCTCTCATGGAACTGGTAATCCATTATCTACGGTATAGATTTTCAATGTCCGAGGAGAGAACATCAACACAGCAAAGTATGCCATGCTCCACTCATAGTCTATTAACCAGATCTCTACACGAAGGAAGTCCTTGGTCGTACAACTATTAAAAACGGAAAAGATAAATCTTCTGATATCTCCCGACGGCTTCTCTATAACCGCTCCTGTTGCCAGGCTGTGTCTTGTTAAACTATGACTCTCCCCTTCACTTGGTTTTCGAAAAACGAGTTCCAAGATCAGTTTGATGTCATATTATAGATGGATCCCAAGACATATAGGTATTCCACCTGTTCCTAGGGCGCCTGGCACAAGGCCATACTATTATTTTGTTTTTGTATGCAAGCATCGTCCTTTGCCTGCTTAATTACAGGATCGGGTAGAGAGGCTTAGGGGTAAGCGGTACAAAGCATCCTAGGAAACACCCGCCTACCCACTGGAATGACGATTAAGAAGATGTTGTTGTGAGGGCTGGATTGAAAAGGAATCATATACTATGAGTTGATCTTAATTCGGTTCTGTACTGTCAACAATTGGAGGGTCAATAGGAGGGAATTGTGTTTCATTAGGACAATGCTGGGGCAAATACAGTGGTCACAATATTTATTCGTACACCCTGCATAATACTGCAAAAGGCAAGAAAGAACTTAATATTCAGTATATGATGGAAGTATACTTTTGCATATCAAAAGAATGGAAGATTCTTTACGAAATGCACAACAAAATATACCATTATCTTATTTCTACAAAGAGAATTGGGTAGAAACACAAAAAATAGGCAAATTTGCGCAAAAATATTATTCGTACACTTTCTAGTTATGATATTGTATAGCTCAACATAATTGTAATCTTTGGGTTTGCCTTCAGTAATCTCGTCACTTCTTGGCTTTTTAGTCGATTATGTGTTAATTTCGCATTGACATTCCTTGAAGTTCGACAAAATGGGACGAAGTGTCGATTTATCCCTAGATGTGTGGAAATTATAGGTAATTCTAAAATTATATTCTTAAAAGAAATGTCTTCGAGAAATCGGAAATACTATTGGAAAATCGCATTCCACAGTTCAAAGTATTATTAGTAATTATGCAAAAATCAGGCAATTGACTTGAAATCACCAACAAGCTGGAAGCCCGAAATGTTTAACTCCTCGAAGAGAGAAGAGAGAGAAGAGTGTAGCAAAGTAGCTTCAGTGGTCCAAAATCCAAAAATAACGACCAAACAATTATGCCAAAATGTTTAGAATCTGTTAAAAAAACATTTGCTCTTAAACAATACGAAACTGCCTGCATAGAGCTGGATATAGGAATAGAGTACGGCGCAAACATTACATTTCCGACATCAACAAAAAAAGCACTTAGAATTCGCCTAACCTAAACTCTACCTAAATGAACCAACCGGATTATTTTTGGGGAAATGTCATTCATTCAACGACAAATCAAAATTTAATATAATATTTGGGGATGATGGCCCACCAAAAATTTGGCGAAAGTCCAATGAAGAAATGCAGGAACGTAATTTTATTCCAACTGTTAAACACGGCGTTGGAAATGTAATGGTTTGGGGGTATATGGCTGCATCTGGAGCTCGACAGATGGCGTTTATTAATGACAAAATGGACAAGCACATGTGTTTATGCCCAGAACCCATGTTTGCAAATCCTAAACTTATCATCTCCACCGCAATTGAGACTGAGACAAACAACATGTATTTGGATATTTTAAAAAATAATTTACATGGAAGTGGAAGCTTGAGCTAGACACCAGGAATTTTTGGTCTCAACAAGATAATGATGCTAAGCATACATCATATATAGTCGGTGTATGGCTAATTTGTCATTGTAAGCAGTTAAAAACTCCTCCTCAGTCACTAGATTTAAAGACGAATTTGGAAGCATAAAATAATACCGAAGGAAACCCTGAACACAGCCATAAATATTGAGTAGGAGAAAATTTCTTTAAATGGCACTAACACGCAAAAAGTATGCGCCGACGTTTAGAAGCAGTTATTGAGGCTAAAGAGATTCAATAAAGCATTGCATATAATATTCGTTGGCTCCATCCTTAAAACAATATTAAAAAATTTTGAATGTACGGATATTTTTTTTTGCGTACAATTTGGACTTATTTTCATTTTCGTTAGTTTTTTTATGTACCAAAGTAAAATTGAATTGATTTTTTTTTTGATGCAAACATATATAATAAAAACATTACTTTAAAAAAAATTGTTTGTATGTTTAAATAATTTTGGAGCATGTTTCGGATATTTAAACTAGAAAGTAGTATGTATCGATTGGACCTCACTAGATTTGTAATACATTTTCCTGCTGTACTTTTTTATAATACTTCTTTCATGCTTTCATCCGTAGAAATTAACGTAAATACCATTTGTATGGCAAAAATTTAACGGCCAGAAGGAACCATTTGAAGCACCAAGTAATGGGTTATCGATTTAATGGTCTCAAGGCTGCCAGCTATTAAATACTTATCATTTAAAGTGTTATTTATTTAGTGAAAGATTTGCCATTTACCAATAAGAGTTGTTTAACAACAGAAGAATGCGTAAAAACGTGCTCAAACGTGCAAACGTGAGCACATTTCGTCCAATACTGAGTGATTATGGTCGTCATAATCGACCTACTGTGCAAGGAATTGCCAAGATTATAAAGAAATTTGAAGATACTGGAAGCGTTAAAGATATGGTCAGGCCTATGCATCATCGCACTGCCGAAAATATCGCTTCTGTTAGTGAAAATGTGGCGGATAACCCGAATTTGTCGATTTAATGGCGTTTTCAGCAATTGTGTCCATCTTTCTTTATGGCGTATTTTGCACTTGGATGTGCACCTCCATCCACATACTCGTAGAGTCCAACTCACGCAACAATTAAAATCGGCTGACCATTCACAACGCCGTATATATGCTGATTGGATACTACAGCAACAGGTTTTCAATGCTGATTTTTCGAACAAAATTTTCTTCAGCAATGAAGCTCATATCTCATTCGGGGGTTACATCAAAAAAAGCAGAATTTTTGCATATGCGGCTCGGAAAACCCTAAAGTGATTTTAGAAAAGACATTGCATTCGGTAAAAGTGACTATTTGGTGCGCATTATGGTCCGTCTGGAAGTATTATTGGGCCGCATTTTTTTGAGAACTATCTCAAAATGATCCACTGCAGCAACCAATCTACATAAAGAGACTGTCATTTAAATTACATTATATTTAGTACATCACGGTTTCATCGAAATCATAGCTTTATGTGTATTTCGTTTAACTTTACCTTTAAGGCAGGGAAATGGATAACCCATATTAAGAGTTTGGAGAATATTTTGTGCCGTTTTTATAAACATTTATTGAAGGTCTGTTAATAGAATTTTCGTAGTAAAAACTAGAAGGGAGTGTTTACTATGAAATTCTATACCTTCTATACATTTTCACGAATATAGTCCTAAATTTTTGTTTACGTTATTGTTTTAAATGAAATGGCAACAATTCTTTCGTGCGAAGGTATTAAAAACGTTTCCTTTTAATGACAAGCCCATTTAGAATTCGCTAATATTTTTACAGCGCTAAACTTTTTCCAGTTAATAACTTGCACCTCTTTTTCGCTTCCTTGGAAGCTTATTTATTTCTTGTTACGTGCACTAATTATAATGTACTGAAGGGGCATCACAAACAAATGTTTCCTTCCTGTGACAAGCACATGTAAAATTAGCTAGAGGTGATGAACTTTCTTACTACCTCCAGTTCATTATTAATGTTCCATTTTTAAATTTAGAAGTAATTTTTTTTGCATAACTAAGAAAACCATTTAAGACTTAAGTGACAATTTCTATCCAGCGGCAAAAAATTGCTGATTTATTAGCATAGTACTATATAGATGTTATATGCAAATATCACATTTATGGCGACTTTCATTACGAGTAGTACATTTGCTATTTGGTTATGAATTTTTCAAGAAACTCTTTATCATGCATAATACAAAATCTGTGGAATAAACCTCGGGTTACTTCTTCATTCCGATCCAACAGAGATATTATAAATTTTATTTACTCAATGAAGCGAAAACAATATAATTTCATTGCAAGGACATCGCAAATACAATGAAAATTTTTCAAGCAACACCACTCTTCCTCTCTCTGCTCTGTGCAGGTTACCCAAAGTCATCCTGAATCCAGGACGAACAGGATGAATGAAAAAGAAGGGAAAAGAGTAATTTCCATATATTTTGAATGGACTGAGTTTGCATGCGAAAAGAGAAATGTAAATATATAAATATTTTATGAATCCCATTCATATGAATCCTTTGTGCTTGTTTACGATCGCTTTTTACACAAAATGGATATTTTCTTCATCTACACATGTATTCTGGTAAATATGTAGGTGTGCGTACGTAGCAATATTCTCATACAATGACATTCATGTTCATATGTAAAAATATCCTTGTATTAAAGTACCCAAAGATTTCATGACGAAATGAGTTCATAATCCCCAATGCTTGATTATTTGGGAACTTTTCTTTTGTAATTTTTTTATGGCAAAATGAAAACTTTTAATATGACTAATGAACGAACAGACAGCATGTCTTTCTTTTCAAATGCGTGCGTGTGTGTGTGTGTGTGTGTGTAAACCAAATTTGATTACAACTTTATCCTTTTTCATGATTTCAGCTTACAATAAATTTATCCGGAAATGAGACGAAAGCTGACATAACTCGATTATGGGTTCCATAAAGGAATGCTGCGTAGGGGAAAATCATAACAAACAAACTAACTAAGAAAGCGATTCAAGGGCTTAAGTAGGTATTCTGGTAGGATTTGGTATTTTATTATAAATTCAAAACATTTAAGAAGATTATTTTAAAATCTATTTAGTCTTTTAATTGCACACACAGGGTTATCACATATTGCATATGCCATTTTTCGTTCTCAAAAGTAATGTGAAATAAAACATTCATAAAGCTATGATTTCAAAGAAATTTTTATTTCATTATAATGCTTGAACATTCCCATTATGTACGAAATATAATGCACTATCATTTACATTACCGTATTTGGATTGATTGCAGTAGTGGATCTTTATGAGGTAGTTTTCGACAACTTTTTCGCCAATTTCGGATGGTATCTCAGCGATAACTTGACGAATGCTGGTTTTCAATTGATCCAACGGTTGAGGATTATCTGCGTAAACACGGTCTTTGATATAGCCCCATATAGAAGTCTAACCGCATCAAATCGCATGATCTTGGTGGCCAACTTACGTCCCCAAAACGTGAAATTACGCTTTCTGGAAACTTCTCGTGCAATAAAGCCAAAGAGGTTGTGTTATTTGGCTCGTAGCAGCGTCTTGTTGAAGCCGCATCTTCGATTCTTCTTCTTATGTGGCGACTGGAATAGACTGCCTTATCTATTATACGCCGCCCGTAGAAAATAATACCAAGCGTTTCGATCTTCTGCGCTTCTCCTCTAATTCGTCATACCAAGTTTCGATATTACTTCAAAAATCTGGTCCTTTCAATGGAGTTTTGGTCGCCATCTTCTGCGCCATCCATCGAATTCGTTGTCGAAAACATTCCGTGCCGGAGCATTTGGGTCCATCCGCACAACATGACCCAGCCAACGCAATCGCTGTATATTAATGCGTTTGACCACGTTGATCTCGGCATATAGCTTATACCGCTCATTGTTCATGCGCCGCTGATACTCTCCGTCAACGATGATGGGTCCACATATTTTCCGGAGTATTTTCCTCTCGAAAACTGCCAATACTGATTCATCCGCTGGCGTCATAACCCAGGATTCTGCGCCATATAACAAGACGGATAGAACCAACGTCTGGTACAGTCGGATTTTTGTTTGTCAAGAGAGGGCTTTATCATTGAAACGCTTGCTTAGCCCGTAGGCAGGGCGACAGTCTATGGTGCGACCTCTTCAACATACTGTTAGAAATGATTATGAGGAAAGCTACAGTGAACACGACTGACACCATTTTTAACAAAAGACATATGTTACTCACATATGCAGATAACATAGACATTATTGGGCGAAAACTGCGACATGTTACTGCAGCTTTCTCAAGCAGCGAAAATGGGTCTGGTGGTAAACGAGGACAAAACAAAGTTATTGGTTTCAACGAACAAAGAGTGTACTCGTTTGGGACGCTGTGTGAATGTTGGCACCTTCGATTGCTGTCCAAAAAAAAATTGATTATCATACGGCGCTCTGAATTGAAATTCGGATTATCTGTTATATTTTCACTAACAGAAGCGATATTTTCGGCAGTGAGAGCATTGCAATGATGCACAACCTACCCACATCTTTAATGCTTTCGGTCTCTTCAAATTTCTTTATAATTCTGCCAATTCTTTGCACAGTATTTCGTTTATGACGCTCTAATCAAATCGTAATGCGGGGAAAGTGCTCACGTTTGAATAGCCACATTTATAGTAAGCTTTAACTATTTGTACGCTTTCGTTGGTTGTTAAACGATCCATATTCGTAAATGGCAAATGTTTCACTAAATAAATAATACTTCAGATGACTGATATATTTATAATTCATCACGTCTTACACATTAAGTAATCCTAGTTTTTTTTTTTTTTTTTTAATATTACTTCTGTCTTTTCGACATTCACAATAATTATTCAAATCTTAAACTAAAGATATTAATGCCGGTACTGTCACTGCAATACTCAGCTTTTAGTTCGAAAAACACTCATATAGCCAAATATAGAGTTTGCAATCTTTTGAGACGGTTATGACCCTAAAACAAAAGCAGGTCTCTCGCATATGGATTGGGATGATCAGTAATTTTATCAATGTAGTTTATGTATGATTTTCTTATCTCTTCTCGGATGGTGGGAATATTGAGGTCTTTGTGCATGTTATTATTTTTTATATACCAAGGAGCGCACGTGATCATTCTTAAAACTTTTGACTGTCTTCTTTGTAACTTTTCAATATTGGATGCAGAAGCGGACCCCCATAGTTGGATCCCATACGACCATATTGATTTCAAAACTGCTTTATATAAAAGTACTTTCAGTTCTAAGTCAAACGAGGAGTGTGGCCCAGTGAGCCAGTTAAGCTGAGTGGTTTTAATTTTCAACTGTGTGACTTTAGCTGCAATATGGTGAACCCACGTGAGATGTCGGTCAAGATGAATTCCCATTTATTGTAATGGGTGGGCAATTTTTCTGTCAGCGTAAAATTTGCAAGTTAAAATAAACTTTATCACGTTTCTCAGGATAGCGTTTCTTGAAGTCGGCTAATAAGCGAATTTTAGCTACAATTCTGCCATAATGAGATTGTTTATCTAACAATTTGCACCATCTTGTTAAAACAAAGCAGGTTTCAAAGTCAATGCCTTTCGTCGTTGTTCTGTAAAGAAAACCTCTCTCAACATCTTTGTTTAACACCTTGGTAGCAACATTCGTCATCCACCCTGTATCATTATAAATTTTTGAGTGAAAGCAGTGCAATAGATAAATGATTAATAAAAATTGTATAACCAAAAATGTTGCACTATTAAACGTTTTTCAGTCTTTAGATATTTATAGGTATCCAAAAATTAAGCAAGATTTATTGTCAAATAATTCAATTATAACTTTTATATTACGCTGTCCACTAAAAGTTAATCAAAATAAACATAACGTCCTTTTTCTTTGAACATTAATCAGATTCTTTATGATGCTGAGCTCACAGGGATTACCTTTTCAAAGTTTCGTTTATGGTTGTGATTGTTTGTTTCTCCGTAGTTTTCCAGCAGCTAGAAATATAACGAACATCACGTTTTGTCCATTAAACAAAAAAGAAATTGATGACTTACACTTGCGATTGGCATAAATAATAATTTTGCTTGAATGGACGAATAGATTTAATGCTTCAGTAAACAAAAAGAACGTAATAAGCGGTGTGTTTGCCACTTGGGAGGTATTATGACGAAAAGTATCCAATCAATAAATCTTTTTATGCAAAAATAATACATTTTTTATAACTTTTTTTTATTCGTATGGCAAAGCTCACTACAGTCAAGCAGCTGGTGTTATATATATATACATACGTAGATAGATATGTTAAATTTATATATTTCCTCTACTTCTAAAGCTGTTCCCTGCTAACGCCAGTCGGTGCTTTAAAATTGTAACAAACCCAATTTATCTATACGAAATTATCTCGATAAACATAAAAGTGAAATGTTTACCATCCCCTTCGGATTTGAGGTGCCAAAGTTGACACTTGTATTCCTCACAGTATTCCATTTTTTTCAGTTATTGCAAAACCTTACCTTTTCGAGTCACTAATGCTGAAACATCCCCAGAGTTAACATAGAAATACGGTTGTCTAAAAGGAAACAAAACACAAGGAAATTGAGAACTTTTTCATTACCTCCGTTAAAAACTTAACGTGAACAAATTTATTTATCTTATTGCCCAATTAATAAGAAAGTCAAGAACAGCTGTAAAACAAACAAGCAAAAACAAAATATCCTTGGGAGAATATCCTGCACTGTAATAACACAAACTGTTTAAGGGTCATTGAAATTGATCCTTAACCATGTCGATGAAAGCTACACAAAGTAAAAAGTAATGCAATAAAATACAAACAGAGAAAGAGATGAAATATAAATGTAGATTTTAACAGACACACTCGGGCATCTCCAAAGCGCTTAACATCCTGAATATCGCAAATATTGAAATGATGCGAGATACAACACTATCATCGGTTTACTGTGTAAGTTTATGTCGAATCTTATGGGATTTTCATAAATTATGTGTCAACCAATTACAGAGCCGGAATGTGAACCTTTTTTCCTAATTTAATAAGCAAAAATTATGTCAGTCAAATGGAAAATCGTAGCAAACATTTTCAAAAATTATGCATTCCA
>JAHXMU010025382.1:551474-626778 GCA_019455685.1 Philornis downsi
GATGGTGATTTTATTTTCCAAACTGAGAGTAGACTGGGAGCCAATAAACCAATGGAGTTGAGCCATTTTTAATTTCAATTGTATGATTTTTGAGTCAACGTGATTTTTCCAGGTGAGATGTCGATCAAGGTGAATTCCCAAATATTGGACATGGTTATGCACGGGTATGGTACTACCGTGAATAGTGAGGGCTGAGCAATTGTTCTGTCTAAGAGAGAATGTAACCTGTACAATCTTAGTGGCATTTACTTTTATCTTCTTCATCGGCGAAAGTTGAGGTTTGAATTAGGGAATGAACAGGCATGTCGGAGGTGTAGATGGTATATAGTATAAGGCATAGTATACTGCCCTGCGGAACTCCTGCTGAAACCTTTCTTTGAGTTGAAACAGAGTCCTTCGATTTTGCTACAAAAGATCGATCCTTTAGATAGCTCTCCAGCAGCTTGTGGTTATTTGTCGGTAGAAAAGAGACTATTTTGTGAATAAGGCTTTCATGCCACATTTTACCAAAGGCTTGGGAGATGTCTATAAAGAGAGCATACAATATGATGCAAAATTTAAATACTAAATTTTCCACATTCTCTGAAATCTTTAAATACAAAACCGCAAAGGTTCATTTCTTTTACGAAAAAAATGAGATTAAATGTAACTACAATTACTATCATCAACTTTTTATCGCAAACAGCTAATTGCATTGACATTTTGCATCGCGTGCTATTTAGATTGTCACGATGAATCCTTTTTTCGTGATTTACTTTAACAAAAACACAACTCATTTACTCATGTTTAGCTTCAATTCCCAACGTCATTGATAATAAAAGCTGAGACGGGGACGAAAGACATATCTGTATTAAATAAAATAAAGAAAACTCAATAGACGAAAATGTATTTACATTTTTAAAAAAGAAATTCTAATTCTTGTAAAAGGTAGTTTAGCTGTCTGTAAGTTACTTCATAGGTGACCATTGATAAAAAAAAACATACAAATATTGGAAAATATTAGAATGTTGTACGTTTGAAATCGTCTTGCTTGATGTTTAATGTTTATTTTATAATGTCCTTAAAACGTGTGCATCAAATCGTCCGGACATAATGAGCATGCAAAACAAGTAATTATACGAATATGGTGAACGACAGCGTCCAATATCTTACATCGAAGAAGAAGAAGATTGGAAGAGCATTAGACAAGCAAATCAATAAAAAAAATTGTCGATGGTGAATTTGTTGCAGATAATGTTCAGAAAGCTGAAATGTTATATGATTATTTTGTAAATTCAGTCAATGAATTAAAAGAACAAATAATACAACTCACTTCGGATATGTGCCATGCCTTGAGAACATTAACAAACTGCAATAGCAGATTTGAAGCTAGAATAACTGCGCTTGATGAAATAAGAAATGTTATATCCAGCTTAATATCGGGAAAAAGTCCGGGTCATGATAACTTTTCGGCAAAAATTCTTAAGATATGTGCTGCTAGTGTGACTCCACGTCTGGTTAACATCTTTTATGATATAATTTATACTTCAGTATATCCCGAAATATTAAAAATCCATAAAATTGTACCAATACCTAAGGAGAAAATATCTACCTCCGTTGATAAATTTTGTCCAATATCAATATTGCCCATAATAGACAATGTTTTTGAACATATTTTGCATACATAACTCTTTACATATTTCCAAGATAACAATTTGTTAAATGATTTTCAATATGGTTTTAGAAAAGGTTGTGGAACAGAGGAGGCAACAATTAATGTGCAAAATTTCATATGTAAGTCGTTGGATGACGGGTATAGGGGTGTAGCTGAAGTGTTTTATGATTTGTCAAAAGCGTTTGATCTAATTGATCATGATATCTTACTTCAGAAACTCAGATTTTATGGTGTGCATGACAAAGAGCTTGTTTTCTTAAAAAGCTATTTGACGAAGCGGCTACAATTTGTACAAATTGTTAATAGTAAAAGTACTTTGAAAACAGTGGAGCAGGGAGTCCCCCAGGGAAGTGTATTGGAACCCTTGTTATTTTCTCTGTATATAAATGACTTCAAAAATGTTGACTTATCAGGCAAAATGTTTGTATACGCTGATGATATTGCCATTTTTATCCATATAAATATGAAAGGGCTTTGAAGCCTTACATAGAACGAGGAGCAAGTCTATTAAGAGAGTATTTGCGTATTAACAAACTTCTCCTTAATCCAAATAAAACGAAATTGATAAGATTTAGGCCACATTGTCGGCTCAACGACAGCTTTAGTATATACGTAGATGGGGAAGAAATACCAGAAGTTAATTCAGTTAACTATTTGGGATTATTGTTTCAAAGTAATCTTTCTTGGACACTGCATATAGAGTATCTGAAGTCTACAGCATCACCTGCCATAGGTTTATTGTATAAATTTAGAAACAAATTTGATCGAAATACTAAGTTTCTAATATTTCAAGCTTTAGTTCAAAGTCATTATAACTATTTAGCCATTATGTATGGTTATAGAAAGAGTTCTGAATTAAAATCACTCCGGAGGCAACAGAATAAAACACTGAAAGCTGTAGCGAATTTGCCAATTTCATATTGTGCGCTTTCTCTGTACAGAGATGTTTTTCCAAATTAAAATTAATATAATAAATTAAAATTGCTAATATATGTTTTCAGTTGTTTGCATTGTATTGGCCATCACACGATGAATTTGTCCCGAAATCAGTATATTTTCAATACGAGAAATAATGACAATTTGAGAATTGCTAGTAGGGTCGATCTGAAACAACAAAATATCGTATAGAACATTCTGGTACAGTACAATATTTTACCAACACAGTTAAAATCACTGGAAACACTTTCATTATTTAAATCGTCAATGAAAGGATATTTATTGCAAAATGTCGAAGAGCTTCTGGTATGAATTTTGAGTTAATATTGAAGTACTACATGCCAAGAAATTAGATTTTTCATAAATGTGTTCGTATTTTGTATTAAAACTATTGTTATTATACAAACAATTTTGATGTAATTATTTTGCCAACTAGCCTCTATAATGCCATGCGGCGTAATTTGTATGAATTTGTATGATATAATAAATTAAATAATAAAAAAGAAACCAAAAAAAAAAAAATCATAGCAATATTTATGCACGAAGGAATGAATGTATAACTACATATATATAGTAAAAGATTATGTTGCAGTTACAATATAAATATTATACATTTACTGACGATGGTATAAACTAATCAGATTCGAGATCGGAAATCAAAATTACGCTTCAGAAACTACATAGCTGCGGGTGCAAATGGGCTGCCAACAGAAATGTTTAAGACCGGTGATGATAACCAGCATGCATCAGCTTCTAAATTGGCTCGGGAAATACATGCCCTTTAACTGCAGTTTAAGTGTATTTTGTTCTGTATTCGAAAAAGGCGTTTCTAGTGTGTGTGCCAATTATCGCATTATCAATCTATCGAGTCTAGTATGTCAAAGACAAAACCATATTTTGCGACTTCTTTAACATACTGTTGGAGCTGATTATGGGAGAAGCTGCGACGCAGGCATCTTCTTTAACGCAAGCCGCATACTGTGCGTTTGTGTCAATGAAACCTGTAAGTTGTTACTGCAGCATTCTCAAATATTGAGAAGAAATCAACAAAAATGTATTTGCCGATAAACGAGGACAATATAAAGTTTCGACGATCCAAAATTCTTCCCACTTCAGATGAGTGAATAAAACCAATGATGTCAGTATAAAGATTAAGTTTTAGAAAATGAATTTTATAAAAACGACTTAACTACAAATTTAGCGTCTAGACCATAAACATAAACAATACTGTAGTATATGAGTGTAATTTGTCTAAGTATATATTCTAGAAAGATCATCAAAACCGCGCCTAGAACATTCAAGTATGATATATGTAATCTCTTTCCCTCTTTATATGTGGGTGGGACTTTTCTAGAATTACGTTTACGGCAATAAGTTATGTTTGTTCCTCTCACTCCTATCATATAGTTTATTGTTATCTCCTTTTCACCTGTTATGTAAATAAGAACATTCAAGAATTAACATTATTCTGTGAATATGTTTGTCTTTGTTGCACCCATTATGTAAATATGTGTTCTCTCTGAAATATTGTAGCATTTTCTAGAATAAGTAGTTTTAGTATAAATAGAGCAACTTTGTACGTTTTTGGAGAATTAATAAAGTTGACGTTGATGTGGAAATACGCTCCACGATACCAAAATACTAATAACTAAAAATTTGTTCATACTAATATAGGGTGTCCGCCGGGAAGGTATAATACTTTGTTTGTTTATAATTGTTGATTAAATGAAAGAGAATGGATCTTATATTGATAAATGTTTTATTTAATGTTGACAATTATGTATGGAATACAACGCCAGATAAATATAAGTCTCTGTTAGTCTAACAAATGCGAGCCCTTTTGAGCACATATTTAGTTACATTCTCACTCATTTCACGCGGTATTTCATTAATCTCATTACGAATATTTTGTTTGAGTTGCTCAAGCGTTTCTGGTTTGTTTGCATTTCAGATATCCCTACAAAAAGAAGTCCGGAGCAGTCAAATCAGGCGACCGTGAAAGTCAATCAATATCACCATTTCTTGAAATAATTTGTTGTGGAAAGAGGTCTCGCAGTAATTCCATTGTAATCCTGGCTGTATGCGATGTGGCACCATCTTGTTGATACCACATGTTAATCAAGCCCAAAGCATGCAGTTGTGGCGTTAAAAAGTTTTCAATCATATCACGATATCGCTCTCCATTGACAGTTATCGTTACGCCGTTTTCAGTTTCAAAGAAGTAAAGTCCAATGATTCCTCCTGACCAAATTTCACAATAGACTCCCACTTTTAATGAATGCAAAGTTGAATGATGAATAATTTGAGGGTTTTCCATTGTCCAGAACCGACTATTCTGTTTATTCACATATCCATTTAAATCAAAAAGTGCCTCGTCACTCATTATGGTTTTTTCATGAAAATCGGGGTTGTCATGGGAGAGCTGTAACATCCTATTGACATATGTACGGCGGCGTAAATGGTCTTGTGGAAGAAGCTCTTGTGTCAACCGAATTTTAAATGAAAACAAATGCAAATCCTTATACAAAATTGTGGCCAAGTTGTTCTTTGGAGACCAAGCTCCTTAGCACGGCGTCGACTTGAGGTTGATGGATTGTTTTAAACACTTTCTTGAGCAACAGTAATGTTTTCAGCCGATCTTGCAGTACGTTGTGGTCCACGCTTGGCCCTATCAGCTACAACCCCTCTTTCTTCGAAATCATTCACTACACGATAAATATGTCTCTTGCAAAAAAATTGTTTCTTCCAAAAATTTCACATAACTTTCTCATCGTTACAGTAATCGATGATTGATTTTGATAAAATTCTTTAACTATTAAAACACGTTTTCTTATCGAATATTTTTCCATTATAAATTTGCCACGTCTCTACTTCACGACTGCCAAATATGAACTGTCTAAACTAATGTTTACCAAATTCCCCAAAGCAGAATCTAGCTCCGCGTTAATATTAGTTGGACTGAGACTTCAAATGGAAATATTGAATTACATAACGGTGACCAATTTTTCCATGTTCCCAAATTCACTGAGATCATTTATATTTGATGGTTCATAAAAAATACTAAATATCGTCTTGAAATTTAAAACATATGTTTTATAAGGTTGCCACTTTTCACCAAAATATTTTTTTTTTTTCAAACTACTGGCGCCATCTATACGTCAGTTCGGCTAGTTTTGACACCCTTCACAAACCTTAAGGATATCGAATGAAAGTATATGTCAGTCAGTTCATCTGATATTTTTGGAACTGTTTTACTCTAAGTCGATAGCACTGCTACAGATATCTGTGCGACTTCTGCTTCGGCGATTTTTTCAATCAGAAATAAATATTTGCAAGTGGCATAAACAGCTGAAAACAAAAAATCGCGCAGGACGAGCATCAACTTCTACCTATGAAAGTCACATTCAACAAAACCGCTTAAAAAAAATCGAACTAAAATTAGGGATCTTGATGGTGATATTGGCATTTCAGGCGGATCAGTCAACCGCAAATTTCAAAGACCGCTCGGAAAACTCGGAGCGGGCTGAGAGGAAGATGCCTATTTGGGATGTTTCGGGGAATAGAAAAACATTACCGTATGTGTGTTGTGACTGGAGGGATACTTTAAAAACGATGAAATAATTTTGGACGGGTATTAAAAAAAAAAAAAAAAAAGTAGTCAGACGTTTTTGTACACAGTAGTTTATGCATATTGTGCTTTTTATTAAATATTTTCAGTTTTATATTTCTTGATTAACTAAATTCCCTCCGATTTTAGGACAAAATTCGAGCGGGAAATAAAATTCTGTAATTCTTTCTAATTCAGCGATAAAAGCAGATCAACTTTCTGTCTGAAATCTCCTAATGTGGACCATCCTCCCACTATGAAACTACTGATATACTATCTCATTATATATTAAAAGGAAAGTGTCTGGATCTCTACTCAAGGGTACTTGTGACTGCTTCGACTAATTTTTCATCATCTAATGTATTTGTGGAAAAAAATATTAATTTTTAATTTTTCGCAAAATTTTTTACTTCGATCAACGCTACATTTAGCACGTGTAGAGAAGAAGTAGAATTTTCTCCAAAAAAAATGTTCACCATATCGAAAAGGACAACTACTTGCTATTACGTAAATATTTTATGTACAATAATTTCAGGTCCGCTATTACAATAATAGATTACGTAAAGTTCAGATCAATCATTTCATTCAGCCACACATATAACTGCCACTCTAATAAACACTTTTAATGAATCTCCACGAATTCTCTACCTGTTAGATGTATCATTTGCATATTTTGGAAATATGAATGAACGTGAACTATTGCAGCTACACCAAATGAAACTGCAATCACTAGTGGGAAAGACAGTCATGGTTATAAATCTGCTTTGAATTTTGCCTAAAACTCAATCAACTACGCATAAATTCAATTTTTCACCATATTGATTCAGTATCCGGAAGGCTTAAAGGCAAAAGGTGACGATTTCCCTTACAGGGAATGAAGTGCATATATACAGTGAACCATAAAAGTTGGTACATATGGCTCAAATGGTTGGTACAAAAAAAAAAAATAACAGAAATGTACATGTAAAAAAATTTTATATTTTATAACATATAGTAAAAACCTAAAACAATTAATAAAAAAACTAAACATAAAGAATATATTTGATCATAACTAAAAAAAACGGGAAACTTATATTGGGAAAGAAACTAAGTATAGGACAATCCGTACAAAAATTAGAGTCAGGTGAACTGACTTACACATATAAGGCTATTAATTTAGTGATTTCAAAATCACCGGTCTCACAGGGCAGTCAACTGTTAAATACCTGTCATCATAAATGTTATTTATTTAGTATTATAAAATGTTCGCCATTTACGAATATAGATCGTTTAACAACCCAAAAACGCGTAAAAATAGTTAAAACTTACTACAAAAGTTGTGATTTAAACGTGAGCTTTCTCAATCGAACAAAATTTTCTTCAGCCATGAAGCAAATTTCTCACTCGGTGGTTACGTCAACAAGCAAAATTGTCGCTTTAGGACTCGGAGAACCCAGAACTGATTGTGGAAAAGCCATTTCATCCGAAAAAAGTGATTGTTTGGTGCGCATTATAGTCTGGAGATGTCATTGGGCAATATTTTTTCGAAAACTACTTCAAAACGATCCACTGCTGCAACCAGTCCAGAGGCGGTCGTTTTAATGACATTGTATTTCGTATAATGGCATAATGGCACGGTCCAAGCATTATAATGAAATAA
Source organism: Philornis downsi (assembly GCA_019455685.1). Classification (NCBI taxonomy): domain Eukaryota; kingdom Metazoa; phylum Arthropoda; class Insecta; order Diptera; family Muscidae; genus Philornis; species Philornis downsi. The sequence goes on from JAHXMU010025382.1 coordinate 559,311, forward strand.
AAATTTCATCGAAATCAAAGCTTTATGTGTGTTTTATTTAACTTCGTTTTTGAAACCGAAAAATGGATATACCTTCTCTCAACGCCCGAAATTAAAACACAATAAAAGAAGCACAATAGCAACTTCCTGAAGTCATCCGTTTGAAAAATACAGTAGAACCGCTGACTTTAGTTAAATCATTTAATTTATATGGGTGGTGTCCTAAGAGCCTTGGCAATGCAATTTATTTTCAATCATTTTGCCTAAATGCCTGATGTGAGCTCAATTCTACTGAATAGAGTGCAATTGATAGATGAGAGATACGAATCTAAGAAGATGTAAGTTAAATAAGGTAAATTGCATGGGAGGTACCAAGGATGGCGTGGGCATTCCGTCAGTTTTTTTGGCATTTTACCCAGTATTATAACACAGTACAATTTACAAGAATTTTAGAGACTCCAGTCCAATAATTAGAGTCTACAGCGGAAGAAGATAAATCGGCCAATTTGTATGGGATACGGCGGAATCGGCATGGAAATGTTGGCCATTTTTATTCTCAGAACTTAGTGCACCAAACCCATGACACATGGTGATTCTAGTTGGATTTGGTAAAACCGATTGGAAAATATGGAGATAAAAGCATATATGTATGTAGGTGATAGGGGTGACAGCTCATAGTATATGATCCGTTGCCAATCGTACCAAAAACACACATTCAAATCTTCGTAACCATCAATGACGGCTTGACCACTCTCTGTGATTCCTGGCTCATTGTGATTCCTGCACGACCGTTTTCCCTCGACGTTGTCGTATTACAGAGCATACAAACATCGAGCTTCTCTTTGTGTCCGATTTGTAATATTCTATCAATATTTTAACCTTTCAGAGCGTTGTGCACCTTTCACATCATGATTACGAGAATGGTATCGATGAAACCACAATCGCAAATGATTGGCTGTTACAGTATAAGGCCTATAAATACAATTCGCATTTTCAGCCGCTTTGTCATAATTCAAGAAATTCGGTGAAATATGGTTGCCCATGTTTGACAATCGTTCAAGCCATACTGAGTCAAGCAATCTCAAATCTGTCTGCGTAGTTTCTTAATACAAAATCTTATCTTTCTAATGGCATTTAAAGCTTTCTATTAGAAAGATCATGGATTTTTTTCACTACATCTTTTATCTTAACAATTCATAGAGCATAACGCAGCTTGTAAATCTGGCCTAATTCTTTTATCGTCAGTCTCTGAACAACATTAAAATGTTAAATATTTCAACATGACTGAAACTGGGCGATAATTAAATGGTAAGTGTTTCATATCCTTCCTTGCAAAATACATCTGTTTGAATACGACAAAAGAATTTGAAATGAGGATATCAGTAAATTACTGTATACGTTTTAATCGTCTTTTAACTGTTTTGTTTTCAGTTGTTTTAAATCATTTATTACAGCAATATATCGGCATTATTTTGGTTTTAAATCTCAGTTAACATTCTTTGTTTTACCAAAACAAACAAAGCATAATTGAGGCCAAAAAATACTAAGTATGAAAAAATCTCAAAATGCAGATTTTTTTTTTTTTTTTTTTTTTTTTTGAATCAAAATTGTCTGTACCATGAACAGCGTTTAAGTACTTTAAAAATCATGTTAAGATTAAATGTATTTGGATTTACCATTCCATTCTTTAATTTATATTAAAATTAACATTTTTTTGGTACATTAAAATGTACTTTTGTATCGATATCATTCTGAATGAATTCAAACTTTTGCTCACGAAGTGGTTACTTAACTCCATTGAGTGAGAATATGAATTGTAACATATGAAATTAGCCGTTGTCGGAAGTTCTGTAATGAGAAAAAATCACTTAGAAATCAGATCACAACTGGGAAGCACCACTACTCCTTGCCTAAATAAACCTCCTTCGAATTGGCACTAATTCTCATATTTTATTTATCGCCACTTCCAATTTTTTACGATCAATTTGATTGCATATAATTTTATATGACTGGGAAATTATATGATCCAAATTCCAATTTTCAGTTTTCTGGTAGAAACCCACTGTGAAATTTGTACTCCTAACGATCATCGCTACTGGATAAATCACAATGCAGTCGAACAATGTAATTCCACAACTAGAAAGATAGAGGTATCAAATTGATTAGAGGATTCCCCGTCACTCCCGTTGCCATCATATTAATCATCTCTATCAATCCATCGCCACCTCTGTGCAAACAGGTTTCACAAATCCTAACAACTCTCACCCTGTTATGCATTTGATTTGCATTTTTTGGAAATATGAATGAACGGGTGTGAATGAATACTCCACACAAATTGAGACTGCAACCACAAGTGCAACAGACTGTAAGGGTTTCAATTGTACTCAGAACTTAATCAACTATGCATAAATTCAATTTGCCATCACATTGATTGGACCAGCGGTGGGCTCAAAGGCAAAGCAGGATGATTTCTTTTGCAAAAGAGGAAGTGCCTATATAGGAACTTATAGGAACACTGAGCATGTTGATATGACTGTAATTAAGTGCAAAACTGCACATATGCTATAAAGATGTCGTCTAGTGAGGATGAGAAAGATTTCTACTGAAATATGAACATGAAAAAATGCTACATTGGTATATTTTTGTCTAATGGCATCACTCAATTGATTGCAGAGGTTCTGGTTTCGTAATCATATGTTCTGATACTTTAGTAAACATGAGTCTGCATTCAGTCAGTTTTTATGTAGGAATATTTATAAACTCGCTAAATTTTCCGATGGCTTGTAATGGAAACTCTTTTGCGCTAAACACGCAAATAAAAAATGATTTGAATTTTAGCCAGGAAAATCTGGAATAGGGAGGAGAACAACTGTATGAAACTATTGAGGATAAATATAGGTATACTAGTATAGGGTGATTTTTTAAGATTTAAGTTTTTCAGGTTGGCAGCACTGGTTAGTAATGCCGTCCAAACGTCATCTGTCAAAGTGAAAAGTGTACATCATACTCTGCCATTTCATCATGGAATGACGAATGACCTACCACAACTTCTAATTTTTGGTGAATGGGCCTTACAAAAGGTTTATGAAAATCCGCTGTTTTATCGAAAAATTGTATTCATTTCTTGTTGAACGGATACGTAAGCAAGCAAAACTGTCGCATCTGGAGTGATGAACAGTCACATGCCATACATGAATTACCGATGCATCGCGAAAAAACGACAGTCTGGTGTGGTTTATGGGCCGGTGGCATCATCGGTCCATTTTTCTTCAAAGACGACCGTGGAAGAAACGTTACCGTCAACGGCGAATGATATCGAGCCATGATACGAGACATTTTTGCCCCAATTGTCTGAGTTGAACTTGTTTGTCATGTGGTTTCATCAGGACGGTGCAACATGGCACACTGCTCGTGAAACAATGGATATGTTGAGGGATGAGTTTGGTGAGCAGCTTATCTTTCTATTTGGCCCTGTGAGTTGGCCCCCAAGATCTTGCGATTTAGCACCTCTTGATTATTTCTTGTGAGGTTAAGTCAAGTCGTTAGTCTATGTGGACAAGCCGAACATTATTGAAGCTTTACAGGATAGCATAACACGCGTTATTCGTGGAATACAAAAAAGTGACGAAATGCTCGAAAAAGCAACCAAAAATTGGACCTACCGAATGGACATTTTGAGACGGAGCCGCGGACAACATTTACATGAAGTTATCTTTAAAATTTAAATGGCTAAGACCAATTTATCGACTCCAATAAAAAATGTTAATATATGATGCAAATTTGAGCGTGTTATTCGATTAAAAAAAAAAACTACGATTAAAAAATCACCCACATATATTTTTGTGAATCTGTGTTTTGCATACTGTGTTTTTTTTTTACTTTGTTTAAGATATACCGTTGATATTCTATTTTTATTTATTTTTATATATTGAATTTTATATTTTTATTTATATTGAATTATTTGCTGCTGTTGTTGATCTGGTCCGGTGGTTTGTTTACATACATTTAACATAATAAAACAATATATGAACAATGCTAAGCAGGACCTGGAAGTTAAGGTTACAATATTACCAAACGAAAAATAACGAAACTTCTTGCTTCAGATCCCTTAACGATTGCGAGATATTTATCTAATTATAAAAAACTTTATTTGACATTTGTAGGAATTTCCCAAAAATTTGTTGCCCAATAAGTTCTCTGCAATTATAGTAGGAATTGCAACAGTAAATATCCGGCATACAAATATTGAGATGCTATGAACTCATTTGAGTTGTAAATTCGAAAGAAATGTGAATACATTGCATAAAATTAAATATTTTTTAAAAAAGACAATCGCATTTCAAACCGACTTCTTCCGTGCTTTGCGATTTTTTCTGGTAAGACTTAGATTGCTAGAAATTCAGTGGTGTAAAATGCAGTTGCGAGATGCAATGCTAGTGTGTAAATCTGTCAGATTTGGTCTGAAGATTTACTTTGGAACTTAGGTTCCGGGAGAGAGATTGGAGGTTTTGTGGAAGAACTAAGGTTCTTAGCGGGATGTGTATACTTACAAGGGGATTTCGTAAATAGAGATGAGGATAAGATAACGGTTAACTTACATTATTTCGGGTTTTATTCGTATGTTGAGGGCGGCAGGCGAAGTGGTCTGGTTGGCGGCTGGCGGTTGAAAGAGCTCAAGTATCCCGCTGATTTCAACCAAAAGACTTTCGTGCCTCGTTGGGTTGCCATATGGGCGTAACAAAATAGGGGTTTTTATCGTTATATGGTTGTTTGAAGTGGCCTTTACACAGGCAAATTAATAGTTAATTTTTACAATTTACAATATTTACAATTCAACTTAATTCAGTGTAACTTGATATAATAAAATTTTAATTTAAAACAATATAATTTAATTAAAAACAATTCAATTCAAAAATTCAATTTAATTCATAATTTTAGAATTCATAATTTACTTTACTTTATGAAATTCATTTTTCAATTCAATTTCAAATTTATACTTTAATTTACTGTACACAATTCATTTTTCAATCTAATTTCTAATTCATACTTTAATTTACTTTACATAATTTATTTTTCAATTCATGGGAAGGAGGGATTAACTGCGTTCAACACTGGGTGCATAATAGTGAGAATGAAAGTTGCGAATAAGTTATATTTCCGTGCCAAGTTTGTTATATTTAAGCTACCGCTTCATAGATGAAAAAAGTCCACTTAATACAATTTTGATATAATCGAAAACGGTGTAGTCTTATCCTTATATATACGTATTAATTGGTGCGGCTAGTACGTAGTCAATGGCAGCTTAAACAACGGGTCATGAATTTTGTATTAGGAAAAATATTTATCCTGAAATACAACTGCTTTTGATGAATATTCACATATTGATTTATGAATTAAACGCACTTAGAGTTGGACAACGCTAAGAGATTTAATACAATTTGTCAAAAATGTGTTTAAATATTCGCATCAAATATTTGGCAGCTTTCGCCGATAGATTTGCCTTCATCAAAAAATAAATAATTTTACTTTTTTTTTTTAATTTTTAACCACTTTCTATAATTTAAAACTTATTTAACTCGCAATAAAACGTGCATTACCCAATTGCCAACCAGGTTGTGTTTCAAACAAACCAATGCAGAAGAACCCAATTAAAGGGTATTATTGGCCTCAAACGAAATTCCGTACCATACGAATAACCAACTGGCAACTGTTGCTGGTCTCAAATGGAATTCCGTATTGTAGCCTGGAAACACACGTGCAAATAACCCAATTGCAATTAGTTACAAATAATCAGTTTAGGGAAAGACAGGCTCAATTGGAAAAAAACTTGCTAATAAAAAAATTACCTTGTATCCCATGAATGTGCGGTGGAAACTTATACGCGTTCTATTTTTTAACTCACACAATGGGATCAACAGTGCACAGTCGAGTCCAATCCTAGACGTTCCGAATGTTGGAAAAACATTTACTAAACTTTTCAATTACTCGGCTATTCGAAGTGTTCCTCAGGCACTTCGATGTAATAATAGGTGATTGTATCAGAACTGGATCCCATGATGATATGCATTATAGTCGCCATTTGCTCATACTAGGACTAAATCCGACTTTTATAGAATTATAATTTTTTGAATTTGTCTAATCTGTTGCATTCGTCCGTATTAAAAACAATACAGGGTGATAATAAGGTTAGAGTAACAAAAAGTTTTATATTTGTGTTTGTAAAGGACCTCCGTATGTTCCAAATAATGTATCATAACTTTTTTTAACATATGGCAAGAATCCTTCTTCCGCTGTCAACGAGTTTAAAATTTTCAGAGAAAATTAAACAGTATGTCCTTTAAAAAGTGAAAAATTGTCAATAAATATTTACCTTTAATTTTTTACTTATGAGATCAATTCCAGTGGATGCCACAATAGCTACTAATGGATTTTTTTCAAATTGATGCATGAGATTATACCGGGTCATCCATTTTTCGGCTTCAAAAGTAAAATTGAATAAAACACATAACACTATGATTTCAATAAAACTTTTATTTCATTATAATGCTTGAACCTGGTCATTATGTAGGAAATAAAACGTAATTTAAATGAACACCTCTGGATTGATTTCAGCAGTGGATCCTTTGATATATTATAGTTCTCAACCACTTTTTCGAACATTTCGGGTGGTATCTCGGCAATAACTTGAGGAATGTTGGTTTTCAAATGCCCAAATGTTTGGGGATTATCCGCATAAACACGGTCCTTGACATAGCCCCATAAAAACAAGTCTAACGGCATCAAATCGCATGACCTTGGTGGCCAATTGACATCGCTAAAACGTGAAATTTCGCATTCTGGAAACTTCTCATGCAATAAAACCAAAATCGGTCGTGTAGTGCGGCTCGTGCACCTTCTTGTTGAAACCGCACATCATCAAATTCACAATTTTCATAATTGCAGGCCAAAACAAGCCGGTTACCATACGGCCATAGCGTTCTGAAATGAACGAAAAATGAGAAATGAAATGAGACGGTATTTTCCGCAGTGAGTACATTGTAATGACGAACACACCTGTAGACCACATCTGTAGAGCTTCCAATCTCTTCCAATTGCTTTATAATCTTGCCAATTTTTTGCACATTAGGTCGATTAAGGCAACCACAACCATCGTGTAATGGACGAAAAGTGCCCACGTTCGAAACACCCCTTTGTAGTAAGTTTTAACTATATTTAAGTGTTCTTCAGTTGTTAAACGATCCATATTCGTAAATGGCTAATCTTTCACTAAATAAATAACACTTCGGATGGCAAATATTTAACAGCTGACAACCTTGCCAGACCAGCGATGTTGAGACCACTAAATGGATAACCCTGTATAATTTAATTCATTTACAAAAATTGCCTAAACAACAACTAAGTTTGCATTTGTAAAACGACCAAAATTGCCAAAATCTTTGTATTTTCTATTGTTATATTTGCTGGCCCCCATTTATGTTCATCGAAATTTACCACTTATTATGCATACATTTATCTATTCCACTCCTTAGCTGAACCTCCTACCAAATTCCTTGGGTGCCTCTTCCTTCGCTGCAGATGTAATGTCCATTTTAGTCACGCTTGTACAACTTGTAATCCTAGTCATGATTTTTCAATAAGCCGTTTAAAGTATAGTCATGTTTCAGCCTTTAACAGTTGCTTTATGATTATGTTCTACACATATATGTATGTATGTATATATGTATGTGTGTATGTATGTATTCATGTATGTATATGTATGTATGTATAAACCTAACGTTATGGCTTTATGTTGTTGGTTGGTAATGTGGTCGGTAATAAGAAACGGCATTCAGACTCGTACTTAGATTCTATGCCAAAGCAACAGCTGCAGTTTACATTACCTGTACGAAGAGTTGGACACATGAATGCCGACTGTAATGACTTTATTAAAGACATTGACTTTGAGGCCACAATAAAGCGGAAGCAACCACATTGTTGCAATGACAGTTTTTTAGAAGAAGATGTTTAAATTCAATCTTGCATTTCCTTTGGCTGCCGAAGTTTGCATTTAAATATATAGCAAAATACGTAGCAGTTATTAAGAAATTTCTTTAAGACCTAAATGATACGCATTGTGATATTTCGTATGACTTTGAAGTCGAAGCATCGAAAGTATTTAATTACCTCAAATCTAAATGTAATTCTTCGATACCTAAATGAGTGACACAACCAGTGCAGAAATTTCCCATCCTATGTCCTTTTGCAAAAATGTAACAAGCTTATTTTGCAATGCGTGCATTAAAGTACCGATCTGAAGTACAGGGTAGGGCACCATTTGCACTACAATAAGAAAATCAAATAATTTTTCTTTAAGCAATGAATTTAATTTATTATTTATTTATTTTTTTTTTTATTGTATGGAAAATTCAATTTTATTTAATATAACTAATTGGATTTGAAGCTGATAGACCGTAAATGAGCTTCATGCTCATTCTCACATATGCGGCGGCTGATCAGAAAATTATTCACTGCGGCCTGAAGGGTTGAAGTCAGGATCGCTTCAATTATTGTTTTAATGGGCTGCTTTAATTCAGTAAAATTTGCTGATTTCGTTTTGTAAAACTCTCCCCCCATTAAAAAAAATCTGGTGCAGTCAGGTCAGGTAACCTTGGGGACCTTGTGGAGTTTCTGCATACTAATTTATATGGGAATTTTCGTTAGAGCTCCACCAACTCCATTTTCGGCGCAATTCTGGGTAAAAAAATTCTTCAACATCTTTAAATATGTGTACATGTGTATATGTGTATTGACAGTTGACAGTAGCACGATTCTTGCGCCACCCTGTATTTATTACGATATTTTATTTTCCCGTCTCAGTCATGCGCAAGTGTTTAAAATACTCTTAAATGATTATTATTAGGTGCCCAAGTAAGTTCTCCCTGCTTTTTTTTAATGCAACTTTATTATGAAATCATGTTTTCAAACGATTCATTGAAAGTATTGCCCATCGCTAGCTACTATTTTTTCCCCCATCTTTCTGACAAAGCTCGAATTTCACCACGGTAAAACTGTTCATATTTAGAGGCTATCCACGAATCTAGCCATACTTTGATGTTAGCCAGACTGTGTACAATCGAGTGGAACAAGTGATAATCGGACGGCGCAAAGTCTGGAAAATATGTCGGATGGGGAAAGGCTTTTCATTTCAGGGTTTCCAGGTAGGTTTTAACGGGCTTGGCCACGTGAGGCCGAGAATTTTCATGCAGAAGAATCACTTTTTCGTGCCTCTCCACGTATTTCGAGCGTTTCCCTCGCAAAACTCGGCTTAATTGCATTAATTGAATCGATACCGATCCCCAGTGATGGTTTCGCTTGGTTTCAACAGATCATAATAAATAACACCGACCTGATCCCACCAAATACAGAGCATAACCTTCGCAGTGTGAATATTCTGCCGAGGCGACGACGTAGTAGCGTGACCGGTCAACCCCCACGACTTTCTTTTCTCTAGATTGCCGTAATGCATCCATTTTTCATCATCCGTTACAATACAATGAAGAAAACCTTTCCTTTTTTGTCGCTGAAGCAGTTGTTCACAGGTGAAAGAACGACGCTTAACGTCCCTTGGCTTCAACTCATAAGGAACCCAAGTTCCTTGCGTTTGAATCATTCCTAATGCATGCAATCGCTTGGAAATGGTTTGGCCGGTAACTCCTTATTCTGAAGCAAGCTCTCACGCTTTCATACGGACTCCCATCCAGCAGTGCATTCAATTCAGTGTCTTTGAATGTTTTTTTGACTTCCTTCACGCGAACAGTCGTCAATATCAAAATCACCATCTTTAAAGCGACGGAAGCAATCTCGACACGTTGTTTCACTTAAAACAGCATTTCCATAAACGGTTTAAAGCTCTCGATGAACTTCAGCCGCCGTCTTCTTCGGTCGAAATAATAAAATCAATACTTCCTGCATATCACAATTATTTGACACAAAACCAAATATACTCACACAACCAAAAGAATACGACGTGAAAAGAAAATCATTATTGTGTCGAGGCGGTATGTTTACCATATGACTAATCTTGGCGCATGAGAATCGACTAGCACTTACAACCGGCACCATCTGTTGACAAACAGCGGGAACTTAGTTGCACACCTAGCATTGGGCACCTTTTAATATTTGACAAGTGGAAACAAATTCGAAGCGTTTTGTTCAATCTGCTGAAAATATATCAAGTAAAAATGAAAATTTAACGCTACAGACATTGATAGTGCCACACCAGAAGCTCCGGGAACTTGATTGATCTGACACCTACTGTTTATCACCAGTTCATGTCTAAAGCGGGTGGTTTTGCTAATGAAAAATTGGCACCAAAGGAGCTCAAAAGGACTGTTTCAGTTTTTTGCCAATAGGCACATGACATATTGGAATTACATTCAAAAATTATCCGATAAAACGGTGCATATTTTATCTAAAGCGAATCATTCGATATATTCTAAATAAATTCTTCAAATATCTTCTCACTACACTTTATGTTAAATGCATTAAGGTTGTGATAATTTTCTCTTGAATGTGAGTTTGCAACAAAAGCATACATTTTCATATAAATTAGCTTTAGCACGCTTAGCTTTCTCCACAAAAAGAAAGAAATTTTCATTACACAGAAATCAGAAAAATTAATAATAAGAATTGTAACAGTTGTAAACAACTGTGAACATAGTTTTCACTCTAATAAATTTAATGCGACTCCGACCCTACATTATATGGAATAATTTTGCATTATCATATATCCATCATCAAGAAGCATTCATCACACTTTCGATGGCCGCAATTTTCAAACAATGAAACTTAATAAGTACAAATTCACATAAGTAAATAATGGATATAAAGAACTTGTTTTGATAACTAGAAAATAATCAATATTGTTAAGGTTGTCTTACACCCGAAATGTGGGTCAACTACTGTTGCTGCTAACAACAATGATTTGTTTCGAACAATGTACGAGTATTTGGCAATTTGATATTGACGTGATTGTTACCTTTGTCAGTACCAATGATGTAGATGTTTCGTTTTCATTTCTATTATATTTAATTAGCCATTATGCTCTGCAATTGGCAAATGGTGTTGCCAGCGCTCCGATACTCTCCACATCTTTTCCAAGTGGTCATGCTGGACAGCATTTCAAAAGACTGGTTCTTTGTCTCCTTCTTCTGAGCCGCCCATAGAGTTCATAATTGAAGAACGGTGTGGTCCCATTTATTCGTATAAAAACGTAGCTGATCAATCTCTATGTTTAGGTGTGTTTGACAAGTTCAATGTCCGTACACAGTTCACCGAAAAAGGACGTAGAAAGAGAATCTTGTCATTTAGTCACTTCCTTGGCTCATAATATCGCCCGTTTGTCTCTGGTCATCGAAGCAAATAACTTGGTTTGTCTTTGGTTTCCGACAGATCTACTTGTTCCAACCTCTTCTCAAAGTTTTAGTAGGCCACAGTAACGTTCGCAGTTATCGACCTATAATTTCTATATATCGCCAGTGTACACAACCAAAATGCAACTTTTGTGAAAGATTGTGCATGTTTCTTTACTATAGTCTCTGTGATTATGTTAATACCAGTAGATTGTTATAGATGGTCAGTAGTTTGGGAAAAAAATATTTTGGTGAAAAGTGGCAAATTTATAAAACATATGTTTTAACTTTCAAGGCGCCACGCTGTCTAGTATTTTGAAATAAATATAAATATGTAATATGGCAAAAATTAAATTAAAAATTAAAAAAAAAATTTCAATTTTTTTTGTAAATATAACAAAAATTGGTCTCCATTTGAAAGCTCCCAGTTCAATCAATTTTACAGCGTATAGAGAATATATTTTTTACGTGTTCTATATAATATCAAGTATACATGTTGTATTTCACTAGCTTAAGACCTATGTTGTCATAGTTTCCTTATCTAGCCTTTAATTTATTTATTAAGTAAATAAATAAATAAATAAATTTTACAGCGGAGCTAGATTCTACTCTAGGGGAATCTGCTCCTTCGTTTACGACTGTAAAATATTGTGTAGCCGAGATTAAACGAGGCCGTACGAGCTATGTCCACGCCAGACACGGTTACGAAAATCGAAAAAATAGTATTGGATGATCGTCAAATGAAGGTGCGTGAGCTAGCTGAAATGATAGGCATTTCAAAAAGTGCTACACATCGTATATTGACCGGAAATTTAAATATGAGAAAGCTGTGCTCAAGATGGGGGTCGCGTTTGCTTTCAATCAGATCATGCCGGCTGTATTTTGGCATGCGCATGAGATTATTTTTATTGATTATCTTCAGATAGAAAAAACGGGAGCATCAATGGCGAATATTATGCTAATTTATTGCAGCGTTGAGATGATGTAATTTTGGAAAAAAGGCCACAATCGGCGAAAGAGGAAGTGTTGTTTCATCAAGCTGATGCTCCAGTACACACATCCACTATTGCAATGGCCAAAATTAATGAATTAAAGTTCGAATTGCTTCAACACGCACCTTAAACGCCAGATTTAGCTCCCTCGTACTATTTTCTATTTCCAAACTTGAAAAAATGACTCGATGGTAAAAAAGTTTGCAGTTGATGGCCATTTTAAGGAGTTAGACAGTTCTTATTATAAACAGGGTATAGAAGCTATTGAATATCGGCAGAAAAAGGGTATGGAGCTAAAAGGAGATTCTGTTAAAAAATAAAGAATATATATTCCAACGTTTTTGTGTCTTCTTTGTAAGGTCGGCTTGTTTTGGAACGGCTCTCGTATTCTTCGCCATGTCTTCAACTACATTAATTTTTGGAGACCAAGCCGCCGATGACAACGCGATGCATCGATACGCTTTTTTATATCATCTTCAGGGTTTTTCGCAGCGTAAATATCTGGTTAGTATTTCTGATCACAAACAAGACAAAATCGTAGGAAATGCAAAATACACTTTTAGTGTCTTTTAAACAAATGGTATTATGATATGATGTCCATAACCAGCCAAAAAGATTGTTTCTTTAAGCGCTTTCCGAGAAATGCTTACTAATTTCTTAGAAGAAAATAAAAATCTTTATCACGATATTAGCAATAGTATTAGAATTTCAGAAAAGAACCCGACAGTCCATGTACAAAGTGTTTCATATTTACCGAAAAAATATCTACTAAATATTAAGGACAAATTTTAACGAATTTATTTCTAAAAAATAATATTGTTCACATGCAAAATCTCTCCTTTGCGGCTCTCATTTAAGGAAACAGTAAAATTTCTTACTACTTTTCTACTAAATTACTATTTACGTTTCTTCGACAGCCAGGTTCATTGATGACTGCTACTTTGCTACGGAATTTTTCATTCAAATGCGTCAGGGAAGCCGACTTAAATCACAACTGCGTGAAGACCAGTTTGTGTCACCAATGTTTGAGACCAATTTCAAGGGAAACTTTCACGATCTTATGGTAAAAACTTATTGGACATGTGTGTGGCGTTGCTCCGACCTGCTGGAACCATGTTTTTCGGCTATGGCCAGAATAGTTCTTCAGTTCAGTTAACAAGGAATTATCCAACATCTCCACATAAAGTTCTGAATTCACTATTACTGCTTGTCCTTTCATCTTCAGAAAAAATAAAGTTCGATAATATCCAATAAAGACATCGCAGCTCATAGGCTAACGGAGGGATTTCTAATGTTTTCAGTTTATATTCGTTTTACTCCAGTAGAGGAAATTCTGCTTATTTACGTGTCTTTTGAGATGAAATTGGGTTTCATACAAAAACCAAGTGTTAATAAACGTTGAAAAGCCTTCAACTGCCAGTTTAACGGAGGCAAACTTCTGACTGGGCTTTTGGGGTTTTGATGGTTGCACCAATTGAACTTTGTAGAGGTGCGGCTTTAGATCTTTTGTGAAAAATGAGGTGTAATGTTGATCTAAATGCATTTGAAACACTTGCGCATTTTCGAGTTAAAAGTTTCGGATCGCCACAAAGAGTCTGATTAACATTCTCAGCGTTTTGTGTCGTTCTTGATGATCTTGATCGCCGGATTTTGATTTCTCTGGTTGTACCGGTCTCTTTATTTGACGTACTTTCGAATGAGAAGAATACTGGAGCATCATTTAAGTGTTGAAAAGTTCGAATATTGGAGAACCTTTTGTGCGCCTTTGTCGCTGAATCAACATTTTTCTAAAATTCTGGCAAGCACAACGTGCAGCCCGCTACCGACAGCCAGGCTAGCGATTGATATGGCACTATGGCTCCTGCTTCCGTTGCGTTCACTCAGTAAAAAAAGAACACCCAGGGTAGTTAAAAAGAACTGTTGATCGTAGTCTAAACATGGTAAACAAATGAATAATCATCGATGAATTTAACATTGTGATTGGAGGGGCCCTGTTTTCTTTTAAACCTTTTCACTACTTTTTCAGCAGCAAAGAAAACTCTTTAGCTCATTTTTATGACAATTTTCTTTTTTTATCAGATTTCATATAACTAGTTAATTTAAGTTATCAATCAGCAAACATTTTAAACACATGCCAAGAAAATTTTAAATTTTTGCATCGGAAAACCCCGGCAAACGTCGTTTTGCCTTCAAAATGCATTTTGAATTATTAGTAGTTATGTTTGTCACCTACCATTATTTGATTCAATGTTAATGTGGTAAGAAAAATTAATTGCAAAAATCCTTCCGGAATACTCTACCACTAATTTAAGACCAAAATGAGCCAAATCGGTCCAACCGTTCTCGAGCTTTAGCGAGACTAACGCACAGCAATTGATTTTTATATACATATATAGAAGATTCTTACGACTGTCGGTTATATCGCCTTTATTTCATCAGTTCTTTAAGTGTAAAAGAACTTCCCAAGAAGGGGAAGATATGTTCATAGTAAAAGTTATGAAAATACTTTTCTTTGTAATAAATTCCCCTTTTTTTGCTAACCTGATACATCCTTATTTTTCCACGATATATAAATTTTCTCGGATTATAATTTATTGATATATGTGTCAGTCTTTTCAAATAAATATGATTTGATTTGATGCATAACCAGTGTAAAGGGAAGTCCAATGCGAAATACATTTCAAAACAGCTTTAAATTTATACATATTTTTACATTTTTATAAACATCTTCTTATGAAGTTAAAAATATGCTTACACAGCATACTTATTAAAGGATGCGTTTCTTAGACAAAGATTTTCTCTTTCGGATAGTATATTTATATATTTAAGCAGAAAGAAAGTAAATTTCTTTCAAAAAATACCACAAAACATACAGGGTGACGCACCAATTGTGCTATACCAAGAAATTCAAATAACTTTTTTTAATCAATGTGTTTTTTTAATCAATTATTTATTTATTCTTTTTTATTGTAGAGAAATTATTTTACATAACTAATTGGTTTTGAACATTCTTCTTCTTCTTAGATGGCGACTGGAATAGACATCCTTATCTATTGTACGCTGCCCGTAGAAAACATTTTCAAACGCTTCGATCTGCTGCGCTTCTCTTCCAACTCGTCACACCAATTTTCGATAGTTGTAATACTGGTCCTGGTCCTTACAACGGAGTTTTGGTCCATCGAGTTCGTTGTTGAAAGCAACGTACATTTGGGTTCATTCGCTCAACTTGACCCAGCCAACGCAATCGCTGTATATTAATGCGTTTGACCACGTCGATGTCGGCATATCGTATACCTCAACGATGATGAGTCCATATATTTTCTACAGTATTTTCCTCTCGAAAACTGCCAGTCTCGACTCGTCCACTGGCGTCATAACCCATAACCAACGTCTAGTGCAGTCGGATTTTCGTTTGGCGAGAGAGGGCTTTATCATTTAATCGCTAGTCAATTGCTTAGCAAGCAACACTCCCCTCTTTATCTCCATGCTGACATCATTCGTTTTGTTTACAAAGGATCCGAGGTAGATGTTTTGAAGATGATAGATCGTTAATGACCTCCATGCTCATCTTCGCATATGCGACGCCTGATAAGAAAATTATTCATTGCTGCCTGAAAGGTTGAAGACGGGGTCGCCTCAATTATTGTTCTAATGGACTGCTTCAATTTAGTCAAATTGAAAATAAAAATAATAATAATAAAAATAAGAGTTTAGAAATATCTTCTTCAAAACAATTGCGGACATGAAAGAAGATGGTGGCACTGCATAGACTTCATGTCAATGATGATCCAACGTAAAGAAATTCGACCATAGAATAATATTTATTATATTATTTGGAATAATTTTGCACGCTCATTTGTTCATCTTCGTAAAAGATTCATCACACTTTCGATGATTACAGCTTTCAAACGATGACACTCAATAAGTGAAAACTAACGCAAATAATGTATTTACAATAAATAGTAAATACAAAGAACCTGATATTACAATTAAGCAATAAACGAAATTATTTGTATTTTCTTACAGACGAAATGCGGGTCAACCATTACAATGCTTCTAACAATAACAACAACGAATTTGGCAATTTCATATTGATATGACCGACCATCATTACCTTTGCCAGCATCAATGATGCAGACATTTCGTTTTCATTTTCATTATACTTTGAATCATACAAAAGACCAAAAGGCAACAAAGCAACCATGACAACCATGTTGGACTCCAAAGTAAACAATTAATGGAATAACATTTTAATTAAAATAAAAATAAGCTGGAAATCTACAGACATGAGTAGTGAAAACACTTGCCATTGCAACGAACCTTTCATTCGAAGGCAAGAACTGTTCAATCTAAGGTCAAAATTGATGTATGATTTCTATCATTGTTCTTCAGAGGAAGGGAATATGACATGTATGTTCAACATGTATTTCATGTTGTGAAGAGCCTGTAGCATTACTTATTGGAGGCTTATTAAGCTGCTTAACGGACAGAAATGTTTGATAAATAACAGCAAAACATCAATTTTCTGTTGCCATGGAAAGGAACTGTATAAAGCGCCCGAGGAAATGTACAGTCCTCCCTATGATAGAAAAAGAATAGAGGCAAAACATTACGATTAATTTCTATTGTTCAAAATATAAATGATGCATAACATGCTAAGTTTATGCAAAACGAACAGGGTAGAATCTAACGGCGCCGTATCCTCCAGTATTTTTTAATTAACAAACAATTCTGTCGCACTCAGGAATCCCTTCAATAGTAGCTTTAGATAGCCAGGTGGAAGCAACGTTGATTAGTAATCTGAAGATAATATAATAGTTTCGTTTCCCGACCGACATACATACTCTTCCAAAATTAACATCAATAATTATAAAGAATTTCAAGTTATCCAAGAGAAAACAAACCATTTTAGCTTGGACTAATATAATACTGATTTGAACTAAAAGAATAATGTTTAATGGCTCAAAGAAATATAACTGCGAACACCGATTTTCCTCGGCAAGCCGTGTCTTAAAATCACTAAGGCGGAACTGGATGAGAACAAATAACAAATAGAGAAGAAATGAATTATCATTTTTTTCTTAATATCAATTCCGCGAAGCCATACGGCTTGTCTGCAGGTGATAAGAGAAAAATTTGATTATTTCAAATATTTTTAGTAACATGGCTTTAAAGTTAGTCCAGTTGACCAACCTTTTTTTTTTTTTTGATATTTTTTTCTTGTAATTCAGTTTGAAATACAATTTACATGCAATTTATCTCAATTCCCTTTAAAATTTAATACTTATTTATATTTGTAGCAATTATTGCAGATTTGAAAAAAGTTCTTTTAGTAATTTGTTTCTGCTCATCTTATTGTTAACATTTACTCAGTTGATTGGAAACTCATTCATTCATTTTTACCGTAGTCGTTTCGGAAGATTGGAATTTTGTACCTCCCTTGTGCTCTTCTCCTGGTATTCTGTGGATGGTCAATGCATTCAAGGAAGTTGGTGTTGTTGCAGAATTCGTTAATTATTGC
Organism: Philornis downsi; assembly: GCA_019455685.1. Classification (NCBI taxonomy): domain Eukaryota; kingdom Metazoa; phylum Arthropoda; class Insecta; order Diptera; family Muscidae; genus Philornis; species Philornis downsi. Next base: position 577,193 of record JAHXMU010025382.1, read on the forward strand.
TGTATTGTAAAGGGTGTCCCAACAAGAACGCAAGATTTAAATGACTGATGCAGCAATTGAATTGTTTCTCTGGCTGTATGACATATGGCGCCGTCTTGTTGAAACCACATGCCCTCCACATTCATTTCTTGAATTCAAGGTACGAAAAAACTGATTATCATATCACGATACCAAACAGCATTGACTGTTTGCGCTTGATATGCCTCATTTTTATAAAAAAAAAGGTCCAATGATTCCTCCAGCCCAAAATCCACACCATACAGTGACACGTTGAGGATGCATTTGCTTCTCGTGAATCACTCGAGGATTTTCCTCACCCCAAATGCGACAATTGTGCCTATTGACGAAGCCATCAAGATGCAAATGGGTCTCGTCACTGAAGATGATTTTATCGGCAAAATCAGCATTTTCTTGTTTTCTCTCCAATACCCAATTAACGAACTCCCTTCGCTGTCCATGGTCAGCTGGCTTCAGTTCCTTAGTCAATTGAACTTTGTTTGCATGAAGATGCAAATCTTTCGTCAAAATTCGCTGCATAGTGGATTTGGAGACACCAATTTGCTAAACTTGGTGTCGAATTGAGGTGAGTGGAGTTTGAACGACATCATCACCGACCTGATTGAAGACTTGTTGTTGTCTTTACATCACTAACAGACCCAGTTTTTACAAATTTATCCATTAATCTCTTTACAGTTGACTCTTTTGGAGCATTATTGTGACCCCAAATTGATCGCAATTTGCGAACTGTAGCCGCAAAACCTTCACCATTTGGGTAAAACAGCGCTCCATTTTTACTAACCTCGTACCTTCTACTGGCAAACAATAACAATTGTTTAAATGTCAAACAATGACACTTCGGATGGCGCCAAATTTAAATCTTGCGTTCTTGTTAGGACACCCTTTATATGTTGTTTATACTGAGTATTCTCAGGCTTCTGTAGATACTATTATTACGCGTAGTTTGTTGTATATTGTTGGTATTAAATTGATTCCTGCTATTGACGATTTCATTTGTAGAGCTGCTGTGAGTACGTATCGTGTCACTTATATTCATATTAGAGTTTGTCCACATCTTGAGTGTATGTTGATGGTTTTTGTGCAGTAATTTGAGCAGACTACTCTGTGTTTGTTGCAGCAGACGGCAAGACGTTGCTCTTCCCCAGGCAGTTATGCCGTCTTAAATATGACTCGGCTAATGAGAAATAAGCTTGTCTGCATACTTTATATGGAGAGCAATTGCTTAGGTGGTATAGGGCATATGCCGTTTTTCGTAGTTTCTTCTGCAAGTACTCGGTATGCGTTTTCCATTTCAGGTGGTTCATCTCAGTAAATTCCAAGATATTTAGGTTTTTACATACTCGATGTGAGTAGAGCATGTTTCAATGTTATGAGCATATGAGTTATGCAGGCAATTCAAGTCATGGATTGTAATTTTGATATCCGTCTGTGGCGCAGTAGTTCTTGAAAGAAACCCCCATTTAGTATATTTAAGTAGCATCTTGATGGGAAACCTCTTTTACTTAAGAATATATAGCATATATAGCGCTTACTAATATAATTAATGAACTTACAACGCCTGTTCAAATTTGCGACTTCTTTCGCAACAAATGATTTACGAAAATGTGTGTATGTATGTATATTGAAAAAGAAAACAACAGCAAATTGACGACGTATAGATGGCGCCAGTAGTTTGAAAAAAATATTTTGGTGAAAACTCGTAAGACATATGTTTTTAGTTTCAAGACGCCACGTTGTTCAGTACTTTTATTTGAACAATCAAAAATATACGATCTGAGTGAATTTGTAAACATGACAAAAATTGGTCATCGTTATGTAATTCAATATTTCGATGTTAAAGGTCTGGGCTATATTCTACTCTGGGGAAGTCTGCTCCTTCATTTACGACTGTACAATATTGAATAGCAGAGTTTAAACGAGGCTGTATGAGTTACCAATTAAAGTGTTCTCCCAAGAAACGATTAAGAAAATCCACAAAATGATATTGGATGATCGTCGACTGAAGGTGCGTGAGCTCTGAAATAATAGGCGTTTTAAAAAGTGCTGTACTCGTATATAGTGTATTGGCCAAAGATTTGAAGTTGAGAAATCTGTGCGCTAGATGGGTGCCGCGCTTGCTTTCAATAGAGCAAAAACAGCGTCGTGAAGATGTTTTAGTAGAGTGCAATAAGGCCGAATTTTTGCGTCCATTTATAACCACCCCTTCATATCTGAGACAAAAGAACAATAACAGTGAAAGCAGTGGCGAAATTGGTTCCGTTTACAGGTAAAGTTATGGCGTCTGTTTTTTTTTTTTTTTGGGATTCACATCGGAATATTTTTTTGGTTATCTTTAGAAAGCAAAAACCATCAAAGGCCATCAACTTATTACAGCGTTTAGATAGTGAAATTATGGGAAAAAGGCCGCATTTGGGAAAAAAGAAAGTGTTGTTAATGAATTAAAGTTCGAATTGCTTCATCACACTCCTTATTCGTCAGATTTAGCTCCCTGGAACTATTTTTTATTTCCAAACTTGGAAAAATGATAAAAGATTTGCCAGTTTTTACTGACAGTTTTTACTATAAACAGGCCATCGAATATCGCTGAAAAGGGTGTATCGAGCCAAATGAAGATCATGTTGAAATATAAAGAACATTTTTCCCAACTTTTTTGTGTTTTCTTTGTTGGTTTTCAACGTGTGTCTGTATGACTGTATCTAAAATATATATTAAAATTTCAAGTATCCTACCAAAATGGACGACAAAGCACAACAAATAGCAAAATGCTACAAATCCAAACCGTAAGATTAACTGTAGGCAACTGTAGCTACGTTGAGTCATTATGGCCCTGTAAATAACAGAGGTTGCAAACGTATTGTACGAGGGAGAATGTGAAATCCTTGAAAATTATAGCATTGCTCTACCCTACATTGTGTTACTGGAAAAAAAAAACGTAACAGAAGAAAATCATATAATAACATTCAACAACGTCGACAAGCATTTGAAAGAGAGAGCGGAAAACAATACAACAATCTATCCGGAAACGATTGTAGACAATGCCTTTTTAATTGTAATCAAAGAGGAGGTACTCCCCTAATATAGAATAAGAGGGTTGATGAAAGAATGAATCTTTTTATGCGCTCCCCAATATGGATGTCGATTAATTGGCTACATGAAATTTGAAATTGTATAGAGAAACGGTATTAAAATAATTTATTTAATTGGTATTGCTGAAAACTCAGTTACTTTAAGGTCATTAGAGCATACAAGTGACTCCACGTTCGGTCGAGTTACCACAGTGTTTAAAAGTAAGGGAGGACATGGTAAATTGTTAAGTTCTCACAAAAACTACTCTGAATTTAAGCACAATAAATGATGCATTTTAGAAAACAAATTATTATAGTTCTCTGGCAAGGCCTAGAAATTGAAGAGTGCTGACAGATTTTATCTTTTGAGAAGAAGAATATTGATTTTGGCCAAATTGGACAGTTTGCATGTTTAATACCCTCTCTCATTTTTGAACGCAAAACTACACTGAATTAACTGCCGTCAATGAAATACGGATTGCAGCGGAAAAATAAATAATAAATCGGTTAATTTTTATGGAAGGTACTAGAAAGAGTTTAGCAATATCTTTCGTTTTCATTCCGATAACTTACTTCATCAAACACAAATTTGATTTAATTCAATACAACTGTTTGATGCTTAGAATTCAATCGAGTTCAATCGAATTCAACCGGTTAATTATATGTTAGGTACCAGAAAGGACATGGTTACTTGCTCAATTTTTTCAAAGTTTATGGAAAATTTTTATTCAATATATTGAGTAAAAGCTTATTTTACACAGCCTACCGATGAACAATTACAGAAGAAATGTCGAATTGTGGAAAATCAGCAATAAGTACATGGGGGTACCAAAAGGGGCGTGGTTACTAGTTCAAATATTTATAAGATTCGCAAAAAATTGTAAATATAGTAAATATTGAACTGTGGCCTACCGATTAAAAACTGAAAATTAGCAAATCAGCAAAGGTTCAATTTCGGAAGTCAGCAATTTATATCAAATATACTAGAAGGTACAAATCGAACATTTTCATTGTATGGTACACGTAGTGTGTACCAAGTTTAGAAAAAATTTAGTGCAAAAATATAAAATGGTTCATTTGTACGGGAGATGTCAAATGGAGGTGCCTATTCCGTTGATTTGTTCAAACTATGTCGAATAGTATAGAGCAATGCAATTCGTACTCCATAACATTACATTTGGTTCATCCCACAGCGACAGTTCTGGACACTGGACACTTATTCATTAAAAGTTTGAGAATAGGTTAAAGTCTTTTCGACCCAGTTTTCGAATATGGAGTTGAAGGATAAAAACTTAATATCGGAAATTTGGTCAATTTGTATGAGAAATACCAGAAGGGGTGGGACGATATGGCCCTTTTACAATTCCAGGCTACAATCTGGTAATGTATTTGGCGATGCGAAGCTTCAAGAAGTTTCATAAGGATTTAAGGCGAATATCGTGTCTTCCAGCCGGCCAGCCACACAGACGGACATCGTTCAATCGACTTGAAAACTCATGGAATGCTTTCGGTCAAAAAATACATGATACCTTAGGGCGTTATATTGTTAGCCATATCAAATACGTTCATTTCGTCTGCTGAAGCTATAAAACTTGCCAATCAAATGCCTTTGGAAGCGTTTTCAATTCCGTTAAGTTTTATCTCACAGGCATCCTGCAATATTTTCGACTTTCTCATACCAAAGTTAATTTAACAAATGACTATATAGAGATGTGAAGATCAAATGATCTAAAACAAGGTGAAATGTTTACCAGTAGTAAGCAGAGTATGCTGCAAATATAAAGAGGATACCTTTACAAATTGCTGATTCTAAAAGGTGGCATGGCTGATGACGTCATACAAATACGCTATGAGACAGTATCGTCATCATACAAATATATGTAGAAATAAGTAAACCCTTCCATTTGCTCGACAGCTTGTGGAAAGCATGATAGAGACCGCATCGATGAATCGAGGAGGCTGAAATTTGAGGTAAATATATTTCATATTCATAGGCTGACTAAGCTTGAAAATGGACAAATGCTCGCCAGTAGGCAAAAACTTTTCCATTCCCATTTCTTTTTTTTTTTTTTTTTGGAAAACGAATGTGGGAAAATGCAAATTTTTACAATCTCTTCATTTGTTCGTCAATTTTAAGCAAAATGCAGTTATTTTGTAGAAATACTGAAAACACACATCCCAACGCATATAACATTTTAATGGCTCAGCGTTAGTGAGGGCGAGATTATTGGAAATTTAAAAAAAAAAAACGGACGAAAACAAAAAGCGTTTAGTGATTTCAAAACCGCTGATCTGGCATGGTTGTCAGCTATTAAATACCTGTCCCTGAAATGTTATTTATTTAGCAAAAGGTTTGCCATTTAAAAATATGGAACGTTTATTAACCGAAGAATGCGCAAAAATCGCTAAAACTTACTACAAAAGTGGTGATTTAAACGTGGGCACTTTTCGAGCATTACGGAGAGACCATGGTCGTCCTAATCATCCTACTGTGCAAGGAATTGGCAAGATTATAAAAAAATTTAAAAAGGCTGGAATCGTAACAGATGTAGTCAGGCCTGTGCACCAACGAAATGTACGCACTGCCGAAAATATCGCTTCTGTCAGTGAAAGTGTGGTAGATAATCCGTATTTCAATTCAGAGCGCTGCGCCCGTATGATAACCGACTTCTTTTGCCTTATGAACTGGACGATATGTGGTTTCAACAAGATGGTGCCACGAGCCACACAACCCAACCGATTTTTGCTTTATTGCATGAGAAGTTTCCAGAAAGCTTAATTTCACGTTTTGGCGGCATCAATTGGCCAAAAAATCATGCGATTTGACGCCGTCACCCTTTTTTATGAGGCTTCGTGTTTACGCGGATAATCCCTTAACGTTGGATCATTTGAAAACCAACATTTGTCAAGTTATTGTCGAGATAGCGCCTGAAATATGCTAAGTAGTGATCGAAAACTATAATACATTAAAAGGATCCACTGCTGCAACCAATCTGGAGGTGGTCCTTTAAATGACATGACATATTTCTTACATAATGTCAAGGACCAAGCATTATAATGAAATAAAAATTTCATCGAAATCGTAGCTTTAAATACGTTTTATTAAACTATGCTTTTAAAACCGAAAAAAGGATAACCCGGTATTTATCAAAGATTTTTAGGATTACTATGAAAATAAATTGAACTCAAAAATGGGGTGTCCCAACAAGAAGATTTAAATTTGGCGCCATTCGAAGTGTCATTGTTTGACATTTGAACAATTGTTATTGTTTGCTAGTAAAAGGTACGAGGTTAGTAAAAATGGAGCGCTACACGAATGAACAACGCATTCTCATTGTGAAATTGTTTTACCAAAATGGTGAAAGTTTTGCCGAAAAGATTAATGGATAAATTTGGCAAAACTGGGTCTGTTAGTGATGTAAAGACAACAACGCGCCTTCGACCAGGTCGATCGACCAGAAATGTCGCAGTTGTACGTGATGATGTCGCTCAAACTCCTTTCACCTCAATTCGACACCGAGCTCAGCAAATTGGTGTCTCCAAATCCACTATGCAGCGAATTTTGACGAAAGATTTGCATCTTCATGCATACAAAGTTCAATTGACTCAGACACTGAAGCCAGCTGACCATGGACAGCAAAGGGAGTTCGTTAATTGGGTGTTGAAGAGACGACATGAAAATGCTGATTTTGCTGATAAAATCATCTTCAGTGACGAGGCCCATTTCCATCTTGATGGCTTCGTCAATAGGCAGAATAATTATATAAAAGTTAATAATTATATAAAATTCTGATCAAATAAATATTGGAAACGGACATGTTTTATCTTTCTTTTTTAGTTTATTTTCTTCTGTGGCATCAAATTGTGAAAGTCTCATTTTTGCTATAAAATAATCACTTCTATTTGCCAACGAGAGAAAACATACAAAGGAATTATGTATTCTAACATGATCGAAAATACTTTAATTTCATACGCATTCAATATACCAAACAACATTTTTCTATTTTTCATAGCACTGCAGGTATTTTCCTCTACATTTGACTACTATTGGAGCAAAAGTTATAGTAAATTCAGGCAATAAACTGTTTTAACAATTTCTACCTTTCCCAGTCTGATGCCAGGCTTTTTAATCTGCCAAGTAACGAAACTACATCACGTTTTAGTCCTGATTCAGATTAAGAAAAAAGAAAATTCGTTTGAAATCCTTTGAAAGAGAATCAATGTAAGTTTTAGTTTTGTTTGAGGTAAAAAAATTAATCAATTTATCAAATGTATTCTTGTTTCGAATATGAATCAGAAACAAATTTATAGCGCACTTCAAATAAACTTGGAACATCAAAACCGAAACGAAACTGAACGTCTACAGAAGTCTAATTTTATTATGGTTTATTTTTAAGGTCTTCATTTTGTAATTCATTGAATTGTTTTATAATGCTTGGCAACATTTGGAAAAGATGACCGAATAACCACTCCTTTTCGAGTAGATCCCATATAGATATTCGCTCTATTAATTCGATCTACTGTACCCTTTGCTGCAGCCTTTGCGATATCTACTGCGCCCAAGTAAAAGGATATTGGTTGGGGCCATGTATAAACTAGTTCAGCCAACTGAAATGTCTGTCCTCTCTTTTGAAGGGTTTGTACACTGATTTTTTCTTTATAGGAACAAATTAATAAAATCTTTATAATACCGGAGCCACACTTTAGATTTAGAGTGAGTATCGTATTAAACGAAATGAAACTATAACTACAGGGTGTCCGTCGGGAAGGTATACTACTTTGTTTGTTCATAATTTTTGATTAAATGAAAGAGAATGGATCTTGTATTGATAAATGTTTTATTTAATGTCAGCAATTATGTATGGAATACAATATCAGATAAATGTCCGCCGCTGTTAGCCTCACAAATGCGAGCCCTTTTGAGCATATTTTTTATCGCATTCTCACACATTTCACGCGGTGTTTCATTAATTTCATCACGAATATTTTGTTTGTGTTACTCAATCGTTTCTGGTTTGTTTGCATAAACCTTGCTTTACAGATATCCCTACAAAAGGAAGTCCGTAGCAGTCAAATCAGGCGGCCATGGAGGCCAATCAACATCACTATTTCTTAAAATAACTTGTTGTGGAAAAAGGTCTCGCACTAATTCCATTGTAACCCTGGCTGTATGCGATGTGCTACCGTCTTGTTGATACCACATGTTAATCAAGCCCAAAGCATGCAGTTGTGGCGTTAAAAAGTTTTCAATCATATCACGATATCGCTCCCCATTGACAGTTACCTTTACGCCGTTTTCAGTTTCAAAAAAAATAAGGCCCAATGATTCCTCCTGACCAAATTTCACAATAGACTCCCGCTTTTAATGAATACAAAGGTGACTGATGAATAATTTGAGGGTTTTCCCATTGCCCAGAACCGACTATTCTGTTTATTCACATATCTATTCAAATGAAAATGTGTCTCGTCACTCATTATGATTTTTTCATGAAAATCGGGGTTGCCATGGACGAGCTGTAACATCTTATTGACATATGTACGGCGGCGTAAATGGTCTTGTGGAAGAAGCTCTTGTGCCAACTGAATCTTAAATGGAAACAAATGCAAATCGTTGTGCAAAATTGTGGTCAAAGTTGTCTTTTAAAGACGAAGCTCCTGAACACGGTGTCGAATTGAAGTTGATGGATTGTTTTGAACACTCTTCTAGCAGCAGTAATGTTTTCAATCGATCTTGCTACGGGCACCCTATATTATCGACAACAATAAAAAAAAACACTTTTTAAAAAAGGGCCCTTCATTTACTAAACATTTTCGCCATAGATCTCACATGTTTGTGACTGCAATTTTTCCCCTTGATTTTGTTTTTTTTTTTTTTAATGCAGCAAATGTAGAAACCCCATTTAAAATGACAGTTCATGACATTCGCGCAAATCCACATTTTTGCTCCTCTATGACATAGGCTTTTAACCATTTTCATTGCTGACATCTTCTTTCCATATTAATTACAAATATGAACTTTTTCTGTTTCCTGCCAATAACCCCATGTCCTGACCGTGAAATGATGCCGCTGCATTCATATTTTTTAATGATAACAAAAAAACTGTATAATTATATGACATTAAAAGGTTCGTCGTCCCTGAAGTTATATTTCATGAAAAAAATGTGTTTCTCCCCCCCTTCAGTAGGCAAAACATCGCTTATGGCAATGTATTGTTAATTAAGCTAAAACCTTTAACAGGATTAGATATTCGATTTTTAATTTTTATAGCGAATTTTGCAAAATGAGCAATTATGAAGAAGTTGGAACGAAAGGCATTGACTCACATCACATGATGTTGATCATTTACACTTACAATTTTGTTGGTAATTTTATACAGATGGGGTTAATGATTTCATACTTATGAACTTTTTTTTGTAGTTTTACCTTTCCCAAAACAAGGATGCAAAACTTTATGTGGGTACTGAAATAATATTTTTCTTTCCAGTTTAATTAACACAAAACTTTTGGAATGAAAAGGTCATGACTGTTGTTGAAAAGGTTAAAAGAAAGCATAATAATAATTATTATTTCATTACAAAACTCTACGAACGTCCACAGCGAACCTTTTGGGTGTATTAAGAGTGCAATTATTGAACTGTTTCCGCATAGACTTATTATTAATCGATTTCTTATGGTTCCACACAGCTTCCCTTCGTTCAGAGGAATATTCTATATTTGATAATAATTGATGGATTGTTTGCCATATTTTGAAATATGTTTTGTGTAACAAGAAGACTGAAACTTTCAAAAAAAAAAAAAAAAATCGCTTATAAGGACCGGTACATACGATGCCTATCATATGACTCTTGATTTTTATATATCACAGCTTAACATTATCTTTTGCCAGCAATAGCAGGTCGGGTAATTTTATAAATCAGATACGTTAGCCTTAACTTGGAGAATAACCGTCTCTGACAATCGTAATTTCACTCTGAAAACTTTCGTTTTACCTATTTTGGAAAGCAATATTTTTCCAAGATAATAAATTGTTTATAATGAGAAAAAGAATTGTTGGTACCTCAGAAAGGAGCCATCAAAACCTACGTTCGCTGACATTGATTATCTTCAGTGCCTGCTTCCAATTTAAAAATTTCAGTCAGGTGGACACCACACCAACCTACTTTTGCTTTGTTTCAGCGGGGACGTGATAAATTGCTTTGCATTAATGAAATTAATGTTTAATGTGTTAAATGTTTTCATTCCTTCGAGTGCAGGTGTAAAAGTACTATGAATTAAAACACAATAAAAAATTACAACTTTCTGAAGTTCTCTGTTTGCTAAATCAGCCTATCTATAGAGTGGGGCATAAGTAACGTTAACTGCGACTATATTGAATGCGTTCTTGTGCATCGTTTGGTTTTAACTCGTGAAACAATTGCATCTTATATGGGAAAAGATTTAACATATGTAAAATTCTTTGCAAAGACCGCCTAGACATCTCTAACTGGTGAGAACGTCGCCTGGTGGAAATTTCGTGGCTTTCAATACTTGCTTGCACTCGAGCAATGGTCACTTCATTTCGAACTGCACGAGGTCTTCCAGCACGCGGAATATCACAGACAGCCCCTTGTTGCCCAAAACGCTGACCCAATCGGTAAATTGTTGGAGTGCTAGGAGCATTTCAAACATGAAAAGAATTTCGATATGATCTGAATAATCGAATGCTTTCTATGCTGGTTTTCTATACATGATCCTATGATCCATTATCGAGGATGTCAATGCACCTCTGATCCATAAAGTCACTTCTATAACAATGAAAATTCAAAATGTTTCTCAATGCCAGATTTAATCAAAAATTAAGTATTCTGAAATAAACAGAAATTTAAAAAATTATTTGCAAATGCCTTGTAAGAAGTCAGATTGCATATTTTTTATGGCAACTACGACATATTTTATATGCAAAATCGTATTCTGCAATCACAAACGTTCTACATGCAATCAATTTTAAACTTGCAAATAAATGCTAAGCCCACAATATCTTCATTTAAGATTCAAATCGATTGGATTTTATTCCATTTGGTAGCTTCAACCCAATGTTTGACACTTTGATTTTCATCTGGAGGTAAAAGATGCAGCACCCTTAGCCACTGATGTGTGTTTAGCACGTATTCTGAACAGAAAACATCAAATATGTGGGTTGCGCTCGTAGTAGTTGCCGACATAGCACAAATGTGGGGAATGTGATGCAGAAAATGAAATGTTCACAAAGGAAATAAAGCAAAATCATTAAGTGCGGAGACTAAGCCTAAGTTAGGTTATGTAAGGTAAAAGTATAGGAGAGAGCAATGCCCTACATTTCGTCTGCCCCACAATTATGGCTTCAATTCTTAAACGTGACCACAAAAATCTGTCTGGCTGTTTTAATAAGTACAACTTCACATATAGGGAAGTGGATAGTCATGAGCAGGAAGGAAACTTTCAAGTGGATTAGATTTTCTGCTTGAAATAGTAACCATGACGTTTGAGTTGCGACATGTAAATACTGGGAAGATGGGGTAAGTGCAAAAAAAATAAAGGATTCGACCGTGGTCATGTAGGTTAAATTAAGAAATATAAAGCAGATGATTCAACCGTAATTTGTACACAAAATACCAACAGTCATGTCATCACTTACACATATTAAATTTTATATGGCAAAGCAAATTTACGACTGAACACTGATTTTAAGGATCAATTTTTTGAATTTAGTAGTTACAAATATTCCATTTACATTGTATTAGTTCACTTTTTTCACTGATCCTAAGGTTGTTTTATGCTTTCACTATTAGCAAATAAAAACAGGCTTGGCTTCAGGGTTATTCAGTTTATTCAATCATTCGCGTACGCCATGTTCTTAATTCCACCATTACCGAAGGCAGCGAATGAGATGGTCCTACAGGAGATGTCCCTCTGCTTGTATATTCCAGCTCCTTGTTTTGTTGAGGTTATCTTGACGTCTCTGCTCTACTCTACTCTATGGGTCTGTAGCACTGAGCTCAAATACTCTGTCAGCGATTTCGGTTTCAAACAACAACCCGCGTGATGCTCCCACTAGGGACACAACAACACCAAATAACCAGACGAGAACTCTATTCCAGGGCCTTCTAATCCCCACGCTATCGGCAAAACTCACCGGTGGGAGCTGCGTAGGAAAACTGATACCAAATTGTGATTTATACCACGTGGAATTGATCACCCTGCAGCAAAAAGAGTGCAGATTGGACATTTTTACATACCTGCAGGTGCGTAGAAACCAAGTAGATGGAACGGTCGATACTACATTGCAAGGATGCAGTATCCTTACCGGTGGGAGACGGGGAAACCTCCAAAACCCTTCCGTTCCGCGATGATGAATGGCAACCATGACATATACACATAGCAAGCCCCATGCCTGTCCGTACTCGCAAAAGATCAAAAAGACACAGATGAAAGGACACGAATCCAGGACATGCCCGTTTTAATTCCTATTACCCTCGATGCCACACAAAGCTTCTGGCCAGATGCTACGGATAACTTACTCCTAGTTTCAACACCTTGCGCTTAGCGACTGGCGTTCTTGCAACGCACAGCAACTTCCAGCTATCAAACTGAACAAGATTCTGATAGCTCCCCGATATGATTAGTCTTGCACCCACATAACCATCAGATCAGACTGCCTCTAAAAGTTCGGCAGACCCACCTTTTACAACTACGTCACAGTAGCCCTACGCCGAGAAAATGTTCTGGAAGCAAATTCTGTTGTCTAGCCAATGCGTAGAGAGCATTTTACTGACTACCCAGTCGCTCCCTGACCTAAATTTCGCTAATCTCTGGAAGTCCCTTATGCCTGCATGTAAGGAACATTCGCACAACACACGCAGTCAGTCTTCGACTAATGCACCGCAATTACACAGGACAGGGCTCTTTTATGCAGAAAGGGATTGAGCGACCCGTGTCCCGCCAGTACAAAACCAAGGCAAATGTTTAAACCAAAATCGGGGTTCCTCCTAACGAATCTGCCATCCAGCAAAAACCTAAATGTAGCACGTCCGTTATGACTCTCTTCCCAACATGTTTACCATCTTGACAAGACATATTCATCCATAAGTTCCCTAAGCAAGTTGCCGTTGCCTCCGGTGCATATCCTTTCCAGGCCATAAATTCCGTTGCACGATGAATTACAACAAGGTCCTGCGGGTCCCATCAGAACCTAAAAGAAATCTGGCGATAGGGTATACGTACGACATACTGCCATACAAGGTAGTCTTAAGAAACCCGAATGCATATTTCACCGGCTCGTAGCATACAGGAGACGAATAAGTTGCCATGCCAACAAAGAGTCATTGATAAACGATACGAACAGCTCGTCTTCTAAGCCACCAGTCACTCCTAAGCACACGTCTAAGCTGGGTAACAACGCTGACCAGCATAGTTCGCAACCTATCCAAATGAGACAAGTAGTTCATTCCCTCTCTCATGGCAACGCGTAAGTACTTCGCCAAGTACCTCGATGACGCACATTAGCACTATCCATCAGTCAAGCGAACTAGAGGCTTGTGAGACAATCCAATCCGCAAGAGTATCATGTTGGTCTTATCGACAGCAACACCCACACCGACATTTCCCAACCATTGCCTGACTATCGCCATCAAAGCCAAGACCCTTAGCTCCAATTGGGAACGAGACCGGCCCTCAACCATGGTGAGTAGATCATCAGCATATGCGCAAACTTTGCATTGATCATTTAGCTGCCACAATAGTGGGCTCATCCTGAGTTTCTTTATAAATGTTTCACAAATGGAACCCTGCAGGCAGTCACTAACAACGTCAAGCTCCACCGTACAATTTACCCCAACTACACTAGCTGTTCTGCCAGAGAAGTAACTACACCAAAAGCGCAACTCCTGGCACGCCACCTACTGAAGCCTTTCCAACACCCTCACCCATCTCAGGTAATCGAATGCGTCCTTAAAGTCTACAAACTAATGCCCCTGTAAGATTGGGGATTACTCCTGATCTTGTGGGGCGACTTCAAGAGTACAATGATCCTGGCTGTTTTCCACTGACGCAGAAAATAGCCAACGTGCACACAATGCCTGTATAAAGCCTCTAGATAGTCCGAAATATTTTTCCAGATGCTTTTACACATCTCTCCGGTTATACCGTCCATACCAGGTGACTTTCGCGATCTAACAAGCGTCTTGCTTTCAACGATCTCAGCTCTTTCCATTTCTCGTGCACCGAATACCACTTTCAAAGGAGGTGGGCCTTGGATGAACAAAAGTCCACCGTGAAGGCCTTACCCACGGTGTGCGACACACTGGGCATATTACAATGCGATTGCCAACGTCCCCCTGGGATAGCCAAGTAAAACTTGGACTACCTACGAAAAGAGGCAGGCAATTTTGGTACTACCGAAGATCGTCTTGAATGACCATCAACCTCTACCGATCAAAGGGCCACGTCCAAAAAAATTCGGAAGCAGCCGGTTAACAATTAAGAATTTTACCGATGATTCTGATGTTTCAAACGGATCAGTCAAATGCATTTCAAACAATATTTTATGGCTTCAGACGCGTCAAATCTCAAAAGATCGCTGTGTTATATGTTGTGAAAAGATGATTTCTTGTTATCAGTATGGTACAAAACACGTTATTATGAGATATATGACTTTAATCTAGGTTTATGATTCAGAAAATGTAGATCAATAGGGTGTATATCGTGCAATATGTGAAACAAGACCAGAAAAATTCTTACGAAGTGACCGCAAATTCACGAATTGCTAACAATCTTCTTCGATTGTCGCGATATTCTGCATTATAAATTTCTTCCATCACATCAAATTTTCAACAAACATACCTTCGACATCTTTTGCTTGAAGTTATTCGCAAAAAGAAGCTATTTGAAGAGGCACTCATCTCTTGGTGTTTGTGCAATAGTAATGCAGCATCTCACACTGCAGTGGTTCTTCGTGAAATTTTCTCAAAAAATTTAATTAATGTCTACTCATAATCACTCAAATACGCCTGGTTTATCATCGTATGACCTCAATGTATTTCCTAACCCCAAAAAACAGCTGTGGAGAAATTGCTTTGAGTCGATCGAAGAGATTCAACTTGAATCACAGCACGCTCCGAAGACCATGTCTATTTGGCATGCTTCAAGGATTGGTATCAACGTAAGAAAGAGTTTATCGTACCCAAGGAGAAATAGCTTAAAGGTGATGAAATAGATTTGGATGAATAAATGAACATTTCATGAAAAAATAAAAGCTATACTTATATGTTGAAACTCACGTGAGGTATTTTGAGTTGTAAAAATGACTTTAAGCACTGGACTGCGTTCCATCTCTGTAATAAACACGTCGTTCATTCTCCGACAGTTTGCTTAAATGTAAAACAACTACCAGACAACCATCAACTGGCACACATTTTCTTTTCCATCTACATCGTAGGGAATCCAATTATTATTATTGGAATTAATATTATTTGAAAATACTGAAGAGAAACAAACTCAGAATAGATTAGAAAATATTCTCGATTTTCATCTCTGGTTTTATTCACAGATTGTTCTTATTTGAGAACAAATATACAGCATCCTTTAACAATGTGTAAAAATTTCATTTCGTTTGTTAAATCGCGCAAATACTGACTATCAAATAAGTGCATAGTTTGAGTGTTGGACACACAAACATTTACCCGTTGAAAGAAAAGCAAACACTAGGACCAAAAAACAAACGACTTTTCCTCCCTTGACACTGTTTCCGCTTCAGTTCTGCTGTTGCCGGGCTTATCTTGGCATATGAAAGAGTAAAGGATATGGAATGTTCATAGTATTTACCTAGTATGGGGGTAAGAGAAAACGAAGCATCACCATTAGCAGCTTAATGTTCCACTTACACAGTAGTTGGATAGGTGACTGCGTGAGTTTGCTACCTTTGGGGTGGCCAATTTTCTACGTTGAACATTTGCTGAGTGGTGATTAAAAGTGTGTAAGAGTTCCTCTTTAGTTCTGAATGTGCAACTTAAGCATCATTAAGTTGAACTCAAACGTAATTTAATAAACGTTTGTTATTTCGTAATAAGCAGAGTTTCGTTTATGCGTTTTGTGTAATCCACACCATCTCTTTAAGAATTTAACAACAACTTCAGAGAAATATAAAGAAGGCACTCAGCTGTATTATAAAATGTTGACTCGTGTTTTTTATTGCCAATTTTTGTTAACTTAGCACTTTAAGGTCTAATGCGGCATAATGTAATACCATAAAGCCACATAATGTGAGAATTCGAGTTAAAACATAGATAAAATACCGTCATGCTTTATGATTACCTTAGGAGTTCATTTCACTTCGCATGCAAACTAACCAACCAAACTTAAACTTGTTTTTAAACTGTAGCCTTTAATGCACACACGCTCTGAAATTTAAGTGTTTTAACAGCAATTCTAAGGTCAAGATCAGGCTATCTAGTTTAGCAGATATTGTTTTTACGCCTTAATTCGCATAATGGTGACATATTGAAGTTAAATCTAGAGTAATCGCTAATTGTTAATTAACTAATTATAATGGACTGTCCACAGCGCATCTTATATGAGTGCATTTTTGCTTAATTTGGTTGTGTTAATTTAAGACCATTTGTGGATTGTTTAAATTTACTTGCGTAATTATTGACTAACGAACTGGCCCGCCCAAGTAGGCGAAACAAATATCAAAAAATTTGGAGAATAGATTAATAGTGCGAGCACCACTTAAATGTATACTAGAATGGAATTCATTGGAAATTTGTTTTTTTATGAAAGATAAATCGGTGCAGGAAAAGGATAAATACTTAAACTAGACATACCAGGGAATTGCAGAGCAGATGGGCTGACAAAAATAGGGATAACCTTACAGACTCCAGCCGAGTTGGAGTCCGTGGCCATGCTTCTATCCACTTGTAAGCTCCTACTGCGAGATAGTGCATATTTAGCAGCATGTTGTAGGTGGGCGTCTGTCCGGGGTAATCAATCCAATCAATGAGATGTGGCCTCGCCTAGATCAGAAGCGTTCACATACACTGTTGTCGGTATTAAGAGCCGACGTCTCATTGCTCGTAACCGCCATGACTGGGCACTGTCTGATTGAAAGTCATACTGTGAGATTGAAGGTTGCTACTAGTGACTTCTGCAGGAGCTGTGGGGATGAAGAAGAGGAGGACTCCACAGAACATCTTTTCTGCAACTGTCCCGCGCTGGTAAACAAGCGGGTGACAACACTGGGCTCTTATTTCTTTAGGGACCACAGTATTAACATCCAGAAACTGCACTTTCTGCTGGCCACCAAGGTTACCTGACCTGACTGAACCATACACTTTTATTTATTTATTTATTTTTTTTTATTTATTTATTTATTTATGAGGTTATGTTAAGCACGTCTTCACTGAACGAAATCAAGGAATTTGACTGAATTGAAGCAGTCCTTTAAAATAACAATTGAGGCGATCCCGCAATGAATTATTTTGTGATGAATGAGTGAGCATAGACGTCATTTTCGGTCTATCATCTTCAAAACCAATTAATCACATAAAATAAAATTGAATTTTTTATACAATAAAAAACGATAAATGAAATACATGATTTAAAAAAAAAATTATTTAAATTTCTTATTGTATTTCAATTAGTGCGCCACCCTGTAGCTAAGTTCAGTACGTTATAACTTTAATTCTCTTGTTTCTTTTCTTTTTATTGTTCTTCAATTCTAAGTTCCTTTTAAGGAGAGCCTAGTGATTCACCAGGTCCCTTCCGGCAGCCTTCACACATCTTCTTATTGCATTCCATGAATGAGCTATGGGAGAGCTTCTCACATTCATTGAGCTTACACGCATTCCATTTTTAAACCCACTTAACGGGAGCTGCAATTTAACGACGATTCCAAGAAAAACATTTGCAAAACCTGTCGATTGTTCGACAACTGAAACTGTTCGTCAGACACATCGATGTGACCGCCGCCCAAATAATGAAAGGTGACTGTATGCGGAGTTGAACCTGCGATCATGCGAATGATAGCCGCGTGTACTATCCATCGCGCCAAGAATAAGCGGTGAAATTTTGAAAAATATCAACTTTTCTTGAGACGGATGCAATCAATTCTTGCTATTATCATTTTTTCAGCTGGTTTGCACAATTTCGAATTTAAACTGCCTGTAATATGCAAACTTCATCGTGCATTGATTGACAAGGATTTTTATAACAATGAAAAATATATAAATATATAAAATATATATTTTGTTGAATACCTTGAGGTGAGTATATCTAAATCCTATGGCTGCGGATGTAAGACAATCTGGGGAAAATCACGCAAATGATTCAACTTTGTTTGAATAAGCAAATTCGAGATAAGCATGTTTTTGTCATATTCTAATTTTATTAAATATTTCGACCATATTCGAAAGTTTCTGATTTGTGTCGCAGTAATATTTTCTAATATCAAAATTAAAAATAATTTAAAAATTTCAATTGCAAACACAAAGGACAATAACAGGTATAAACAAATGTCGGGGTTTTCATAAAATTGTGAAATTTATGGAGCAGTATATTGCCCAATGTTGGTAGACTGTCATTTATCACTTGAATATTTGCAAAGTTATCAGTACAAACAGATTTTTACAAAACCTCAAATACTGCACAAGCTATGCTGCTATGGATGGACCCTCAAATTCTGTTTTGTTCTTGGTTCCACCGAGTTTAAAGGCATGAAAAGAGCATCTTCATCAAGTTCTTCACATATGTCGGCGTCAACCAGTGCATTTAAGTCACTCAAAACGTCCGGCAATTCTAATTGATTTGACTCTGAATGAAGGAGTTCGTGTTAAGCGTACCCTATCAACGGTATGATATCGCGCTATGGAAGATATTTTTGTAAACGATGTAATTTTGTATCGATTAACGTAAATATCAAATCGGGATCTTTTGGTTCTTTGTTGTTTGTCAGTTCATTGATATGACCTACATATGTGGTTGGTAATGATTTCATCTGAACTGTCTCATATTATCGCAGTTTATTTAAAAACTAATACTTTCTTTATGATTCAATGCAAATTTCATATGAAGTAATGCAGAAAAATCAAAGCATACCAAACGCACTAATTTTTGAGATGCCTAACAAAAAGCGAACAAGACCAGACGCCATAATTTCAAATGAGTTTTCTTTAACATTAACTGGGTACAGGAAACGTAAAGTAAATTTCCCATGATGTTCATTTTAATGGGGATGCTCTTAAAATGCTTTTGAATGATTTAGAAAAATCTTGAAATGCTTCAGCGAAAACTAATCCATTAATGTAAAAGTAAAACCGAAGCACCTTCTAAGAAAAGCAGAAAAAAAAATTAAATTGTTTATGTCATTCCTTTTCTTTATGCAACCGTCATGATCACGATTGTCATCTTAGCTGTCTGTATTTCATCCGCTTCATGGCAACCGCACTTGTTGCTGCCTTACTGTTGCTGTTGCCGTTGCTATTGCTGCTGTTATTGTTATTCACTTCTAAGCTTATAAAAAGGAATTGCTTCCGTTCTTCTCGCAATGACAGCTTAAATGTTGCGCATGCTTAGGGTATTAACTTGGCGTGTTGCATGCAATCACAATCACAAATTTACCGACAAACAAAGATTGCCCGGAGGAAAATGTAATAACCGCAAGCAGTCACTCACTCTCTTAAAGTTGCATTAGTGGATTCAGGAACATAAGAAGTTGTACTTTTCTTCGACGTACGTACAAATAATTATACACATATGAGCAAGCAATTTCAAATAATTATTAGCACAAACACGAATTTGATGGCAAAGTAATGAAAGGATGTCACGATTAATTGGATTTGACTGAAGCAACAACGGCGCGTTTGATTTCTAAGGATTTAAGGTATTTAAGAATTCTCATGATGACATCTCTAATGATTTAACTCAACACAAATGTCTGTATAGAAGCTGAAGCGATTGATGTCAAAAAATTTGCACAGTAACGTCTCATAGTTATAGGCAGATTTAGTACGAAATTGGGCAAAATCGTGCTGAACAAAGCAAACAAATTCTCTTAATGAATTCTCTCTTACACGCATTCTATTTTTTACAAAATCGTTCCAGTAAGAAAACATTCTATCTGACCTTATAAGACACCAATCAGTTAGGCTTTAGACCTTGTAAATCAGCAACAAATCAAATATTCATACTATGTAAATTATACACATAATCAAAAAAGATCGTCTATTAAGATCTATTATGGCCTGAGAATTTTATACGTCTTTACGATTTACTAAATGAGAGTCGTTTTATGCTAAACAAGGATTTGAACAAGATGACAGTCAACCGTGTCACCTCTTCAATATATAATTTTAAAAACTATTATGAAAAAAGCTGTGGCAAACTCTACGGGTACCGCCATCTTCAACAAAAGCGTTATGTTATTTTCGTACGCTGATGTATATCACCATCGGTAGTAGATCTTGGCACGATGCTTAGCACATGTTACTGTCTTGCATATGACCGTGGGTTCAAACCCCCATAAATTCACATACCTTTCTTTGAGCAGCGGTTACCTCGATGTGCTGACGATCATTTCGTGTAGTGGAGTAATCGAGCAGTCAAGTAAAAACTTTCCAAACTGGCAAATTGTCGTTAAGCAGTATGTCCCGTTCAGTACGCCCCGTTCAGTACATCCTATTCAGCACGTTCCGTCCAGCACGACCAATTCAGTACGACTCGTTCAGTTAATTTTAAAACCTTAAAACCCATACCTTATTCATGATTCATGAATTAGAATTTGTTTTTTTATGTAACAGACATCATTGCCCGAAAACTACCAGATGTTACTGCAGCATTCTCAAGCATTAAGAATAGTCCAACAAAGACGGGTTTGCCGTTAAACGATGATGACATCAAATTATTTGTTTAACGAACAAAAGTCTGGATAAATACATTTAATCCTACTCCACCCTCGATTAATCTAACGATGTCATCTGGGAAATTTGATGAAAAATATTGCGTGCAATTACATGCTGTTACAGGCTCAGCAAAGAGATTTAATGACAGAGCCTTGTCTCGATGAACAAAAATCCAACCGCAGCTGTTACTAATCCTACTTGTCTTACTACACATTGCACTATACAAGCAGGACAATCAGTTCCGAGAATCTGCCAGAGAAAAGTATTCCAATAAATACAAAAATTGTTACCTTCGTTAATGGAGATTATCAGGGTCGTATAAATTATTAGCTGTTTAAACTATATACCGATATCGACGTGGCTAACCACATCAAACATCACACCAAAGTCTGAATTATGTTGTGCGACCTGAATGCTTCATCCTGAAGCGATTTCAAAAATCAACTCGATGGTGGAGGCAGAAAAGAATGAACACTAAAGGAATCAGGTTTTTGGAAATACTGTCAAGACTTGGTGTGACAAGATGGAGAAGGAGCTCCGAAAACTGAAACACTTTCCATCTGACGTGTAGTAGATGAGAATCGCAATTCTACAAGGGTCTATATAAGTAAGTAGAACGTGTAAAGTTCAAGGGGCCAAATATTTTGCCACCCGCTCTTAGATCTAGCATTGGACTAGTTATAAAAAATTACTTTCTGATTTTTTAAAGGGGAGAAGCTCCCCTGTAAAAGATACAAAAAGATTTTTATACGCTAGAAAGAGTGGTTTTCAGAGTGTTAGTTTGACCTCAGGTCTCATTTATGTTAAAGTTGGGAAAAACAGCAACAACAACTAAACAGCATCGAATTTGATAAATCGAAGTTAACCGGGAATCACTTGTATATATTTTTAAGGATTTGGTCCTTTAATACGGTACGGAATATACCCACTAATGAAATGAAAAATGCTATTGACCACTGTAATTTGTAAATGACAGGTTTTAGTAGTTTTTGTAGGTTTGGCTACTGCTTCGCCATTATAGTGCATGGCAATACAGGTTGATCGGATAATCACTCCCTTTTTTATTTAATTTAATTTGTATTTTCATATCTTTATTCAATTGCACCAACTTCAACATAATTTAAGAATCATCAGGCGAGATTTCTGGACAGGTTTTGTCACACCCTTAGGAACATTTCCTACACAAATTGGCCGGTTTGGAAAAAAAATCAATGCAAACTTGTCAAAATTTGGCACAGCCCAATATTTTGTCAGATCGTAGATGAGGATTGTAAATCCCATATAAAATTCAGTTTTTCCCTTGAATCTCCAAATTCGTAGACTGGAGTAGTTTCAATTTTTGTTCATTGTATTTGTTTATAATGCTTGTCAGAATAATACAAATGGCCCACACATTCGTAGAATCATATTTCTTACCTGGTTGCACTAAATTTAGTCAAATTTGGTAAACATCGAGCGTTTTAAAGTTTTACAATGAAAATGTACATCATTTTCATACCATTCTGGCACCTCCTACATAAATTACACGGTTTTTCGAAACTCAACCATAATTCCATCCATAATTTCTAATCCATAGGCTGCAATAGCCATAGGTTATTGTTCAACATGTTGACTTACAATTTTCTATTATACAGGGTGTCCGTCGGGAAGGCATGATACTTTGTTTATTTATAATTTTTGATTAAATGAAAGGGAGTGGATCTTATATTGATAAATGTTTTATTTAATGTCGGCAATTATGTATGGAATACAATATCAGATAAATGTCCGCCTCTGTTAGCCTCACAAATGCGAACTCTTTTGAGCGCATTTTTCATTACTGAAAACAGGACTTATACAGTTCTAGTATATAAGTCCGTAAGGAGAATAAAAGATCGAAAATGGAGTGTGCCCATAAAAAACGGTCGAAATTGAAATCATCAGTGCTCTTCTCTGATAGTGGGGCAATGCTAAGAGGTATTTTTAAATTCGTGATTTGGAGATATAAACACTCCTTGTAAATAACACAGCCACCTGAAGCTTAATGGCAGAAGCTGAATTCATGAATTTAGAAGTGTACATTCTATTATGGAATTTCATGAAGGTTCAAGCATGAAATAAATGGGACAAAAATAGACTAGATTTCAGTACTCAAGCTGAAAAGACCAAACTTAATGATGGCCACTTTCTTCTTGTGGCCTATCTGCAATTTAACAGCGGATTTTACAAAAATCGTCTTCTGGGGAAAGAGCATGGTAGAGAAAATTCAAACCAATTCCATTATCTGGATTAAAAAGCCTGCAGTTATAATAAAGCAGGATATGCTGCCTGATATTTGAGTTATGAGGAACTCAATCGAATGTAAGATAAAAAAGTTGTACCTCCTTCATCAAGCTATTGAGATAATGAGAATTGGCAAGAAGACCCATCCTATAGGCTAAATAAATTGCAATATAATGCAACTTCTGATTTAATTTTTATTTAAATTGTAAACTCACGCGTAGGAAGTAGCGAGCACTTGTGGTATATTAATATTTAACTAATAAGCCAGACATACTATATTCTCCTACATACATGCATAAGACCTCGGCAGCGGCATACAAGTTATATTGCTCACCAAACGCCTTCTCAGTTAGCTGCTTGTATTCCCTAGCAAACAACGAGAATATATTTAGAGGATTTTATTAGAGAGGCGCCATTCCCCATTCCATAAATTTTTTCTTTAATTTTAATTGCTATTTTCCTGCAACTGCAACAAGCTGCTTGGAAAATTATCGGTTGGTTCGGGCATTTCGTTCAGTTTTTAAAACAAATTTATTTACAAATGTATATACAAGAAAACAATTACTTTAATCTATTATATAATCTCCCCCCTTTTTAATAATTTCTTCCTACCTCTCTGGGAGCTTCTTAATTTCTCTCTTGTAAAACTCGCATGGTTTTTCTGGAAAAAAAACGTTCGATTCAATTTTTCACTTCCTCGTCGTTATAGAAATTCAAATCCTTCAAGTGGTTGCTCTGACCGCGAAATAGGTGATAGTCAGACGGGGCGAGGTCTAAGGAGTACAATGGGTAAGGAAAAACTTCCCACCTAAGCTCAGACAGTTTCTGAAGGGTCCGTAAGGCGATGTGAGACCTCGATGAGGGAGTGAGGTCCCCACACATCGATGTTGCTCACAAATCCGAGCTTTTTTATGATCCCGTAAACGGTTAAGACTGATTTTTTTGATTATTTTAGCTATTTCCCTAACTATTGCACGGCGATTAACAATAATTAAATCTCTCACCTCCTCGGAAACAATTCCTTTTGATCGTCCTGACCTGAGAGCGTCCGTTAGGCAGTAGTCGTCCGTAAAAATCTTTTAAACCATTTCTGGCTAGTTCTTTCATTTGGTACGTTTCCTTCTGCAACAAGTTCTTCAAAAAAGCCATTTTAAATGCGCTCATTTCGTTATAGTTATCATCTTAAATTGTTATAGTTGTGCCAGCAAATTATGCGTACCTATTTCGACTGCCTTGTCTGTACTAGTTGGATGTTGGATTCGGTTGTTCGTTTCAAACATTTGGTTCGCTGAGGCTCGTCACTATTTTATTGCGGTTTTAATGCCTGTTGCATACTCGTGAGAATTTCAAGGTTTTGTAAAACACATGATATTTATTTTGTTGCAAGTGACTTCCACAAAATCTGGGGATTGGAAAGTTGGCTATAGTGTGAACAAGGGAGTGAACACTTGTTGGCAAAGCCTGGGGGACATAATGGAATATCACAATATATGTGCCATCGTAACAGGCAAAATTGTCACCGGATAATTACAAACGGCTCTTGACTTTAATTGTGTCATGCGGAGTTTTATTTTGTCCCCCAAATACTTTGCATTTATTTGTCTTCCATGCAGCTACCGTGTTTTGTGAGGAAGGACTACCGAGACAAATATATTTAGTATTCTTTTTTCAAGCAGAAAGTAATACTGGTGTTTTTTCCCTCTCTCTTTTTCTTTTTTGATTTCTCTCAAAAAGTGGAGTCATAGGCTGGATTATGCAGTTAAGGCTTGCATAAGTGCAATATTTTACATGCACACCACAAAATATTCAAAAATTTGTATTAGGTTCGCAACTAAGTTCCCGCTGTTTGCTACCAGATGGCGCCAGCTGCAAGTGGTAGTCGGTTCTGTCATAACCTAAACGTCATAAGCCAAGCCTAGGCATGTGGTAAAGCTACCGCCTCGACACAATAGTGATTTTCTTTTGACTTCATACTCTTTTGGTTGTGTGAATATGTATGATTTTGTGCGAAATAATCGTCATATGCGGGAAATATTGATTTCCTTCTCTCAATCAAAGAAAATGTGGGCTAGAGCTCATTGAGAGCTTTAAAACGTTTACGGAGATGCTGCTTTAAGTGAAATAACCTGTCCAGATTGGTTCCGTCGCTTTAACGACCGTGATTTTTATGTTTTTATGTTTATGATTTTAATGTTAACGACCGCTCGTGTTAAGGAAGACCAAAAACCTTCGTAGACATTAAATTGACGGCATTGCTTGATGGGGATCCGTGTTAAACGCAAGTAGAACTTGCTTCAGTATTAGAAGTTACCCGCCAAGTTATTTCCAAGAGATTTTTTGTGTTAGGAATGATTCAAAATCAAGGAACTTGGGTTTCTTATGAGTTGAAGCCAAGGGACGTTGAGCGTGTTCTTTTCGCCTGCGAACAACTGCTTCAGCACCAAAAAAGGAAGGGGTTTTTCATCGTATTGTACCTAGTCCTGTCATATGTTGTATTACACAATTTCCAGCGCTTATCGTTCAAAACTTCTTGCGGGAATACAACCGTTAACTTTTTTTTTCAGAACACATGCACTGATTAGTGAAGAATACTAGTCAGTTTGGTTTCAGTTTGCAATCTGTTAACATGGAGTGGGACGTTAAAGAGAATCGAGTCGGCGTAATAGCGTTGCATAAGTGCGGAAAGAGTGCTGGCCAAATTTTCAAGTTGCTAAAACCACTCGGAATATCAAGAATGTTCGTTTATCGTGCTATTGCTCGCTTCGGCGAATTGTCTGGAGTAGAAGACAGGTCAAAAAGTGGTCGCCCTCGCGTTGTCCGTACGAGTGCGGTAGTAAAGGCAGTGTGTGAAAGAATTCGCAGAAATCCCCTTTAAAAGCAGAAAATCATGTCCAAGGAATTGGATATATCAACCAGATCCATGTCTAGGCTGATTCGGGATGATCTGCATATGAAAGCCTGTCATCGGTCCACGGGGCATCTTCTAACTCCTCAGCTAAAAAAAAATTAGGCTGGAAAGATGCAAGCGACTTTTGCAGTGGCACACGGACAATGGCCATGAAAACATTCTGTTTACGGATGAGAAAATTTTTACCGTGGAAGAAGTTTTCAACAAACAAAATGACAAGATTTATGCCACTTCATCTAAGGAAGCGAAAAAAGTTGTTCAAAGGGTTCAACGTGGCCATCATCCCTCGTCCGTAATGGTTTGGTGGGGGGTCTCCCACCATGGTGTCACATCCCTCCAAAGGGCGTGAAAACTGGTGCAAAGGTTTACCAAAAAGATGTGTTAGAGGGTGTTGTGAAGGGTTTGACCAATACACTTTTCAATGGACGTAGATGGATCTTCCAACAGGACTCTGCTCCTGCGCACAAAGCTAAAACCACGCAGGGGTGGCTCAGAGTCAATATTCCTGGCTTTATAGCAGCAGAAGATTGGCCATCAGGGAGTCCAGATCTCAATCCACTGGATTATGCTTTGTGGTCAGAATTGGATAATATGGCTTGCAAGACTCCCCACAGAAATTTGGGAAGCCTTAAAACAGCATTAACCAGAGCAGCGTCCTCGATCTCCATGGAAATCGTATGTGCGGCTATAGCCCAATAGCCACACCGTTTGAAAGCTTGTGTTAAAGCAAAAGGCGGCCATTTCGAGTGAATACAATTTTTTTAATAACCAATATTGTCTTCTAATAAATGAAATAATTTTGAATACAATATGAATATTGTTTTTTTTTTATCGCGTTTTATATTTGTAACAGAACATATGGCAGGACTATGTAATGGGTGATGAAAAATGGTTTCATTACAGCAATCCATGACAACAGTAATGGGAACTGCCCGGTTATGCTTCTACGTCGTCGCCTCGACTAAATATTCACGCTACGAAGGTTATGCTCTGTATTTGGTGGGACCAGATTAGTGTTATTTGTTACGAGCTGTCGAAACCAAGCAAAATCATCCCTGGGAATCGGTGTCGACTTCAGTCTATGCGATTGAACCGAACTCTGCGCGAGACACGCCCACAATACGCGAAGAGGTAAGAAAAAGTAAGTCTTCAGTATGACAACGCTTGGCCTCACGTGACCAAGGCCGTTAGAACCTTCCTGGAAACGCTGAAATAGGAAGTTTTACCTCATCCGCCATATTCTCCAGGCATTGCGCCATGCGGTGATCACTTGTTTCGTTCGATGGCGCATGGTCTGACTGATCAGCAGTTCCGCTCATATGATGACAGCAAGAATGGCTATATTCGTGGATAGCCTCAAAAGATGGACAATTTAACGGTGTCGGAAACCGAGCTTTACCAGAAAGATGGGAAAAAGTTGTAGCTAGCGATGGGTATTGCTTTCAATGAATCATTTGTAAACATGTTTTCATAATAAAGATGCATTTTTATAAAAAAAAAAAAAAACAGCGAGAACTTAGCTGCGCGCCTAATATTAATAGCCTGTTTCTCTATCTCGAATGACTGGTTTCATTAGTATTCTAACCCAGAGAAACCCAATTCGTGCTTCTCTAACTCTACTTCTACGACTCGAACGAGTTTGCATTTTCATACAAAATTGATTTACTCTATTTCGAACGAATTGTCAACTCCGCGAACGCAAATGTCACAATCACTCACTTGCTGTTTTGTTGTCAACTAGACAAAGAAAGCAAAATAATATTTTGAAAGCAAGAATATTAAGGATGGTTAGCAAATGATAGGAGTAAAATATCACAATTATCGTTAGTTTGTTAATATTTTCTCTTTTTACCTCAAAAAAAAAGTTAACAATGCAGCAGCTGCAGAATCTTGTGGGGCATAAGGAGGTTGGTTTGGTTATGTTTTCTTGTGGCAATTATATGTGGACAAATAGCTGTTTATATATTTATGCGCACTCTTTCTCTCCCTCTCTCTCTCTCACTTGTTCTCTCCTTCGCATATTATCTCTGTCATTTCCGGCTGATCACTTATAAGTACAATCAAAAAACTTATAATAATAACAAGAGGAAGCAAATCTCCCACTGCGTGTTATTATAAAGCCATCGATTGGAAAGAAAAAAAAAAACGAGAGAAGAAACGAGTGACAATGTTGTCATAAAAAATCAATGTATACTTGTGACTATAAATGTTTTCTAACATTAAAATGCAAATTGTTTTCGTGTAATGCTGATGATGTTAGAAGAATGTATGAAGTTAAACTGAAAAGGCTTGCATTTTGTCCACATACCTAATTATACTAAGAAAAAACG
Source organism: Philornis downsi (assembly GCA_019455685.1). NCBI lineage: Eukaryota > Metazoa > Arthropoda > Insecta > Diptera > Muscidae > Philornis > Philornis downsi. Next base: position 605,686 of record JAHXMU010025382.1, read on the forward strand.
CGTATTTAAAATTATGTAAAATTGTGCTCTGGCAATATAGAATGTTCAGATTTGCTATCTACACACCGGAATTATAATGGAAAAGGAATTTACTAGCAACATGAGAGAATGGTTTTCTCTTATTTATAAATATAAGCCTTTTGGTATAATTCGGTATGTTTATTCCTACCTTTGGCGAAATGGCAAACACAAGTGCAAAATTTTTGATCTGGCAATAATATATAGGTACATACCCAGTATGTAAAATCTGTATTTCGGCATTCGTAAGTGTAGACAAACGAAACCTTTCGAGACAGAACCAATTTGAGTCGAATTCGGGTGACTCTTTTTCGTTCGCCTGGATTTTCGTTATAGGTAGAGAAACAGGCCATGAGTTAGCGATTATAAGAAAAATTTGAAACAGAAAGTGAAGGATAGGAAACCGCGGGCAATATGCTCGCGTCCATGGTGAATTTTGCAAATAGGTGTACATATTATGAATAGATTTTTTCCTTCTTTTTTTTCTTTTTGAACGAGGTAATATTATACGGGCTGGCTGTCGAAATTCGCTACCAAGATACTACTTAAAGCAAGCTGAAAGAGTTTTCCCGTCAGAATTACGCTGTCAAATTCATGTAGTTTCAACAAATTAGTGCAAATTATCGCATCGCCAGGCCTGTTACGGCAAAATTGCAGTGAAATTTCCAACACAGACTGATTACAACAAACTTCGCATTCTGTTGGTCCCAACATCTTTTAACCTAATGTTTTCACAATTTACACAGCCTGCCCACAGAAGGCCAGCTGCAACATTTCATTTGATCCATTTTTCGGTTTCAAAAGTTAATAAAAAAAAGTTAAATAAAACACACATAAAGCTGTGATTTCGATAAAACTTTCATTCATTATAATACTTGGATCTTGCCATTAAGTACGAAATACAATGCAATTATAATGACCGCCTCTGGATTGTTTGCAGCAGTAGATCCCTTTGAGGTAGTTTTCGACCACACTTTTTGCACATTTCGGGAGATATCTCGACGATAACTTAATGTACGTTGGTTTTCAAAAGCTCCAACCTTTGGCGATTATACGCACAAGCACGGCCTCTGACGTAACCCTACAAAAGAGTCTAGCGGCGTCAAATCGTATGATCTTGGTGGCAAATTGAAATTAAATGAAATTACGCTTTCTGGAAACTCCTCATACAATAAAGCCTGATTAGGTGTCGAATATGCGTGAAGGTCTAGTTTTACGGTCTATTATCTTCAAACCCAATTATTTATATAAAAAAATTGAATTTTCTTAATAATAAAAATAATAATAAAATAAATGAAATACATTGATTAAAAATAAAAAATTATTTGCGTTTCTTATTGTAGTGCAATTGGTGCGCCACCCTGCATATGCGCCGATCTGTTTATCTGATTCCGTTTGCAGGGTGATGCTATGGGAATGGGTGACATTAATGCAGAATAAAAAGTTTTCGATAATGAAGTCTTGGAAAAAGAGGACCACCTACACTCAGTCGAACGAACCACATTTTTTTGAGAATCGAAACAAATGTTGATGTACTATAGATAATTGTAAAAGAAGTGCGAAAGAGCCACACATCTAATTTTAAGTATTATATATAGTTTTAGTTTCCTAATTCAGGTTTTGAAATGTTGTATGTGCAGTAGCAATCCGCTAACTACATGAGTAAACAAACCGGGCATTCGAAATGCTTTAGATCTCTTTTTGTTCACAAATTTATCAGGGGACGACAATCTGCAAATGAAGGTTTTTAACCTTTTTACCTTCCAAATCGATTGTAACTCCATTCAATTAAGTCACTTTTATGTAATAACAATATTTAATTGTTGCAATATCTTGGAATAAAACTCAAAAATGGTACATAGTTATCTATTTTTTAGATTTAAGTTATTGTTGGATTAATAAAAAAAAAAAAGTGAAGGAATTACAAACTTCTCCAAATTTCTTAAAACTGCATGGCCCGTGGCACTGCCTTGTTGAAACCACATATCGTCCAGTTCATAACCTTCGAACGCAGGTCAAAAAAAAAAAATCGGTAACACTTCTTTTAATTTCTTTATAATCTTGCCAAATCCTTGCACAGTAGGTCGATTAAGACGACCATTATCACTTCATTATATATACAAAAAGTGCCCACGTTTGAATCACCACTGTTGTAGTTTTAATTATTTTTATGTGTTCTTCGGCTGTTAAACGATTCATATTCGTAAATGGTAAACCTTTTACTATATAAGTAACTCTTCAGACCGGCGATTTTGCAAACGGATAACCCTGTATTATCTCCCACTCCACACGAATTTGCAACAACGCAAGGGGATGTTGCTCACCCAACTAACATTTCTGTTTCTTGATATTATCTGGTTTTTATATATTATTGTTTTCTCTTGGAAACATTTGCTAATTAATGGAGGTCATTACTTTTTTAATTAGTGTGAAAGACAAGTCAAGTTTTAATGTGACTTGAAATTGTTCAAGCAAATGTGAATGTTTTAAAGTTTTTGACATTTATTCCTCCCTCGACTGAGAAAATAAAAATCATGAGTTTTAAAAACAGAAATCAATTTTGATTGAAAATAAAAATCAACCTTGATTTTTATTTTGACACGCATTTTTCATTTGTATAATTTAATTTGTAAGTCTTTATTTAAAAAAAAATACAAAAAAGAGATTTTTGTTTGTAAAAATAGAAAATGAAAAGCTTAACTTTTTTGTTAAAAATATAAATAATTAAGCGATTTTTATTTGTAAAAATAAAGAAGTGAAACGCGATTTTTTAAAGATAAAAAAGTAATTACTGTTAAAAAAAAAAAAATATTTTAAAAAAATTTGCTTAAAAACATATGTTATAATTAGTAAAAAAAATTATTTAAAAAAATTTTTTTTTTAAAAATAGTTTATATTCAGAGTTAAATTTAAATTAGATTAAAATTAAAATTATTAAAATTTTATTATTCTTAAAATAAAATATACTTTTTTATTTTCAAAAATAAAAATCACTCTATATTTTTATATTTGTAAAAAATCACATTTTATTTTTAAAAATTAAGATAACTTTTTATTGTTATTTTCACAAACAAAAATACTCATGATTTGATAAAAATCAAAAATATATATCAAGATTGATGTTTAACTTTCAAATTATTAATATATAATATATATATATATAATATATATAATAAATAATTTTTTCGTTTGTAAAAATAAAAAATTAAAGGTTTTTTTTTTTTGTTTTAAAAATAACAAATAATTTTTTCTGTAAAAATGAAGAACTGAAAAGTGATTTTTTTAAGGTAAAAAAGTGATTTTTATTTACAAAAACAAATTATAAAAAAAAATTACTTAAAAAAATGTGTAATACATAGTAAACAAAATTATTTAAAAAAATTTGTTTTTAAAAGTAAAAATTACTTTTCCATAATTTATTTTTAGAATTAAATTAAAACTAAAATTAAAATTTTTAATTTTTCATTATTTTTAAAAGAAAACCTACTTTTTTATTTGTAAAAATAAAAAAGTGATTTTTAAAATTTTATTATTTTTAAAAGAAAACCTACTTTTTTATTTTTAAAAATAAAAAGAAGTGAGTTTTTTATTATAAAAAGAAGTGCTTTTATTTTTAAAAATAAAAAAGTAGGTTTTCTTTCAAAAATAATAAAATTTTAAAAATTTTTGTTTTAGTTTTAATAAAAATAAAATAAATTAGTAATAAACTAATAAAAATAAAATAAAATAAAAATCACTCTTTTTATTTTTAAAAAATCACATTTTATTTTTAAAAGTAAAGATCACTTTTTTATTCTTATTTTCACAAACGAAAATACTCATGATTTGATAAAAAACAAAAATGAAAATGAAAATTGGTTTTTTTGCTTTCAAATTGTTAATATATTTTATAATAATTGTTGACTGTTATTGTGAAACTCGAAAATAATTATTATAATTAATTTTTATGATAAAAATCGAAAGTAATTATTGTGACGATTGTGCAAAAATTGCATTAAAATACAAACATTTTCATATATTTCAGGTGCACCTCATACAAACACAGAGATTTTTTAGTTAAAAATCTACACAATAACCGTTGTTTGCAGTCCCTGGTTTAAAACCTTACAGTTAATAATTCACACTAAAAGAAACTAAAGTCCACAGATAATTTTATCGGCAGACAGCACGCTGCAGATGCAGTGACGATATTCGCATTCATATAGAACATACAATTGTTGTACAACTACTAAACCATTAACAGGCATCATACTAATACCAACTGATTGATGTTGGCTACCACCCCTAGAGTGTGATATCTCATCAAATTTCCCACGGCTAAAATTTTGTTTATTTTAATTCCAGTTCGTCCCTATGCTGCCGTTCGCACCAACCTTCCAAAGTTCGATTCGAACCACAACAAACATTAAGTTTTAGCCATGTCTGCACAAACGGCTGCAACCACCGCAAAGCTCAAACAGCAGCACCACCAGCAGCAGCAACAGCAAAAAACAATTGTCTGGGCCAGCCATCCGCATACAAAACTTTAGTTTCAAAGCGAGTTTCGACGTGTTAAGACGTGAATACTAAGTTAGCTTAATCGATACGCGACGGCAGTGGCTAAAAATCTTCCATACTACACAAATCCAAGATATTTAAGCACTCAAAAAGGGTGACTCCAATGCAAATAGAAAAAAATCACAAGAAGCGCTCTCACGTTACAGATAACAACAAAGCAAAATAAAAGAATCGGAATAAGAAGATCACGTGAATGTGATAATGCGATGGTTTTCATATGTGGTGCAGTGGCCATAATGAGATTCGTGCTATGGGCTGGCAAGAAAATAACACAGATGTAAAGCGATTCGAATTGGAGTAATACTTAGTGGTTTGCTTGAAAGCGTCAACGGCAAGCATCGGTAACTGTGGGAATCTGTTAAATCGATGTAACCCAATCTCAGTGGCAGTGGTTAAATTCAAGCTTATTTAGCAGTGGAGAACAGAAGTGAGAAAAAAAGTAAATTTAAGCCATTATTGTTGCTAAATGGCAAATGGTCATTTTGTGTTTGGCTGTGTATGAGTGAGATAGTGGAAATTCTAACAATTCTTACACTTAGAATTTGCAATTTAAATATTCTGAAGCTACAGCGTGTATGACCAGATACTATCACTCGTCCCATTCTGTTTAAGAGGAAATTCCGTGTTTATTTAGCACTTGAATGAGAAATAAAAAAATGAAGAAGTTGTAGTGTAGTAAATAGTATTTACGTTAAACAACTTAAAAGTGCAGTTGTGTTGTGTAGTTGCTAACAATAACATCCGCAGTTCTGACACACAGAGAAACACCAAACAAAATTAGAAGCCGAAATAGAAAAGAAAGCAGAACGTTCCCGCGGCAAAGTGGAAAATTGTAAGTGTCTAAAGAAATGTTTGTGTGTGAAAATATACATCAGATTGTTTTGAAATGTCGAAACTATCTCATTCTTTGTATGTGAAGTGTTACAAATGCATAAATTATACAAAAAGAAAAAGTTTCACTTTAGAATAACAACGTTGTTGCAGCATAGGAGGGGTGGAACAATAAGTTAAAGGAGATGCTAAAAACAATGAAGACAAACAATAATAAATTATGAAATTTATAAGTTTGATAAAATTTAAAAATTTCTACAAAATTATGCAGATTTCACCCACTCATTTGTGGTCATTTAATCCGCAAAATAGAAAAAAAGTTAAATTTGGTCATTGCCATAACTTCCCACACATTTTTATTGATATTTACAAAGAATTTGTCCATTCCACCTAAACATGCTAATAGAAATATCAATATTAATATATTTAGAAACTTTCAAATCTTAACTTAACTTTTTTATGATCATTATGTCATATCCATTGGCCGCAGTGTTCTGCGTTTCAATTTCTACGACAGAATTAAATAGAACAACTGGGGAAAGTGTTAGTTTCTCTTTCAAGTTTATTACTGATTTAAGGCAAAAGTTGTTAATAGTTCTTGTTTAGTTCTTGGAAAAAACAAATTCAATTAAACACATTTTTGGTCGTAAAGTGTACTGCGGTGTATAAGGTTGAAGGTACCCAAGGTAAGAAGGTAAATAAAAAAAAATAATCAAAATTTGTAGCACTTTTTTTTTGATAGTGTCCAGAAGAATGTACACCAAATTAGAGGAATGTACACCCAAATTGAAAATGTTTTACTTATTTGAATAGAGTAACAGTCAATTCAGCAATCATACACAAGGATAATGCGTTTCGGACTCCGTAACAAATCCATCTTCAGGTTCCTTTGTAACTAAATCGATGCTCTTGGTACAACACCATTTGTATAAATATCTATTAATAAGCTGATTATGCATAAGTGATATAAATTATCGTTTACTTTCGAAAGTATAGTTTTAGGCGCAGGCTAATGGCAATGATATTCACAGACTAGTTTTATTTTCCCAGTGGTCACATTAGTGATAATTTGTCATGTTTTACTGAATCTACTCATTTTACTGAAAAAGAGGACAGAAGATATTACAAACTTTATATCAGTACAAGTTGATAACCGTAATTTTTGACAGAATTCGGAGATTTATTGTGTAAAATGAGCACACACTTACATTTGTTCAACATTTTTTTCTTTTGGTTTTTGATCGTCTTTTAAGAAAGTTCACAAATCAACTTAATTTTTAGACACCTCGTGGGAGCAGAAGTGCTGCGTAACCATACTATACTAAGGAATAGTCGAAGGGAGTGATATGTGGAGAATATGGGTAATGGATTATAATGTCCCTTTTCAGGATTTGCAGTTAATTTTTAATGACTTAAAAACATTTAGACTAGTGATATATATTTCTCGTATTGTGACATATTTCCACATCAATGCTAACCTTATAACCAATTATCCGGGGTAATACTCAGCCCGGTTTCAGGATAATGAAAGTCCAGTGTTTCAAATAAGTATATCTTAATTTATTAAGAATTCAGTAGTGTAGGTTTAATAATTCAGAGGAAGGTTCAGAGGAAGACCTCAGTGTCCGTGTCCCGTCCGTTACTCTCGGCTTTCCAAACTCGACCGCCGCAAAAAGTAAAAGAAGTGTCAGCTGTGATTTATTGTTGTGGGTTAGTATATTAGTCAAAGTAACCATATAGTTGGGACCCATGACTATGGAATCAGTGTGTCCCTACATACTTTTGCATTTGTGATTAGGAACCATGGCTATAAAAATCTGTGGTATCCCTCCTCACCACTACTTGATGACTGGGCACTATGACTATAAAAATCAATAGTGTCCCTCTCCATCACTACGGTTGAATTGGACTACTTCCTCCGCTGTGTGGCCACCACAACGGCGGCCGAAGCCCAACTGATTTGATTGTGATAATCATCAGATCATCAGAAGCTTAAGTAATATAGTGAACATACACTACCGGAGATGTAGTAGAGAGACATCACTGCAGAGAAAACACAGGAGAAGAATGTACGTGAAGTAGTGAGAACGGTATAATACACTCAATCAACGGACTATGGTAGATTACGTATATATGTGTCAGTGAACGATTATATCGCTGCATTGAATCTCTTATATATAATTTTACAAATACGCGATACAATTCAAAAAATACTGTAAAAATTTAAATTCAAACATCATCATTTCAGGCGTACACAAAATATTAATAATTTGTAACAAAAACTTCGTTACAACCTCAAGCAAATTAGTTGTATTCGATAGGAAACCCTTATAGCGTTGTCAATGTGGCAATAAGTGTATAATTTGGCTACCGAAAAAATGGATGTTTCCCCGAAAATTACTTTTTTTTGCCTACAAAAGAATTTAATTTTATAAAGTTTCTTCGAGGCAACCATTTTTCGAATTTTTTTTTTTTGTTTTTTTTTTTTTTGTCAACTAACGATAATAATTATAAACTATTCTCACGTTTTCTACTGAGTTGGATTCAATTTATCGCAAGTTTATTAAAGAATAGCATTTATTTTTCGAAGAATTATATCTTCTTGAATACTACTTCAATCAAATATTTTTCGTGTGTTTTTATTGTTGTTAACAAATGTTAATAATTTTGAACTCTTCTCATGTTTTGTACTGAATTGGATTCAATTTATCACAAGTTTATCAAAGAACAACATTTATTAAATATTTCATTTGTTCTTGAATACTATTTCAGAAACACTCAAAATTTTGTATAAAATATTGTACAGTAAATATTTTGCATCTTGTTTTGTTGTCAACTAATGTTATTAATTGTGAACTCTTCTCATGTTTTCTGCTGCATTGCATTCAATTTATCACAAATTTATCAAATAATAAAACTTACTTCACCCATTTATCAAACAATCATTAGTTCCCGTTCAGAAACTCTGAAAATTTAGCTTAAAAATAGGCCACCTTTTTTAAGATAAACCCAGATTTGAATTCCCATCCATGTTGCAAGCGCTTTTTTCTGTAAACTTGGAAATAGTTCTGATTTGGGAAGACGTTATTTTTTCATACCGACTTTTCATTGCTTCTGAATCAAAGCTGTAAAAGTAATGAAAATATAATTTTATAATAAGCTTGTAAAATGGATATAATTTGGCCAGAAACTAAATGAGAACTTTGAAATTATTAGCATTTACTTTGAAGTCTATGGAAGTTTCTTAAATAACTTTAGTGTTTAAAAACAATTTACATATTGTATAAAACTCAAAAATTTTTGCAAGCAATGAAAATGTAATTCCGCGGAATTATTTATGTATACGTTTTACGTGGAATGCCATGACAAGCTGGTCCCACAGCACGAGCTTCGAGGCATGGATGTTTAGCTTGGCTATTGGTTATGATACTTTTCTCAGCAATTTTATTAGCTTATTATTGCCGCTTCAATGCGTATCATAAAATGCTACCTTTTCTCCGTTGGAGCAGCAGCTTTCGAATTATTCCTTAGGTTTTCAAACGATGGAAAATGGTCTTTCGAGTCTTACCCAATGAATCTGTAATTTCTTGTTGCGTTTGATATGAATTTCCCTTCAGTCATATACCCAATTTTGCATTTCACTAGTCCTAGTGAAAAAGGATCTTGTCATCCACATAGTATGCAGCAGTTTGTAGCTTTGGCGCTACTCAAACTCCTAGAAGCCTCACCAGATAGTATGCAACAGTTTGTGGCGTTGGTGCTATTCATGACACCTTTTCAAAATTCCAGAAGCAACATCATAAGTTCCTGCAACTTAGTCACAGATTTCTTTCACGCTGAAGACAAAGAGAACGGAAAGAAGAAAACATGAATTTAGTCTTTGGATGGATTTAAATTTAGTATTTGCATGAGCAAGAATTTTCTTACTGAACTATAATAATTGGAACTCATTACGATACTTGCTAGCCCCAGCGTCGTGACTAATGATTTATCACCAGATATACAGGCATGACAAAAACTTCCTCTTCGTATACATAATAAAGAGTGATTTTTTTAATCGTAGTTTTTTTAAAAATCGAATAAAACGTAATGAAAAGTGATTTTTTAACCGTATTTTTTTTAAATCGAATAAAACACTCAAATTTGCATATATTAAAATTTTTATTGGAATCGATAAATTGGTCTTTGCTATTTAATTTTTAAAGATAATTTCATGTAAATCTTGTCCGCGGCTCCGTCCGTAAAATGTCTATTCGGAAGGTCCAATTTTTGGTTGCTTTTTCGAGCATTTCGGCATGTATTCCACAAATAACGCGTGTTATGTTATCCTGTAAGGCTTCAATAGTGTTCAGCTTATCCACATAGACTAACGACTTGACATAATTCCACAATAAATAATCAAGAGGCGCTAAATCGCAAGATCTTGGGGGCCAATTCACAGGGCAAAATCGAGAGATAAGCTGCTCATCAAATTCATCCCTCAACATATTCATTGTTTCACGAGCAGTGTTTTATGTTGCACCGCCCTGATGGAACTACATGTCAACCAAGTTCAACTCAGTCAATTGGGCCAAAAAAAATCGCGTATAATGGCTCGACATCGTTCGCCTTTGACGGTAACGTTTCTTCCACGGTCGTCTTTGAAGAAAAATGGACCGATGATGCCACCAGCTCATAAACCACACTAGACTGCTGTTTTTTCGGGATGCATCGATAATTCATGTATGGCATGTGGCTGGTCATCACTCCAGATGCGACAGTTTTGTTTGTTTACGTATCTGTTCAGTAAGAAATGAGCCTGATAGAGCAGCGGATTTTCATTGAGCTTTTGTAAGGACCAAAAATTAGACGTTATGGTAGGTCATTCGGCTTCAATTATTGCGTGGGTTGAATTTTATAGGCTTTCAAACCCAAATCGATGTGTAAAATTTTCCTTGTGATAGAGTAATACAAGTACGTGCCCAATCGCTGAGAATGGCGACAAATTGACATTTCACGATCGTCATTAACACTGGTTGCTACGGCTGCAATATTTCCTTCGGTACGCACTCTACGCATGCGAGTCGATGGTTTTATATCCAACAAAGTAAATCTGGTGCGAAATGTGGAAGTAACAGTACGAATTGTTGATTCAGCAGGTCGATTATAACGACCATAAAATGGTCATATCAAACGATGTACATTTGTCACAGAGCACAAATTTTGATAATAAATTTCAACGATTTGCAATCGTTGCTCGTTTGTTAGTCTTTCCATGATGAAATGACAGAGTGTACTGTACACTTTTTACTTTGATAGATTACGTTTCGACGCCATTGCCAACTTGTCCTGCTAACCTGAAAAACTTAAATCTTAAAAAATCACCCAATATATTTATAGGGCGTTTTCCCCTGTGACAATTTATCTTTTTTAATATTTTTTACTAACCGCGCCACAGATAAAAATATTATGAGCGGCGATAGTACAACTATGTAAAGAATACAGAAAATGCTAATTATTCCAAAACCTAATTAGGTATCTTATGTGCAAGTTGTTCCCTAATGGACCATTTACGTCCATCTTCGGTCGATAGTGTAGAGTATGGTGTTCCGACACATAGCCACATGCCCTTTTACCCTACATTATGTATTGATTAAGTTTACGTATTATACTATGTATTACTACTACAAATGTTAACAAATTGCGGAAAACTCCAAATTTCTTGAGGAATGGATTTGGTCTTGTATGGACAACAAACTGCTATAATGTTGTAGCCATTTTATAAAATTCATGAACACGTTTCAATCGAAACATTCATGAAATGCCATTAATGGATATCAGCACAACAGATTTTACATAGTTTATTAGCTTCGATAACATTATTACGGTCTTTTACATTAATTTTTATTGTTCGTTTATGAAGCAAAATTTGCATAACAAAACTTTATTCAAATATTCAATAAATTTTCATGATCTAAATTTGTTTTAAATTAATTTGCTTATTTTTTCGGTGGGAGAGCGATTATGAGACAGAGTTAAGTTCTCAACCCAATACAATTCTTATACTTATTTCTTATGGGTGCGATTCTGTATCTTGGCTCCATTGTTTTGATGTGAGTTCTGCTTTAGTTTCTCATTATTTTAATAGCAATTTTTCTCTTCAAACATGAAATGTAAAATTCAAAAATAGCAAAATCGCCACTATCGTGGGCCAACCTAAAACCAATGGAAAGAAAACAAAATGAAGTAATTGAAATAATAAAAATGTTTTTGTCCATCCTTGGGGGTATTGATGTACTTAAATGTCCAATAAAACAGTAAAAGGCACACCACAGTGCATCGTTGTATTTACTGTGCTATAGAAAGTTACGTATATGCACACGTTAGTTAAAAAAAGTCCTCCTTGTCGCTTCTTTACAATGGATATTAGCTATTTTGTCACGTATGTAATTTATTTGAAATTTTTGATTTAAAATACCATTCAATTGTTTACTTTTATAAAGCAGTTTAACAGTTTGTGTGTGTCCTGCCTTCATCATTCCACACACCAAAATTAGCTGTGAGGTCAAATGGATATTTCATGAAACACGAATCGATAGTTCGACGTCCTTCTGTCTGGCTAGCTGGCGCACACGATAACTATCGTAAACCTATTAGCAACTGCTTTAGTTTTGGTACAGTGTAATATCTTCCCCTTTAAGTGTGTCTAAAATAGAATGGGTGTAAGCTCACTGAATGTCAGCAGCTTTGACATATCTCATTCATGAGATGCAAAGAATTAATATTCCCATATCATAGCCGAGGATGATAAATGAGTCATATCGGTCCACCCTTTCTTATACCTCCCATATAAATTAGCCGACTTTCCGAAATTATTTTTTTCCGAAAACTGCAGCAACATAAATTTGTCTCCATCGCATTATTTTATAGTGCTTGGCGAAATTCTAGGAAATATACCGGTAGGCCACACATCTTTAGGCACTTCCCATACAAATAGCCCATTTAGCTCATATGTTATTAGATCAACAGCTCTAACATGACTAAATTGAGATTAGTAAAATTTGGTGCACATTAAGTGGTTGCCAATGTATGGTTTAACAATGAAAATGAAGATCATTGCCACACCTTTTCTGGTACATCCTATAATAATTTGGCGATTCAATCTTTTCTCTGAAATTCAATCTTTTCTCTGTAATTTCTAATCGGTAGGCTGTAGTAGCCTATGTTCTTCTTTAATATATCGACTTATAATTCACAGCAAGTTGTGAGAAAAATTTACAAAGTAATCCTTACAAAATATCCGATTTAAGCCATATATAATTGCCTTCAAATCCTCCAAACGGTTGCTCTAAATTCAGTCAAATTCGGGGCCATTGGAACGTTTGTGAAAGTGACATCTCAATATGAAAGCAGAGCTCATTGCTACACCTATTCTGGTACTTTCCATAAAAATGAAATGATTTTTCTAAATTCAATCAATTCTCTGTAATATCTAACTAGTCAGCTGTAGTAGTATAGATTTTTATCAACTACATTGTTTTATAATTCTCTATAGTATCGGAGAAAAATGGCATACAAATGATCGAATTAACCTCCCTTCATATCTTCCAATCTTCCCTTCATATTCCCTTAATATCTCCCCTTCATATCTTCCAATCAATCGTACCAAGTTCGGCCAAAACTTCCACATTACATGTGTTTAGTAATCTAAGTTCTGCAAACGAAAATTAGGGAAGTTGCCACATCTCTTTGCTCATGCAAATTTATCGGTTTATCGAAATTTGAATTTGTACGGTAATCCCTAATTCGTAGTTACTTAAAGTTACTTAAATTTTCGTCAATTAATGTATTGAATTATGATACTGGGTAAAATTTGAAAAAATCGACGGAATTGCTATGCCCTCTCCAGACTCTCACGTACAAATTACTTTATTTAATTTAGATTCGTATCTTCCATATAATCTCACTATATTCAATATACTTAATATCCTTGATATAGTCGTTTGGCCGGTTTAGCAAAACTCAGTGGTGTTTTTAACTTTTCCCAAAAGAAGGGCTTTATAAAGTTACGAGTTTGCTTCTTTTATTGTGCTTTAATTCAGAGTATTTCTGACAGCAACACAAATTCAATTATGGGTTATCCATTTTCTGGTTTCGAAACCGCCGGTCTGGCAAGGCCGTCAGCTGTTAAATACCTGTCATCTGAAGTGTTATTTATTTAGTGAAAGTTTTGCCATTTACAAAAATTTGATCGTTTAACAATCGAAGAACGCGTGAAAATAGTTAAAACTTGCTGCAAAAGTGGTGATTCAAACGTGGGTACTTTTCGTGCATTGCGGGGTGATTGTGGTTGCCATAATCGATCTACTGTGGAAAGGATTGACATGATTATAGAGAAATCTGAAGACACTGGAAAAATGCCGAAAATATCGCTTCTGTTAGTGAAAGTATGGCGGATAATCCGAATTTGTCGACTGCACTGCGTTCTCAGAAATTGGGCCTATCTTACGGACTATTATGACATATTTTGCATTTGGATTTGGACCTCTATCCGTATGGAGTTCAGCTCACGCAACAATTAAAGCCGGCTGATTATTCCCAAATGCTGATTGGGTAATACAGCAACAGGCTTTGTACTTTGTACTTATGTACTTCCACCCTCTGGTAGCACGGGAGACCAGGGGCCCCAGGAATATTTTGTTCTTGCTTGGTCGTGGCGTAGGACCCCTTGTGGGAGCATCGTGCTGGTTGTGTGCTGGCTCCTGAAGGTAATGCAAGAACTTGGGAAACACTGTTCTCCGTCTATCCGAGGTATCTAAATAGGCCTCACTCCTAACCGGGGGGAAGTTCACTTCATACCAGTGACTTCAATGGTACTTTGGCAGAGAGAGGAAGCATGCCCTAAGGGAAATTTTCCAAGGGGACCTGTTTCCTATCTCTACGGTGCTTTGACTAATCCTTCCGGGATTAGTTTGAGTTCCCCAAAGGGGCGCTGGTTGTCGCAAACACGTTCAAGAACAGTCCCATGAGTAGTGGCACACCGTGAGTAAGGCTATCAAAGCGAGACCCTCGTTAAACCTGACAATTGTTGTTGTTGTACCTCCACCCATGTGGAGTCCAAGTCACGCAACAATTAAAGCCGGCTGATTGTTCACAATGCCATAGATATGCTTATTGGGTGACACAGCAACAAGCTTCAAATGCTGATTGAAGCGGTGAAGCTCATTTCTCACTCGGTGGTTATGTCAACAAGCAAAATTGAAGTGATTGTGGAAAAGCTATTGCATCTAAAACAAGTGACTGTCTGTTGCGCATTGTGGTATAGAGGTATCTCGGGCTGTATTTTGTCGAATATGATGCTGGAGGAACTGTTACCGTCAATTCAGAACGCTACGGCCGTATGATAATCGACTTTTTTTGGGTTGCAATTGAAGGTTATGAACTGGGCGGCATGTGGTTCCAACAAGACGGTGACACACAGCACGAATGGTTTTGACTTTATTGCATGAGAAGTTTCCAGAAAGCGTAATTTCTCGTTTTGGCGACGTCAATTGGCTACCAATATCAAGCGATTTCGTTAGACTTCTTTTTTTTTGTGGCTACGTCAAAGACCAAAAACCAAAACAACCAAAATCCGATCTACAGCTTGAAATGTGCAAAAAAGTGGTCGAAAACTACCTCAAAAGGACCCACTGCTGCAGCCAATCCAGAGGCGGTCCAAACATTAAAATAAAATAAAAGTTTCATCGAAATCATAGATTTTTGTGAGAGCAAAGTTAAATGAAACAACTTTGCTCTCGGAACCGAAAAATAACGCTTTATAAGTCAATCCACCTGACTGAAATTTCTGTACTGGTTTACATGAAGTTTCACTGCGAAAAGTCAAGACAGTAACAGAACACATTGCGCAAAGTTCACTTCTCGCTTAGTTAAGGGACAAAGTGATTATTTTTGCAAAATTAAACTGGCAAAGTTACAGATGAAACACTAATATTCATTTACCAAAAAAGCTTTGTACACCTCAACAACTTTCCGTGGCAACCTCGTGTTGTTAATCGTTCTTAGTTTTCTTCCATTTTGTTTATATTTTTTCTATTGACACAAGCTGTTGTTTATTCTTTATCGTTTGTAGAACGTGCGAATGTTCATATTTGTGTTATATTTTCAACTGTTGCCCCCTTCAATGAGTATTTTATTTAGTATTGGTATGGATATGGATAGATATATGGTTAAATTTATGCCACTGATATGTGTTGTTGCATTTGTAATGCGAGCATGGTTTGATTTACTTTTAAGCGAATAAGGTAACTAAATATAACGCATAAATGAAATTCAGTGCGACTCGTGTGCATATAAATTATAAGAAAAAGCATAAATTTATTGGCAAATCCATTTTAAACATCAATTTCTCTGCATGAAATGCACAAAACCTAACAGAAAATATTCCAATTTTAAACAGATCAGTCGCCTTATTACTTTATACGAGGGCGGTCAAAAAAATTAGCCGACCTGACGTGTAGATGGTGCCAGTAGTTTGAAAAAAAATTATTTTGGGTAAAGACAGGCATCCTTATAAAACATATGCTTTGAGTTTCAAGGCGTCACGTTGTTCATTATTTCTATTTGAACCATCAAAAGTAAACGATCTTAGGGAATTTTTAAACATGGGAAAAATTGGTCACCGTTATGTAATTTA
The DNA here is from genome assembly GCA_019455685.1 of Philornis downsi. Lineage (NCBI taxonomy): Eukaryota > Metazoa > Arthropoda > Insecta > Diptera > Muscidae > Philornis > Philornis downsi. The sequence goes on from JAHXMU010025382.1 coordinate 621,767, forward strand.
ATATTTCCAATCGAAAGGTCTAATATGGTTGGACTCATTATTAAAGCCGAACTAGATTCTACTCTGGGGGAGTCTGCTCCATCGTTTACGAGTGCAAAATATAGGATAGTAGAATTTAAACAAAGCCGTACGAGCTGCCAAGACGAAAACCACAATGGTCGACCAATTGGGGTGTTCACGACAGACACGGTTAAGAAAATCCACAAAATGGTATTGGATGATCGTCGGTCGAAGGCGCTTGAGCTAGCTGAAATGATAGGAATTTCAAAAAGTGCTATACATCATATATTGACCGAAGATTTGTAGATGAGAAAGCTCTTTGCAAGCTAGGTACCGCGTTTGCTTTCAGTAGAACAAAAACTGCGTCGTAAAAATGTTTCACTAGAGTGTTTGGCAATGTTTATCCGCAATAATGCAAAATTTTTGCGTCTATTTATGACCATGGATGAGACATGGATCCACCACTTCACACCTAAGACAAACCAACAGTCAAAGCAGTGGACTGGAATGGGAGATTCGTGACGTCTCTTTTTTTTGGGATGTGCATGGGATTATTGTTATTAATTATCTTCGGAAAGGAAAACCATTAACGCCGAACATTTTGCTAATTTATTGCAGTTTATGAAATGAGATTATGGAAAACAGAGAGCATTTGACGAAAAATAAGGTGTTTTTTCATCAAGACAATGCTCTAGTTCCCACATCCACTACTGTGATGGCCGAAACTCATAAATTAAAATTCGAATTGTTTCATTACACATCTTATTTAGCAGATTTGGCTCCTTCGGACTATTTTCTATTTCCACACTTAAAAAATATCACGATGGTAAAAGATTTGCCAACAATGAAGGTGAGGAGTCTGTGGTTTATGGCTTTTTTAAGAGTTTGGCAGTTCTTACCATAAACAGGGCATAGAAGCTATTGAAGATCGCTGGAAAACGTTTATAGAGCTAAAATGAGATTATGTGTCTTCTTTGCAAGGTCGTCTAGTTTTGTGACCCCCCTCGTACTTATAGAGAAGAACGAGCTTTCAATAACTATAAAATGTATTAAAGCACAGTCCACAATTTTAGATTACAAACATTTTGCTGCTAACTAAATCCAATTTAAGTAGATTAAAGAGTTTTCTTTATGGGGAAGAAACTTTCTTTCTTCCGCTGGGGTGCAGCCCAAAAATTCATACTTAAATTCGATTGTGTATTCATATTTTTGTCATGAACTAGCGTTGCTTCTGCTACGAGTATGTCCATGTACGACTATATGAAAATACGCTGTCGTCAGTTGCATGTACTCGTATGCGGACGTGCTCTTGCAACATAGAGAGCCATCATCATTGCCTTGCAATGGCTTCCATGATGTACAAAGTTGGGCTTAAACTGATTTGGGGTTTACCGCAAATTGTCAAGTGATGGACGTTGCTTTACATTATGAGTACTTCAGCACAATGTAAATATAAATTTAAACCGTTTTTAATAAAAGAGCCAAAAGAAAAAGGTGAAGAAATGTGTGAATTTAAAATTTTTCCCTTTTTGGAGGGTAACTGAAGCTATCTTTTTCTTTATCTCTTTCCTATTATGTTATGTCGTTGGCTGTAGACAATCTGCCAACATGCAAACACTTGTTACAGATCTCCTCATTTTGTATGTCTCTGTGTTATTATTTAAGTTTGGTCTCATCTGTGTTTGTTGTGTTACTCATTTATTGTGGAGCGTTTGTTGCATGTTCAACGCCTCTTCATTCATTCGCTTTTTTTCGTATCTGCAGCCATCAAAAGTTGCTCCATTCCATACTCTGTTGCTTCTGTTGTTGAAGATTTATGCGATTGCTATCTTGGGAATGTCACAGACTGTTAAACGTAATGATGACAACAAATCAAAAAAGAAAAAAAAAGACAAAAATACAGTAAAGGAAAGCTTAACATTTAAGATGTGTTGTTAATTAATTTTGCAAAAGTAAAGTTAAAATGTAACTGCATTATTTCTAATAGTAATTTCTTCCTGTAGTCTGTAGTCTAGTCTGTTGTATACCTTAGAAAATTGACAAACTTTACAGTCAAGACAAATTCTTGCACTCGATAGAATTTGCTGCTCAAGTCATATATCATTATGACAAGTCGTATGACATGTCGTCTTTCATTCAGTCGGTTTGTGCTTAGTTTCAACATCAAGTGACTTAATACAAAGTTAGCTAGCTGCTATCACGGACATCACAATCATATCACAGTCACACACATTGGGACAGCATGGACAGTAAAAAGGTGACAAATTTAATATGTGAACAGGCGCAAAGTTGGACAGGCGAGAATGAATGTGGATTGAATTTCCACGCCGTTTCTGGTATCTTCCAACAGATTTTCGAAAACTAAATCTATACCTTGTAATTTTTAATTAGAAAGCTGCAGTAACTCAGTTGTATTGCCATATAGAGCTCTGTACGATAAGAGAAACATCGACACAGTAGTTAAGTCTCTTCTGGTATTTCCCTAACAAGTGAAGGATTTAACCCATATATTTGTAGCTTCATATTTTTACCAAATTTAATCAAATTTAGCGAACATCATGCGATTGACCTACTTAGTTCCGAGAAAGAAAATGAACTGCGTTGTCATACTCTTTTGGTAAAATTTGAGAAAAATTAACTGTGTAATAACTTTCTAGTACCTCCCATGCAAATGACTGATTTAACCCATATATTAGCTTAGGTTCGTTACTCTCAAACAGCTGCACTAAATTCAGTCAAATTTATAACTCATCATGTGATTGATAAGCTTAGTTCTGGGAATGAAAATAAACGACTTTCCCATAACCATTCTGGTATTTCTCACAGAAAATACATAGTTTAAATCATATACTCGTATTATTTGATTCATGAGACCAGCCAGCCATGGCATATTAGTTAGAATACAGGAATATCATGCATATGGTCATGGTTTCGAACCCCAATACAGCCAGTCATTTTTGTTTGAAAGGCGATATTAAATGTAAATCTGACAGACTTTGCAACCTGAAGATTTTAGTTAGAACTTACATTCCTCAAAAAAAAAAAAAAAAATTGCAGGATTTTTGGAAGAACTTAGATTCCTTGCGTGATTCGAATAATTACGAGAGATTTCGTGTGTGAGGAGATGAAAAACTAGAGATTGGTTAACTTACATTAAAGGTTTTTATTTTACAGTGAGGCCGGCTGGCGAAGTGGTCCGTTTGGTGGAAAAAGACAGCCAGTTTATCGCTGGTTTCGACCATGAGACCTGAGTGCCAAGCTGAGTTACCACATGGTCGTAACAAAATAATAGTTTTTACAATTACATGGTGAGTTAAAGAAGCCTTTAAACTTTACAAATAAATAGTTAATTTCTATAATTTATGTTAAATATTCACAAATTGTTTGATACAATTCAATTCAATGTATTCAACGTAATTCAATGAAATGCAATTTGATTCAATGTAATTCAAGATAATTCCTAGAAAATCCTTTGTAATTCTTCGAATTCAACGAAGGGGACTGTGAACTGTGTTCAACAGGCGGTTACCTCGATGTGTCCAATAAATACTTCTAGTGGTCGAGTGATCAGAAAGTCTAGTAAATTTCTCTCAAACCGATATTCAGAATGGCCGTTAATTTGTCGATATATACGGAAAATAAAAATGCAAAATTTCTGCAAGGAGAAGTGATCGCATAATTCCCTCTATCCCCTATCAATCAAATATCACTCCATATTGCTGTAAATTTAGAAATAAATGGCAAAATATGTCAGAAAAAAATCAGAAATTAAATAAATTTTAAAAGCTGAATTCAGTCCTTGCATGAGCAAGATTTTCTTTTTCAACTAGATCGATTTATCCTAATTGTGACATTTGGGAGCCGTATGACATGAACATTGGATATTCACTGATCTACCGCCATATAAGTGAACGTGACAAAAACACCATCTTTTTACGCATAATAAACCAACTTTGCCAGTTTTTCAAGTGAAAATTCATTTTTTCGGAATAATAATGATCGTTGCTTTTTCAAAGTAGCTCAAACAACTATTTTCTAACTAGTTTAAATAATTTTCCCGTTATTTAATTAAAAAATTACACATTTTCATCAAGTCTTTTTAATGACTTCTAAAAGTAATTGAATTTGAATGCCCTCCCTCTGCACTAGATGGCGCATGTAGGACCTCTATATTCAATCGCAGATGATTGCACAGAGATGGTTGCAGATGGCTGCATAGAGAATTAATTCAATTATCATTCGATTGCATTGTTTTAAATATTCCAATTGTGTTAGTTTTGTTTTGTAAACATTTTGAAACTAGATTAAAAGACGAATTATAGTGTTTTTTTGCAATCATTTTATTGGGAAATTATTGCTGTGATTATGTAATAATAAGCCAATTTTGTTGAAGCCACTCACAGGATTGAAAGGGATTCTCTTTGTTGGCGTAGTTGTAGCAATGGAAATTATTTCTACACTTTCAAGTAACATCTCGGTAGTAACGTTCGTCAGTCACCATGTACTTTTTTTAGAATTGCTGTAAATAATCATGCCCGTAGTTGGTATGACATCTTAAACAGCATAGGATTTAAGGTGCTGCTTTTCCATTTATGTCGAAAACCTCCCGATATTGCTAAAAATTTAATGATGAAATTGTTGAAAAATTCTCAATTTTTCTATAGGTAGGTTTAGACCACTCCGTTACAAGTTTTCTTTCTGGTTATATCATTTGGTTATATATATTTAAAAGGGTCTTGGGTGCGTACTTTATTTGCTGCAAACGGAAAAATAGAGCTATTGTACGCATATTATAAAGGGTTATGCCTTTTTCGGTTTAAAAGTAAAGTTAAATAAAACACACATAAAACTATGATTTCGATGAAACTTTTATTTCATTATAATGCTTGCCATTATGCACGAAATACAATGTCATTTAAATAACCACCTCCGGATTGGTTGCAGCAGTGGATCCTTTTTCGCACATTTCGGGCGGTATCTCGGCGATAATTTGACGAATGTTGGTTTTCAAA
>JAHXMU010025382.1:626788-711969 GCA_019455685.1 Philornis downsi
AATTGCAGAAAATGCCGTGGAATCAACAAATTCAGATTATCCGCAGCAGTGGATCCTTTTGAGTTAGTTTTCGACCACTTTTTTGCACATTTCGAGCGGTATCTCGGCGATAACTTTACGAATGTTGGTTTTCAAATGCTGTAACGTTTTCTGGAAATATTTCATGCAATAAAGTCAAAATCAGTTGTGTCCACCATCTTGTTGAAACCATATAATGTCCAGTTCATAATCTTCAACTGCGGGCCAAAAAAATAGCGGCCATAGCGCTCTGAAGCATTATTTTCGAAAAAATATGGCCCAGTGACAACTCCTGACCATAATGCGCACCAAACAGCCACTATTACCGCATGCAATAGCGTTTCCACAATAACTTCTGAGTTCTCCCATATGCGACAATTTTGCTTGTTAAAGTAACCACTGAGTGAGGAATGAGCTTCATCGTTGAAAAAAATTTTGCTCGAAAAATCAGCCTGTTGTTGTAGCACCAAATTAGCATATCTACGACGTTGTGAATGGTCTGCCGGCTTCAATTGTTGCGTGAGTTGGACTCCGTATAGATGGAGATGCAAATCCATATGCAAAAAACGACATATTGAGTCGTAAAATAGACTCAATTGCTAAGAACGCCGTAGAATTGACAAATTTGAATTATACGCCACACTTTCACTAACAGAAGCGATATTTTCGGCAGTGGGTACATTGCGATGGTGCACCGACCTAACCACATTTGTTACGCTTTCAGTCTCTTCAAATTTCTTCATAACCTTGTCAAATTCTAGCACAGCAGGTCGATTATGAAGACCATAGTCACCCCGTAAGACACGAAAAGTGTCCACGTTTGAATAACTACTTTTATAGTTTATATAGTTTATAGTTTCAACTATTTTCACGCCTTCTGTGGCTGCTAGACTATCAATATTCGCAAATGGCAACCATTTTACTAAATAAATAACACTTCAGATGACAGGTATTTAACAGCTGACAGCCTTACCATACCGGAGATTTTGAAACTACCAAATGGATAACTCTAATGGATTTTGTATAAGAATGATCTCGTAGCCTGTAGTGAATTTTACACGGTTCGTGATCCATGGAAAGTGTTTTTATCGATTGTGTCATGTTTGTCCACCATTGAATATTACATTCCATATTGTTAAAAGAAGCCATCACAATATCATCAAAACGTCATCAAACAGAAGCTATATTTTAGCTAAACTAAGGCATTTCTTTCATTATATGATTTCCACGACAAAGATTTTTTCAATTATTACCATGAAGTGGGTTGCATTCGTTGGCCACTGAGGTTCCTCTAATGTGGGTGTATTCAGCGATTTGAAGCACTTTCCTTTTTCTTGACGAGTACTGTGCTATCGTTGAATAAGGTCCGGCAATAAAGCCATTGAATCTATATCAAGTCCACATATAGCAGAAATATAAACGCGTTTGCATGTGCGTCAACACGTATTTAGCATATATAGATTACTTTGCATTGCAATATTCGTTTGCTTTGATGAAGAATAATGACGGCAGTGCTCTTGGAAAGCATTGTGAACGAACACATAAAGTGAAAACGTGTTATTAAACGCATTGACACATTTATCATCTAATACAATATTCACTGTATGCATTTAAGTTGGCAGCATTTAATAACTTTGCTGATATCCCATGACGGACGATTAGACACAGTTTCAATGCGCCACAAATCTAGTAAACTGTGATGGAAAAAATACATATAATAATATGGAATCCGAGCAAGTGGTATACGTGGATAGCGAGTAGGGGACACACATTATGCTATAGCGTATGAAGGCTGAGATTTGTAAAAATTAAGAATACTGAAACACATTTGTAAAAGAGGTGCCATCATCTTCAGCAATATTTTCTTATCACGTTTTCCAATTGTATCGAACTTATTATAGAGTTTCGCCATTGCAAACATTCTATTTCATTTTTACATTCTCAACCATAATGCGGGTATTCTAAATTCAATTAAGTTTGTCATTATGTTTGTAACAATTAGAAATACTCATCTACACCTGTACTCGTACGATATAGTATTGATGATAATAAAAATATACGCGGATTTAATCATGTCCGCCCGTACGTCCATTTATTTGTTGACAGTATAATAGAAATTTCAAAATTGTTTACCAAAGATGACCACAGATACAAGCTGGTTAATTTTTTAAGTAGATTTGAATTGTTCCAATAGAATAGAAAATTGCGCACATAAGATCTTATACAATTCACCCTTAAAAAACGGACAAAAATTTTAGAATTTTAATTACAATTTTAACACGGTTTTCAATTATCAGCAAATATATGGTGACAGTTAATAAATAGTCATATACCTATATAGGGTATTTTTTTTAAAGATATATAATTTCAAAATAAAACGAAACTATGATGAATTTGATCAGGAGTTGCTACTTTTTTGTCTCGCATCCAGTTGAGCTCCTCAAAGTGTAAATTTCAGATAACACAGCCTACTTTATCATCAAGCGGCGCTTTCGTATAAGCAATGGCATTATTTTCGTTCCCTCTAGTCTATAGTTTACCCTTAGAAGCATAAAATCCGTTATTGAATGTGGGTAGGCCGCAAGAGGAATAAATTTCGTCTTTGCACCTTCAACATTCCAATTTAGTCTATGGTCCTATTTTTGTCCCAATTATTTCCTGTTAATAAAACCATGAATTTCAAAATACCTTTAACACTGCACGACTACAACGTAAGGAAAGTGCGATGGTGTTTCAGCTATTTTTTGTAGTTATATTTGTTTCTGCTACTATTTCCAACCTTTTTATTCCCCAGTTTTTTCCCCCCCGAAAGTACGAATTTCCAAAAATTCCGTGAGATATAGGAATTTATATTCTCAATTTCATTACTTTAACTTCTGCTGTTGTGCCTGCCCAGTGCACCACTTTTATGTCATTTTTGGCTATTTGTAAGTGGCAGAAAAGAGTTTTCAAACGTGCATCTACTATTAGTAGTGTTCGCATAAGCCATTTGTCGTGTGCGTGCGTGTGTGGTTCCATTTATACCTTTATTATTTCATGTTTTATCCATTAAAATTATGAATTTTTATAAATTCCTTTTCAACCTTTATCAACACTGATAGATGAATTTATATATCTAATTTCATAATTCTAGTTTCACTCTTTTTTTCTTGTTTGTAGTACCAATTTTGTGCGCTTTCTTTCTTGTTCTATCCCTTAACAGTATGAATATCGAAAAATCCCTTTTTGAGTACGATTACACTACAAAACTGTAAAAGAAAAGTTTGGTTTCAGCTTTCTGTATTATTTATTTTCAGTTCCTACTGCTGAGAATGGGCACTACCAATTATGTAAATAAAGTTTTAACCGTTTGTTCTAGGCGATGGTACCATTTTCCGTACACTCTCATCTCCTCTTTTCCCCATCTGAATGCAATTTTGTTGCAAAATTCCACTCTTACTTCGCACCTAATCTTTAAGTTTAGGCCAGCATAACAAAATCTTGGACTTAAATGCTTATCATGGCCAGTAGTACCATTTTATATTCTTCTTCGGCAAGAATTGAAAACTTATACTTGACGTTCGTTTAGACCATAAGTGGAATAGTCGTATGGGTAACAATTTTCGTGGTTCTAACTATTGTCGTTTGCACTGGACGATCATACCGGATTTGACTATTTTTAGCGTATTTCGGTCCTTAAAATCACGACTTTCCAAAAAATCCCTATCACAATACTTGGCAACTCTGGAAGAGTTATGTGCGGACATTAATTTTTTATGATTTTAACTTTAGCCACTTGATGCGGGCGATCATACCGGATCTGGTATTTTTTATTTTGTTTTACACCTAAAAGTACGAATTTTGGAAAATCCCTTTTTGAGTTCGATTACAAAATAAAAGTTAGTGTCTTTAGTTTCAGTTTTCTCGTTCTTAATTATCTTTAGTTCCAAAGGGAATGGACACTCCCAACTATTTAAATATAGCTTCAGCTATTTTTTGTGGGCAATGGTAGCATTTTCGTATACTCTCACACCCATTTTACTCCCTAAAGGCTAGAAATGTCGCAAAATTCCATTCTCTCTTCGCGCCTAATCTTTAAAGTCAGATTAGCATACCAATTTTTACAATTGTAGATTTCACAGCTCAGTACCATTTTATTCCCTTCTGGCCCATGAATTTAAAATTCATTTCTCCTTCTTAGGTGGCGACTGAAATAGACATCCTTATCTATTATACACTGCCCGTAGAAAATAATTCCAAGCGCTTCGATCTTCTGCGCCTCTCCTTCAATTCGTCACACAAAGCTTTGATAGTATTTCGAAAACCTACTCCTTCCAACGGCGTTTTGGTTGCTCTCTTCTGCGCCGTCTATCGAGTTCGTTGTCGAAAACTTTCCGTGCCGGAGCATTTAAGTCCATCCACACAACATGACCCAGCCAACGCAATCGCTGTACATTAATGCGTTTGACCACGTCGATGTCGGCATATAGCTCACACAGCTCATTGTTCATGTGACGCCGATACTCTCCATCAACGATGATGGGTCCGTATATTTTCCGGAGTATTTTCCTCTCGAAAACTGCCAGTACTGATTCATTCTCTTGCGTCATAACCCAGAATTCTGTGTCATATAACAAGACAGGTAGAACCAACGTCTGGTACAGTTGGATTTTTTTTTTAATTTTCTATTTATTGTAAATTTCCATGATTCTAGCTATAGTCGTTTGCATTGGGCGATCATACCGCATTTGATACTTTTTAAACCGTTTTTACCCCTAAAAGTATGAATTTCGAAAGATTTCTTATTTTCGCACGCTTGACGTAGACGGGAAATATGGACATCAATTATCGTGATTCTAATTATAACCATTTAAGCTGGGCGTTAGTGCCAGACTTGTGCTTTTTTACCCTGTTGTTATCCCTAAAAGAACGAATTTTGTTTTGTCGGGGCGATGGCCAATCAATCAGTCAATCAATAGTATTCGTATATACATATATAGATTTTCATATTTGGGGTTTTTTTCAGAAATAAACTTAATATGTCAAGACAATAAATTTCGAGTCAAGTTCGTTATTTCTGCAAGCACAGGCATATAAATTAAGTTTACATGAAACAAAAAACCAACATTATTGGGACTGCACCAAAATGTTGTTATAAATAAATAATCATTATATCAATTGTGCGTTATAGCCAATGTCCATTCAAACGAAACCCACCATATAAAATCATGCATTAATGAAATGGTTACCCCATCGATGCATCCACCATAAAGTTATGCCCACATAATTTTCTAATCCCCTGCGGAAGGACACTAAATGGTCGACCTTATCCGACCACACAACAATGAACGTCTATCTCTACGCCTCTCTACTTGTCTGATCGAGCGATAATATACAATGACAGTTTTCGTTTGCTTAAGCAAATATGTCGTCAACGTCATTTGTGTGCTGACATTAACATCGAGAAAATCTCTGGAGTCTAACAGCGTTAAAGTTGCCATTAGTCAAACCTGCAGCAATCAACATCCTCTTAAAGTCTCCATGAGATCTAATCTAATAGCAAAATATGTTAAAGAGATTTTAATCTTCATTATTGTCTTCAAATGTTTACGAGAGTACTGACTGACAGGCGAAGTGTACTTAAGTCAAAATCCCTTAGGATTCATTTGAACTTGAGCCAATCAAGCAGAAATATCAGCTAGGTAGACATGGTCATTACCGTTGCCACCGTTGTCATGATAAGTAAACGCTTAAACAATTGACGTTTGCTTAATAAATTATAGGATGCATCATGAGTTGCCAGAGCCATTTGACATTAATAAAATAGAAATACAGTATAATAGCTTAGACTTAGTAATATTTATATTTAAATACAATATATATTAATATATTGAGAAAGTATTGAAATGGTTTGATTAATTTGCAGAACAGCGAATTTATGTAGAAAACGATAAAGATGTGTAAAGCCCATTAATACTTTAGCCGTAGCCTCAATCACTGCTCACAGTGGGGGAAAAACATTTTCTTTTAGACCAGTCCTCTTGGATCCACAACTCTTAATTGATTTTGATCATTTTTGTTTAGATGATAGAAATGAAAATTATATTTGGAATGACCGCTTCCGTACTTTGAATGTATAGTTATAGTTATTTTAACACAAAGTCCCAAATTGGACAGACGCCCAACAAAGTTAAACAAGTGTCATACACTAAGCTGTGCTGAGAGCAGTGTCATGGACCATATATCGACTCATTGCCACATAATTGGGCATGCCAAGAACGTACTCTTAAGCCACTTTATATGTCACATGTCCGCACTCAGCTCCTTAAAAAATTTATGAGCTGGCAATGCTCTTCGTAATATCTATTAACTACCGCCATCTATAGCTTTTAATTAACGAATAAATGAAAAAAACAATTGTTGACAAAATACTGAAAATTTACAATTACGCGAAGCTAGTTTTATTCGTTGTAAGGGAGAATTTTTTCCTAAGAAGCAGATTTCACCTGCCTGTCTCCAAGATAGTGTTTAATATAACGATTCATGGTTCATGATTTAAATAAATGGGAATATCACAAGCAAAATCTTATAATACATTATGTAACGACATACCCAGTTCTTCCAAATTTATATTAGTTGTATCAATAACTAAGCCTATAATTAGGGGGGCATCTTAAAAAATTACATGTATTGGAATGGCTTCCACCAGTATCTGTACAATACAGTTTTACATCACTTTTAATTAACGAAAAAAAATTATGAAGAAGATAGGCCTCACTTCCGCCAATGGGGATTATGTACCATACTAGCATAATCCATTTGGTATCTCCTGGCTGCGAAGACAGGGTTGATAATTGCGATAGTAGCAAAATTGTCAGCCCCTTTTCCTAGATAGTCCAAGTTTTACTTGGCTATCCCAGGGGGGCGTTGGCAATCGCATTGTAATATGCCCAGTGTGTCGCACACCGTGGGGAAGGCTTTCACGGCGAGACTCATGTTAAACTCTCGTGGACTTTTCGGGGGGTGGATGTGGTCCTGGTATGGTCAAGTTTTTTTACTGTTTTTTTCCTAGTTTACCTGAGTTTGAACTTAGCCCGCCATGGATATGAGAAATATTGATGCCAAACATATCCTCTATCATGCTTGCAGCTGACGGACATGTTTACATATCTCGACATTGATTCTTACAATGATCAGCAAAGTACAGTCTGACAAAAAAAATAATACTGGGAATAGGTCAATAAAACGGAAAACATTTTGTATTTATTAAAATTTATTATATCTACTTTGAAGGTATTTTCCCCCCGAAATAATATACTTATGGCAACTCGTAATCCAGCCATCAAAACATTTTTCAAACTGATTTTGTTGGAACATCTCAATTCTCGCGATTTTCCTTCGTGCATACATCTTCTATCGACTGGAAATGTGTATATCAAAGTTCCAAAGTCAAAAAAGTGAATACGGTAGTTATTTACTCACATGATATTTGTTAAGTTTTCAGTTCGAACTCTGTTCAAAATAATAGTAATGCGTGAAATCCATGAGTTACTTTTCCACAAATCAGCCTTTTTTGACGAATTTACTCTATTAAATGCTTTATAACGCCCTGATAATATTCCTCATTTATTAGTAAGAATTAGGAATGATAAACAGACACATTGTCTTAAATATTGATTTTATTTGACGTGGCTTTTTCCGTTTCGTCTCAGTTGTAAGGCGCCGTTCCGAAGCTTAGTGACTGCTTTGCATATCAAACTTGTAAACTCATGTCTCATCACCAGTAATAATGTGTTTAATTCAAGATTGGTCGGAATGGGTTCCTTATAGCATATCTTCAGCGCCATTTACGTGATTGAATTGTTAAAGAAAATTCGGGTCCTTCGGAACTATTTAAGAAACAACGCTTTTAACACCCATGCAAGTGGTGGCAAAAGATACGAATTGATTTGTGAGACATAGAAAGTTTAGCAAATATCTCTCTCTCAAATGTAAATGATGACTTTCAATCAAAATTTGCTTCACTTTATCGATATTAACTTTAGATGTAAACGTTGATGGCTGACAAGGGTGAAGCCTCAACGTCCGGAGTGGCACAAATCTTTCACTAATTTTCGACCGCTTTTCAATACACTGTATCACTCATATGCAAGTATTTTCTATAAAGGTGATTCACCGCATACTTTCTGTAACCTCTTCAGCAATTCGGCATACGAAATTCCATTTGCAATACAAAATTTTAAACAATTTATTTTTATCGAAAAACTGCAAAACACAGTTGTGATAAAGCAACAAAATCGAGCACTATAAACAAACAAAATGACGGAACGCGCTCAATCTCTGCGTCAATTTAGAGGACAGTTGTGTCAACTTGGCGACAAAGACCATTTTCACAGCCATTTTAACCTCTCCTTTTTATTAACAAATAAATAGTAAAATTTTCGAAAAATTAAAAAATAAAACATTATTCAGAAAGTGCGTTCTGTCCTTCTATGGCTCAGTATGCGCTTGCGTAGTACAAGGGCGTGTAGCTGATGCATGCAAGCACATACGGTAGACAACCAGTTCCATGCGAGGTAGATGTAGCGCAACTGTAGCAGTTTTTGCCTGCGAAACCCTGACCAGAAGGTTTTCTCACGAGAGATCAGGGGCCCCAATAATATTTTGTTCTTGCTTATCGTGGTGTAGAACCTCTTGTAGGTGCATCGTGCTGACTGTGGTTAACAGAACACGTATTGTCAGAGATATTGCATTGCATCAGGTTCTCCTGAAGGTAATGCGGGAACTTCTTCGCCGATTAGGTTGAGGTGTCTAGATAGGTCTCACGCCTAGCCATGAGGAAGCTCACTTCGTGCCAGTGACTTCAAAGGTACTTTGGCTGAGAGAGCAATCAAACCCTTAGGAATTTTCCAAAAGGATATTCTTATATCAAAGGTGCTCCGACTAATCCTTCCGAGATTAGTCTGAGCTCCACGAAAGTGGCTCTGACTGTTGCAAATGCAATTAAAAACAGTCCCATGTGTGGCATACCGTAAATAAGACCTTCAAAGCGAGACCCACGTTAAACTACCACAATTGATTGTCCTTCTATGATCAATCTTATTACTACTTTGCCAATTTGTCTACATTTCGGACTTAACCTGCCTATGGATGTGAAAACTATATACGCTGTATTTCTGCCTATTAGATCAAGAGGGGCGTCCTCAGTTCTACCTTCAACAAGCGCTCAGGAATATATGTATATCTGCGGTCACAAAGAAAGACAGCTTTATTGTAGTTTAGATTAAGCTGATTTCATTCATTGTTATTGTTGTTCTTATTCAAATACGTCTAAATGTACCTTTTCAAAAGTCCCGTCCCTTTTCAAAGTACGTCTAAATGTACCTTTTCAAAGTCTTGACTCAGGAACTGTAGCCAGCTGACCATGGACAGCGAAGGGAGTTTTCGAGGCCCATTTCCATCTTGATGGCTTCGTCAATAGGCAAAATTGTCGCATTTGGGGTGAGGAAAATCCTCGAGTGATTCACGAGAAGCAAATGCATCCTCAACGTGTCACTGTGTGGTGTGGATTTTGGGCTGGAGGAATCATTGGACCTTTTTTTATGAAAATGAGGCATATCAAGCGCAAACAGTCAATGGTGTTCGGTATCGTGAAATGATAACCAGTTTTTTTGTGCCTAGAATTGAAGAAATGAATGTGGAGGGCATGTGGTTTCAACAAGACCGCGCCACATGTCATACAGCCAGAGAAACAATTCAATGCTGCATCAGTCATGTAAGTCTTGCGTTCTTGTTGGGACACCCTTTATGTTATTTCTTTAATCCTATTTTCATGTTCTTTTGATGACTGTTTTTATACAACTGATGTGTTAACAAATGAATCTTCTTTGCGTAGCAAAAGATGCAACAGAAGATCAAAACAATAACAACAAAGACCATATAACTCCGTTAACCACCAGAGATGGCAAAATTGATTTAATGCACTGAGGTGTCGAGAGTACATGGAGAGAGTATTCTTAAATAAGTACTATTCTAAACTAAAGGGTATAATTTAATTCATTTGAAATTCAATTAGTACAACGGTTCAATAAAAGATACAAAGTAATAAAAGGAGCAAAAATATTGGAGATAGTTTTCTATATGTGGCATCATTAAATAGTTAATATTATATTTATTTTGAAGCATATTTATTTTTTTCCGTCACTCTCAAATTCGATGTGTGAACTACATCAGTCAGTAAAATTTTTTAAAATAGTAATTTTTGAAAAATTACGTATTATCTCCAAATATTGACATAAGTAAGAACACGTTTATTATTATTATTATTTATGTCTTTAAGATAAGTTTCGTCGTCTAAGTGAGGTTTCAAAAATCCGTTTGTTTTGAAAGTTATAACAAATTCCCATAGTAGCAATTTTTCTCAAAAAAACGCGTAATATTGCAAAATAAGAAATTACGAGTTAACTTGTCGTTCTAGTGAGCTCAGATCTATATAGAGTTTTGGTACGAAATTAAAGGATTTCAATAATATTTTCACATATTGACAACATATGTTAAATATATAAGATTGCATTGTTAATTTGGTCCAGATCAGCCCGTATTTGTAAGGTGGAAACAGGTCGACAACATTAAAAAATCGCTTCTCAAAAGTGCTTAAAATCTCGCTACCAAGACTTTTATGATGACAATCTTTTCTGAATATTATTCTACAATTTAGTTGTTAATGTGAGTATTTTATAAAATGCCAGAAAATATATTTGCTTTCGAATTCCAAAAATATCTTTTACACAAGTTTACCACACAATATTCAAACAACTGCTGCTTCAATTCAAAACCGCTAAAAAATTATGCTTTCTTTCATTTGAGGAAAAAGGAATTGTCAAAATCCGTTTAGGATTGTAGGCTTCATGTAAATTCGTTCAAAAAATTCCCACTGTGGAGAGTACAGGTTGTAGTATTTTCTACTTATCGCACTTTGCATTTCTGCCATTAACGTTTTGCATATCCTTTACAGTCGACGTAAGTTCTTTCACTCTTTTCATTTCACCTACAAATATTTTGCATATTCGTTATACGTTCACATATAAACCGTCCGCATCCTTTATTGCCAACAAATATGCGATTCAAACTGAAACATCCTTTTTCGTTTCGATTCGTTTATTTCAATTCAAGGGCACTTTAGAATTTTTTTTGATTTAACATAAATAAACCATTTCCAACCAACTACACGTGGTCTGATAACATATTATTTCCGAAGCAATCGTGTGAAGCTAAGTTGATTCTACATCTGCAATTATTTAATGTTCATTTCGAATTTAGTTTTGCGGTTTCGAGCAACTCCTCTCTTGGGGGAAAATCCGAATTTTTTGTTATAGCCATTAATGATTTTGTTTTATAAAACTCAATTTAAACTAATTGAGTTAGTTAGTTTTGTTGAGCATAATATAATTATTAAATATTTAAATTTGGATATCGTCCGCTTCAAGGTGAACGCGTTAAATATTAAAGAGAAGTTGAATATGAGTATGGATAAGTGTTAAATGGAAATAAATGAATTATGAAGTGTGAAATCCTCTTAATAACATGAGCTGAGGATAACTCCACAATAAATATAAAATTTCACCTATTTAACCTATTTCACCTATTTAAAGTTGAATTTAGTTCAAAATCGTAATTTGCTTTGAATTTTGTTTATAATTTGGAATAGAACTTGTGGGTGGCCATGACGCAATAGTTTTGTGTTCGTGAGCGTGGTTTCTATCCCCAATAAAATCATCGCTCTTCCTTTGAGCGGGCGTCATCTCAATCTGCTAATGAACAATTCGAACAATTCCCAAACTGGTGTTCGTTAAGGTAAGCCCTTTTCAAAATAACTTGCGAATAAGATATCAAGAACCCATAATTGAAGGTTCGATCAATGACATTAAGTGTGAAATATGAGAGCTTTTAAACAGCCACCGGACATTCATTGTGTTGTACCCAACATTTGATTATTCTAACGCAAAAATCAGTTTGTGACCGACTGCGGTACTATGGTTAGTGCAAGCGACTATCGCTCGCATAATCGTGGGTTCAATCTCCAATACAGTCACCTATCACTGTTACAGCGGTGGCCACCTCGATGATGAACACTCCGAGTAGTCGAACAATCGACAAGTCTTGTTAATGCTTCTCAAACTGTGGCGTTCGAAATCGTCGTTAAACTGTAGGCCCCGTTGAGTGAACCTAAAAATAAAACGCGTTTAAGCTCACTGAATGTGAGAAACTCCCTCCAAGGGAATTTGTTCTTTTTTTTTTTTGTTTTATATATATGTATATACCAGACAGACCGTGCCACGGTGGCTAGTATGCGTGACTATCGTTTGCATGATCGTGGGTTCAATCTCCAACGAATGACGAACAGTTGGATTAGTCGAACAATTAGCAAGTCTTGTTAATGTTTCTAAACAGGTGACGTTCAAAACCGTCGTTAAACCGTCGCATGATCCCGGGTTCAATCTCCAATTTATTTTTTTCTTTTTACACCAGGCTAAATTTGAGCAATGGTATGGGCTATGTTAACATTGAAAGTAGTTCGTGGTTTATTAACATAGACCTACGACTTAAGAAAGATTAAAATATGTAGTAGGGTGGAAACTAATTACCTTATAAACCTTGATTCTTGATTCTGTTTCTGTATCCTAACATAATGAAACAGATATTTCGAGGATATAAAACCAAAATATAATTTCATGCACATAATGAAGCAGGTACTTCGAGGATATAAAGCGAAAATATAAATTCCTACAGTTTCGTATCTTATTCTCAAATAAATAAAATAATAATTCAAATAATTCATTATCTGGATATATCAAGAAATTTCTGCAACTACTAACTGTTTTTGAATTGAAAATTTTCAAATGAAATACAAACAAAAACTAAATCAAAATAAAAATTGATTCTAATTTAATTTCGTGCGTAAAAATATAATGAAACAGAACTAAAATTCAATAAAATGTTGATTCGATTGCCGGCTTAGAATGAAAATGTTGTATATTTTTGATTTAGGATCTAAATCAAAACTATTTTCGGATTTGATTTCGTGCCGATGACAGTTTCTGATTTTATCGATAGTTAAAACTCTGAGTTGATGACATGATAATGCCATCATCCTTCATACCGTCCAATGATACCATTGGCCAATTTTCCACTCCTTCTGCGGAGGCATTGAATCTTAGTGAACCTCATATAGTTTGACATTGTTCTAAACTTGGCAGTTTTACTTGTTGACGCCCGGTTGCGACTGCTCCACAATCCAACCAGCGAACATCCGCCGTCGTTCATCATCGTTTTCCTTCAGCTCCTGGGTTTATTGGATTTTCTACGATTGTAGTCCCAAATCCTGACCAAAACTTTGCTAAGTTGATACCTGCAAACAAAACGTGCACGGTACGGAATTGACTACCTTTGGTTCTCCCACACACTCTCATAAACATCGATAATGTTTTCGATAGACCTTGCGTCTCGGTGACATACGAGGGTCGTCTAATTGTTCACTGAAACATTCGAATTTGTCCCCCAAACATTGACTAGCCGTCAGGGAAAGATGATCACGTAAATCATAAAATAATCAACGTTGCTTGAAAGTTTTGTCATTTACCCGTGATCCTTCACGTTATAATTTGCTAGAGTGATTTGTCTTCGTTCAAATGAAAACATCAACGCCATAAACCGTCAAAATCTGTCCATCCCACTGGAAAACCATTGAGTGCGGATTACTAGCCCACCATGAGCAACCCAAGCACATACGCGCCAAAAATCTCCAAATATTGTCAAAATAGAAAAGCATCGCTAAAATATAAATATGCTTGTAAATCACAAACTGAGCGTTCTTTCACGAAATTACCACTATTTCTTTATCTCCGATGAAGGCATATATAGGGTGGCGCACCAATTGTATTACAAGAAGAAATTCAAATAACTTTTTTTAATTAATTCATTTCATTTATTTATTTATTTATTTTTATTTTTTTTTTTTTTTTTTTTTTTTTTTGTATTGTATATGTATAGAAGATTTAATTTCATTTTATATAACTAATTGGTTTAGAAAATGATAGACCGTAAATGCGACACGCATATGCGTCACCTGATTAGAAAATTATTCATTGCGACGTGAAGGGTTGAAGTCGGGATCACCTCAACTATTGTTTTAAAGAACTACTTCAATTCAGTGAAATTTCATGAATTTGTTTTGTACTCCTTCTGCTTGACATAACCCCGTAAAAAAGTCTGGTGCATTCGGGTTAAGTGGCCTTTGTTCAACGCTTCATTATGGAATATCTAAGCCCCACTGAAACCAGGTATTTCGATGAAATTTGGTTCGAATAACACAGTATTAATTCCCACGCAGTCCTTGAAACAACAACGCTACGGTGAGAACAATTCTCTGAACAATTAATTTCACGCTCTGGACCGGTGATTAGGTGGTCAAATCACCGGTCCCATCCAAACAACAAATTAAAAATCAATTATTTCTGCTCCTGCTTACGGTATTTGAACAAAATTTGGTGCGTAGGTTTGGTGTACATATCTTAAGTGCTACTGCAAATATGGGCGGGATTGGACGAAGGGGCGTGGTACCTCCCATACAAACCACAAATTAAAAATCCAATATTTCTGCTCCTGCTAACGGTATTTGAACAAACTTTGGTATATAAGTTTGGTGTACATGTTGTAACTTCTGCTGCAAATATGGGCGGGATTGGACGAAGGGGTGTGGTACCTCCCATACAAACCACAAATTAAAAATCCAATATTTCTGCTCCTGCTAACGGTATGTGAACAAAATTTTGTATATAAGTTTGGTTTATTTGTATATAAGTTTGCAAGTTTTGCTGCAAATATGGGCAGGATTGGACAAATAGGCGTGGTACCACCCGAAGAAATCAAAAATTAAAAAAACCATTATTTCTGATCCTGTTATAGGAAAATTTAAGTTTTTCAAATACTAACTTTATTTCACTTCTCATTTTTCTATGTTTCCCGACAGACAAACAAAGAACGTTGTACATGTGAAAGCGTTGCAGTAATTTTAAATCTCAATTAACTTGACTTAAATTAAATAATTTTTAAAAACTTTACAAAAAAAGTATTAAAAGCATTCATTTAAATAACCAAACTTTTCTAACAAAAATTTAAATACAGAACCATCTATCCTGAAAATTGTAAATCATTAATTTGCCACCTTTGAAGACAGAACGAATTTTGCTGGGTCCACTAGTGTACATATATAACAACCACATTGCGTAGAGAAACTTGCCCCACTATTCAAGTCAGTAACCAAACAATAAATCAGCACCCCGGGGTGAAATATCTTGGTAGACATCTTAATCGGCGCCTCACATGGAAGTTCCATATAGATGCAAAATTAACTTAAATGAAATGGAAAACAACTCAACTAAACTGTCTTATGGGTAGAAATTCTACTCCTAAATTAGATTGCAAACTCTTGCTCTACAACACGATTTTAAAACCAATATGATGCTATGACATACAGTTATGGGGCACCGCCTCAGCTTCAAATATAGAAAGAATACAAAGGCGCCAAAATAAAATCTTACGAATGATCACAGCAGCCCCCTGGAACTGGAACATCCACAAAGATTTAAACGTGACCTGGGTGAAAACTAAGATCACGAGGTATGTGACAGCATATTTGAGGAAGCAGGAATATCATCCAAATCTATTAGCCCGCAACATATTAAATGACAGAGGATACATGCGATTAAGAAGGAGGGATACGATTTTTCTCAACCGAATACTAGAAGGATGAATGCAGATAACAGCAGTTACAGTAGAACATAACTTTTTATCCAGCTATGGTTGGACTTACTCGATTATTAGTCAATAGTTGAAGATACGAAAGCTTATTGTTAATTCAATTAATTTTGAAGATGCAATAAATAATGAAAAAGAAAACTCGTGTCAAACTTATGAAAAACAAAACTCTTTTTTCAAAAGTTGGATTTAATCCTTACATGTTCCAGTGCTTTCCTAAAGCAATTTGTCTCAATTCCGCCGCTTGAAGTCACAATGACGTGGATGACATACTAGTTCATTGACTAATGAGTGTACAGGATCTCTGGCGAACTCATTGCCTGATAATTGAGCGTGTCACAAACACTTCGGCTTACGTAACGCTATTTTATTGTGTATTTTCAAACATTTCAATAATGGTAACATATTTGAATAATGATATGATATAATAATATTTGGGTTTTAAATTTCTTTATTGAGATCCCTTTTAATTATTAAACTTTTGCTTTACTTTTAGAAAGATATTTTGCACCAAATGTTGACAAACATTTTAACATTTTCAATGTTATTGACATGGAGGTGTTTGTGGTTTTAGTTCACACTTTCATTTTCGTCTGCAATGTTTGCCATTGAACGCAAATCTGACCGTGACAGTTTAACCTTTTTTGTGCTGCTTCAGCTGGCAAAAAGTTAAGGTCTCAACTAAACCTATATCAATTTCTGGATGAGAGAAATAGTTGACAGCTGTCAAACACCAGATATATTCTTTTCGAAGGACGAAGTTTATTACCATTTGTATTTTGTTATTAGCGTAACAGTTGGGGATCTGTAAATTACTAGAATAAATGTATGTTGATACGAAAATTACAAAGTCATTGTGGTCATGAAATGTGTTCTAATTTTAGATGTGTTTTCTATATTTAAACATTTATTTATCAACAATGGAATTTAGGTTATATAGTGCTGTAGTAGGTATTTGTTCAAATGTTCCAACAGATTTTTGTGGAGAATTTAAGAAACACATTTTAAAATTCGTAATAAGAAGTTATCTTATTGTACACAATAGACCTGTATTTCAAATAACCTATCCTTACAGAGAAAAATTTATGAAATTTATGAAAAAATGGTTGTATGTTTCAAGTTTCTTTGTTACAGAGAAAGATAAGATAATTTATAAGAAAACTCGACTGTTGTTAAACAATATATTAGCGAGAAGTTAAAAACTACCACCTGTGATCAGTGAACACTTCGTGATAATACTAGTATTGTGGGTTAATTTTTGTCCCACTGTTGTGCTTCATTAGAAAAATGATGAAATGAATGGCAAAAATATGGAAGTCACCGTAATTGTAACAAATTATAATATAAATGAAATTTTGTAATAATCAAATAATATATTAAATTTTTATTTATAAAATATATCACCACTGGGCAGGTAGACAATGAAATACGTTCGTGGTTTAGATAGTTTTTTGTTTTTCGTTACACTGTACAGCAGCAACTTTATTTCGTTAACCGAATATCGTGATATGAATGATTTAACGTATTGGCGGGTGAGCACAAATTCATAATTACAGCCGTTTTTTTCAGAGCCTGAAATATGTATGTCGTTTTCGTTAAATACAATCGCATGATATCCTGTTTTTTCCATGAAAAATGATCAAACGCAGCATTTTTCAAATTGTTTTATGTTAAGAATAACCCTCTCAAGGTATTTACTAATGGGGATGCAATACGGAGTTTCCACTTCATGTTGATTCACAACACCCACGAGTTGGCAGCTTGTCAAAGTTGCTCCGTGATTCATTTCACGCGCAGCGACTAAAGTGGGAGATACATACTTCTGTTGTTTGGCATTGCTATCCGCTCGCAGTTATATGTAAACAGCAGAGACACCACAGAAAAAAAAAGAAAGGAACGCAATAACCAAATATTCATCTGAGTGAAGGATATTCCACCTGATAAACAATGTCGCTTTCGAGGTAAAGGATGTTGCATACGTTGCAAAATTGCATCCTATTGCAACACGTGCTATTATATGTGAAGTGGAGAACGTATGAAGGCGGTGTCATCTTTTTAAATGAAAGGAATGATTGTAGGAAGAGAAGCAGAGGGAAAAGGCACAAATGATAGGAATATCTGTAAACCCTAGTACGCTGATACACTTCTTAAAGGAAAATAATGGGAATTTAGTTATGGATTTACATTGAATGATTCAAATGTGGAGAGAACACTTCTATTACTTATTGGTTTCCGAAGAAGAAATCACATAACTACGGGATACTGGCAGCACTGATCGGAAAGTCCACATGCATTAGCTTCTAAACACGATTTGAATCAACCACGCATGAATGGAAGCTAACAATATTATGTTTTGTGCTTCACAAGGTGATTCAAATATGCACGATTACACCAAATATATCTTTATCAGTCTTTTATCCATCGCTTATAAAGTTTTGTCAACTATGTTATGTAAAACTCAAAAGCTTGTTCTATTCTTTCTGATTAGGTTTAAAACTGGTTAATCCACAACTGATCACTCAATCACACTAAAGAAATTCTGCCAAACTACAAGAAAAGCAGATACAAGGGCGGTCTCAAAACAAGCTGACCTGGTGAATAGATGATGCCAGTTGTTTGAAAAAAAATGTATTGGTAAAAAGTGTAAGGTTGCCACTTTTCACCTATAGTATCGAATTTCATCTACCATCTAGCTAGACAACGAGGCGGACGGAGGACGAGGTGCCAAAATTAGCCGACTTAACTAAGGAAACACAAAAAGATGGGAAAAATTTTCTTTATTTTCAAACATAACCGCCTTTCTGCTCGGTTAAATTTTTCCAAAGATATTCCTGTTATAGTCAGAACTATCAAATTTCTTAAAATAGCCAACAACCGTAGACTTCACCTCTCCATTGTTGGCAAATTTTTTACCAATGAACTATTTTTTTACGTCATAGTCCGAGGGAGCTTAATCTGGTCAATAAGGTGCATGATGCAGCAATTTTAACTTAATTTTTTTAATTTTGGTTATCTCAATATTGGATGCGTGAACTGGAGCCATTGTCTTGATGAAACAATAACTTTTTCCTTTCTGAAAATAATCAATAAAAATAATTCGACCGTTTTTGCCTTCTATGAACACGATTCTCCTATTCCAGTTTACTACTTCGACTGTTCTTGTTCCTTTGTCCCAGGTGTGAAATGGTCGCCCCATGTCTCATCCATGGTTATAAATCGATGCAAAAATTCGACTTTATTGTTATGAAATATAGCCAAACACTCTACCGAAACATCTGCACAAAGCTGTTTTTGCTCCATTGAAAGCAAGCGCGGCACCCACCTTAGGCACAGCTTTCTCATCTTCAAACCTTTGGTCAATATACGATCTATAGCACTTTTTGAAATGCCTATCATTTCAGCTACCTCACGCCTTCACACCTTCAGCCGACAATCATCCAATACCATTTTGTAGATTTTCTTAACCCTGTCTGGCATGGACACCACAATTGGTCGACCACTACAGTGTTGGTCTTGGTCTCGTACGGCCTCGTTTAAACTCTGTTACCCAATATTTTACAGTTGTAAAGAAAGAAGCGGACTCCCCCAGAATAGAATCTACCTCGGCTTTAATATTGATTAGACTAAGACCTTTCCAATGAAAATATTGAATTACACAACTGTGACCAATTTTTGCCATGTTTACAAATTGACTGAGATCGTTTATTTTTGATGGCTCAAATAAAAATACTAAACAATGTGGCGCCTTAAAACTACAAACATATGTTTTATAAGGTTGCCATTTTTCACCAAAACCATTTTTTAAAACTACTGGCACCATCAATATGTCTGGTCGGCTAGTTTTACAAGCGCCCTCCTAGCTTAATCGAGTCATAAAGCCATGAAACGTATTTCAACAAAAGAAGATTAAGATTTTAAACTCTTCGGAGTGTGTCGTCTTTTGGTGTGTCATATAACATAGAGACCGATCATTGTATTTACATGCGACTATCGTTCACATGATCGCAGGTTCAACTCCACATACGGCCACTTATCATTATTGGAGCGGCAGTCACCACGGTGTGTCTGACAAATACTTCGAGTAGTCAAGAAATCAACAAGTCCTGTAAATGCTTTCCATACGGTGACATTCGGAATCGTTATTAAATTGTAGGTGCCGTTAAGTGAGTCTAAAAATAGAATAGATGTGCAAACTCACTGAATATTAACTCTCCCATGTCGCATTCAGAAGGTGCAAGAAAACTTATTTTTTATTAAATGATATTGCCGTCATTCCATCATAAATTGCTTCGGATAAGGCTCTAAAAAAAAAAAAAACTTATATTCTTACATAATGTTAGGGTATCCTCCACCGTTTCAAATCGAAATCAAAACAGCAATGTTAAGAAAATCAAAGTTGCGGTCGCCGATGGCCTAATAGCCGGGATAATGAAGGGCGTTCCAATAACATTTGGAAATGTAGCTTCGAATAATTGCTATCTTCAGAAACTTAGATTTTTTAGCAGTTTTAATTACTGAAAGAATAACATTTGAGCAAATAGTCGAAATTTACTGAAGTCTATTAGGAAAATTGCAGCCAAAAATATCTAATAAACGCTTCGATTTAGATTATTTCCCCCCAGAATAATCAACCAACATCGAGAGCATTTCAAAGAATTCCTTAGCAAACTACGTGGGAAGCAGATTTGAAACCAGCATTCATTGCCTACTGATTAATGCTGTTCAGCTGAAAACATTGATTGTGGAATTGTTATATTTTTTTCGTTGAAAATGAGTCCGGGCATGCTGTTACGGTGAATGGTGAATTCACATTATCGTGCTGTGATAACAAATTTTTTTACGGCCTATAATGGATGACATCGATTCGATGATTTATAGCCACCGAAATCATTTATTTTGACACCATTGGACTTCTTCCTTTGGCCTGTGTTAACAAACCAGTAAAAGAGATGCCATCAAACATTTTAACATTTTGGTGAAGTTGGGCCAATGAAGTCTCGACGAACATTTGTGCCATGTTATCTGCCATACATGCGAGTACTAAAAGGACATGGCCATCACCAGACTCTCTTTGGAAAAAATATAAAAATTGGAAAAAACACACAGTATGCAAATTTTTTTGTATTGTTGTTCTCTGTATATACCTATACTTTGCCAAATTGTGCTGGAAATGGATCATTTAAAAAGCCGTTTAAAGAAACTGTATTAATTCTTTTTGTCGCCAAGTAGGCACAACTGTCATTTATAATGACACGAAGTTTGACTCGACATATCATTTAGTTCATTTACAGACCTTCGTTTTTCGATTGTCGCATTTTTTAGCACTGCGAATTCTTACCAGAAGGTTAGATAGTAAGAACCTATGGTTTAAGAGGACACATTTGTGTAAAGGAAACTTATAAGGCTATCATTATATACGAATTTTGGTCTAAAACTGAAGAAATATCATCGAATATCAACGTATTCACTGACTGATTTTTTTTTGTTCCAAAACTCAAATTTCTACTTCGAGGAATCTGCTTCCAGTCAATAGAAGACGTAGAAGAGAATTCGCGGCGAGAACAAGTCTCTTCCGGAAAACGCATTTGAAAAATTGTCCGATGGTTGGAGTATTCGCGGACACAAGTATATTATTTAAGAAAAAGAAGGTACATTGAGGACAATACAATCAATTTGAATGAATAGTAAATATTTCCGGTAGTCTTTGATGGAATGTAAGGTATATTCACACTTTTACAGAAAACCTTTTGATGTCCACTTACTGCAGCTTCCCAGCAAAAGAAAGGTGTATCCGCGTAAGCTGACATTCACCGCAATTTTTGGAGCAAAGGATTTAACTTGTCATAGGAAGCAATCGGTTTTTTATAATGTGTCTTCCTCAGAGTTATCATAGCAATGAAAAAACAGTAATTTTGGTGCAATTTTTCATTTACCCAAAAAAGGTTTGTTTTTGGATCAGAGTTTTCAGATCGAAATTAGATCGTAAAACAGTGTTTGTATCAAATGTGATTATGTGGCAGTCGAATCCGAACAAATTAATAGTATTTAAATTAAATTTAATAGGAACCACCGAGATTGGTTAAATTTAGAAAGCTTCTGTGGAAATAGTGAATATGCTTATTGGAAATACGCTATTGAAAATAATAAAAATGATATTCTTTATGAGTGACTTCAATCACTCAATATGACTGTCGCTTAGTGTTACATTTGTAATATATTTCATTTGTGTTCTCCCCCATCTGATGTTCAATTGAAATCAAAATTTTACATGTTCCTGATAACAAAAAATGTGACAAGTGTATTATTGTATGCTAAACCTGTGCTATTTTGGAGAGAAATTCAGTATACCTGTACCTGTTATTAAAAACCTCGCTGGCAACGAGTAAAAGAGGCGATATAAACACAAAACTTGACAACGTCAATGAACTCTTTCCCCGAAGGACAATTAGAAACAAAAAAAAAAAAAAAAAAAAACATATAAAAATACTCGTAATAATAATGATTACTTTGTTTTAACTGCCACAACCAACATAATACTTTATGTTAAAGCCTAGATATCGATTTTACGGAAGGGAAACCAAAAATAAAAAAACACCCATATTTAGTTGTGGCCATCCATGTACATACACTGTGCATTCAACGTAGAACTTTTTGTGCACGAGAACAATCCACCAATTGTTCTGTTGGAATTGAAATTATGTTGACTGTTGGCAGTTGCCGCTTGAGTGCAACTCGCCTAACAACCAAACTGCAGTTTATCATTTGCTTGCCACCCTCTCTCTAAACGTGCCAACAGCATAAACCAAACTAACAACAATGAATGGCACAAGACTCAATGTGCTGCACTATACTTAAGCATAGTTTGTACATAGTTGGCCATTACTGTACTGGTGCCAACACACTTTTACCCACACAAATGTAGCCCATACGTAGGATGTAAATACAATGATAGTCAATGGATACCACAGATGGCAGATCACATACGAGTACACATACATGCAAACACTCCTACAGTGAAGCTTAAACATTAAACGTAAACGAAATTATAAACGCAACATGAAATGCAACCATGCATAACATTATGTTGACAATGCTGATCGACTTAATGCAAACTGAATAGTGCAGAGATTCCCAAACATGATCAACTACATGCAAATTCCAGATAGTCTGATTCTAATACATAGAGAATGAGGAGAAAAAGAGGAGATTTCATTGACATAAACAGTAACCGAGTAAGGACCATACATAAGGTAATAAAAAATTTCAATATAAATGGTTAGGCGCTAAGTTTGATAGGTGTCAAAAGCTCAACCGGCCTAAAGATACACACTTCAGGTACAGAGTTGCATAATTTTATTCGTTTTTTTTCGATGAAATGTGCGCTGACATATAAAGCGTAGCAAACAAAAATTCCTCAATTTTACATGACATTAAAGACTTTATTTAGAATGAATAATTATAATGACTCAATGCGTTAAGTCCTTCTGTATGCCAATGTTTCCCAATATTAAATTTATTACTATGAGACATTTCTCCAATTTGACCAACCTCTATCGTGCTTTTATCCTGGCTAAATCCTGCTAGATTTTTATGAGCATACCCCACCGTTCTCATCGTCCTATCGTGGTGGGAATTCAACTGTTCTTTATCTGGCCTTCTGCACATCGCAGAATCTTATGCAACGACAGAAATGAATGAATCATCTCTGAGAATCTTCAGGAGAGAAATAATTCCTTAAAATATATGGACCCATTATACTTAACGGAAAGAATAGGCGTTGTATTAATTAGACGTGGAGCTAAGTCTACATGTCCACACACTGCCAAATGAAGCGATTGATTAGGCTCGGCCATGTTTAGGGGATGTAAGAAAATCTTCCGTTACGAAGTGAACTCGATGAGTTGCAAAGAAGAGGACGGTCAAAACTTCTATTTCTATTACATCAAGTGCAATCGGAATATTCCATACTTCAGACCACTCCTTTAGTATGTGCTATATGAACTTTCAAAATTTGTTTGCCTTGAAGAGCTTGAAGCACCCTCCCGATTTGGAAACACTGCAGCAGTGCTACCATAACCACTGCAAATACACCCATATAAGTGATGTCATATATATTTTTATGACCACGTACATATATTGTTAATAACTATAACTGTTTCTATGGTTGTGACCTTAAACGTTTGAGCTACAAGGGGAGTTGCAAGTCAAGGGTCCATTAGCTGCATCTGTTTCTAGTAATTGTAAATTAATAATACTTTATTGGCTATCTGAAATTTAAAGTAATTATTTATAAACATTTAAAATGTATGAAATACTCCCATAATTTAAAATGATTTACAGACAATTAAACTTTAAAAGTAGTCTACTGTCTGCTGGTTATCTCTAAGGGATTGCAACGACTTTATTATAGTATTAACAATTTTTAATATTCATTGATTTAGATTACGGATATTGACATTTTAATTACCTGAAATCATTAAATGCATCGTTGTAAACTTTTTGAAAGTTGACTGTTGTACAGTTGCTTCCATTGGATATTTGGTTTTCCGTAAATTGTTTAAAAAATTTTCAAAAATGTGTGGTTCGCATGAGAATGTTAAATAACAATTTATTTAACAACTATCACATGCAGACTTTAATTTTCCTGTGATATGACGAATTCACGTTTTCATTGTCAGGAGCGGTAACAGTCCCATTTATAAAATTCAGAACACAACATAGCTTCGAATTTCAAAACAAAATAACATTTTTTTTAAATCTCAAAAATGTTAAGTTCAAATTCTGTAACTCTCGATTCATCATCAAATTCGCAAATATTGAAATTTTAAAATTTTCCTTAAAGCGGTCTGATGGTCAGATATTATTTCGTTCCCCAACAAAAAACATACTATAAGTTATAGTAAAAAGAAACTCATTATTTTTCCGATAGATGGATTCAATAACCTGTATATCGCGTTGCATAGGTGGGATCAACTAAAACTGGATGGCGGTAGGAAGATAAGATTTCGTAATCAAAAAACTACTCACATAGTTGTGATTGTTTGATTCAATATTGTTTGAGAGCGCTTCAAAATGGACACCAGAAAAGAGAGTTACAAATTACAGTTCTTCTTCAATATAGGCAAAAACGTAAGCGAAGCGGCTGAAAATGCCAAAATTGTTTATGGTCCTCATACATCAAGCGAGAACGGTACTAGTCGTTTGAAGGTCAGGAAGCTTTTTGCTGTGTGTTTGATGGAAGTGGCAGCGCATCAACTACAACGCATTACTACTTTTACAAAAATGTTATTAGAAATTTAATTCCTCTGCAATTTATCTGCCACTGCAAATTGAGTCTTGTTGCCAATATTCTGGATTCTGATTTCAACTAATTATTCAGAAAGGTGAGATCTTTTTGTACCACATTTACCAGGTTGAGCACCTAATCTCCAAAAATTCCGGATAGTACATTTTTATGTTGACGGTACAATTTTATGATGATAGACAATGGTACCAATTATGTCTCTTTTCTTTACTGTTTACGTTCTAAAAGCAAAAATTTAGAAATATCCCTTTATATTATTCGACTATGCTGTGGAAAGAATGCAGTTCTTACTTTTGGATGGTTTTAGCTTCGTTATTTTCTATTTTGCATTCTACAAATTTGCGAACATTATTTCTCATTGGCCCAAAAGAAATACGCTGTAAGTGGACTGAAAACTACTTTGCGATGACGCTATTAGTACTTCCCATATGAATTTGCCGATTTTTCGGAATTAAATCTTTCCTCCGTAAGTTTTGGTTGATCGCTATAACTTACATTTGTATCCGTTCTTAATAATGCACGGAAAAATTCAGCAAATATCGTCCTTCTGGAGATCTCCTGAACAAATGACCGATTTTATCTCAATATTTTTATATTCCATTCAAGTTCATTGAATTCATTCATTGAAAATACAGAGAATGTATTTGAATTGTACTTGAATTTTACTTGAATATTTGAAGATCTTTACATAAATTTTCAACCTCTTATTGCATTTTGCTGGATTTGACAGTAAGAATGTTTGAAAATGTCATGAAATCTGCTCTCTTCTGATTAGATATAATGTGATCCAAGAAGTTTGCAGCAGGATCGATATAGTATATCTTGCTAAGTCAAATTTTTTTCTAATTATATACGACGCAAGTAATTGGATCTAACCTTAGATATAGTCAGGTTTGAAACAAGCTACGATTAGATTTTAGTTCCGTTTTAGCAAATCTTGTTATATGAAATCAAATGTTTTGAGGAGATTTGGCATGTAGCCGATGGCAGCGCGATGATTAGTGTACGTGACTATCGTTAGCTTGATTGCGGGTTCAGTCCAGCATACAGCAATCTATTATCATTTGAGCAGTAGTAATCGACAAGTCTGGCAAATGCTTCTTAAACTAAAATCCACAGTTAAGTGAGCCTAAAAATAGAATGTGTGTAAGCTCATTGAATGTGAGAATCTTGCCCATATCTCATTTATGGGATGCAAGGTAATTTGTTTGTTTATTTTTTTTTTTTTTAGATCCAATTTTATACACACTTTCAGTAATAAGTCTATTCTTCGCATATTAAACGTCAGTCTTAGCTTTTCTTGTAACTTCAATAAGCTGAAATGCAATCATTTCAGATTGGTATATTTTTGTCTAGAATGACAAACTTCTACTTGGTGGATAGATGTTGTACAAAGTCGTTATATTTCTTTTCTGACAAAACTTTTTGTCTGTGTCGAGATTCTCTAACTTTGTAAATACAATCATCAGTATCAACAAATTTTTTCCACTAATAGCTCTCGTAATCACACTTCGACTATATTTTCTGGAAATTCGCTTAGTGTTGATTTTACGCCTATTGTTGGTTACAAAAAAGATAATTTAAATGCTCTAATGAACGGTTACCTATTCCATTTGATATTTCTTCAAAGAATACTAAAGTCAAAATCAAACAAAATTACTTTTGCACTTCCTCAATTCAATTCTAAGTGTAGACACTTCCGCTACATATTTCATGTAAAAGCGTTTCTTCGACATTACAAAATTTCAAAAATTATCAGCTGTTATTTTAAATTCTGCAAATGTTTTAATTTAATTAAACCTTTCCGGTTTAGTTACTAAAAATTTCATTTGAATAAAATTATATTTAAAAATTTCTTAATACAAAAAATTTTAAATTTTGCGGGAATTTCAAATCTCAGAAATACTTTATTTCTAAGTTGGTAGCGATGTGGCAGACATCAACGCCAAACTTCGCGTGGCAAATGCCATTAGTATTTAAGTTATACTTGGTTTTATGATGGCATTAAATTTTGTTTGCGAATGCTGTCTTTTACTTATTCACTGCCACAACGTCTCCATCTCCGGTGAACCGAATTTCGAATTTCTGCGAAAGAAATATTTGCGAGTGACATAAACAGTTCAATTATGTCACTTTCAAATATTTCTTCAGTTCAGTTATGTCACTTGCAAATATTTCTTTCGCAGAAATTCGAATTTCTGCGAAATTTAAAGTATACCACTACTTTATCAAATGCTTTGGCGAAATCGGTGTAAACTGTTTCAACTTAATGTCCAAATTCAAATGATGAAATAAAGGAGCCTGTCGGGAAGGTATACTACTTCTTTTTGCCGCTATTTTGGTAAACATTAGTCTTGACAGCTCATATTTGGCAGTTGTGAAGTAGAGACGTGGCAAATTTATTATGGAAAAATATTCGATAAATCAATCATCGATTACTGTGACGATAAGAAACTTACGTGAAATTTTTGGGAGAAACAATGTGCCAACAAGACGCACTATTTATCGTGTAATGAATGATTTCAAAGAAAGAGGGTCTATAGCTGATAGGGCCAAGCATGGACCACAACGTACTGCAAGATCGGCTGAAAACATTATTGCTGCTCAAGAAAGTGTTCAAAACAACCCACCAATTTCAATTCGACGCCGTGCTCAGGACCTTGGTCTTCAAAGAACAACTTTGGCCACAGTTTTGCACAAGGATTTGCATTTACGCCGCCGTACATATGCCAATAGGATTTTACAGCTCGCTCATGACAACAGCGATTTTTATGAAAAAATCATAATGAGTGACGAGGCACATTTTCATTTGAATGGATATGTGAATAAACAGTCGGTCTGGTGTGCAATTTGGACAGGAGGAATCATTGGACCTTACTTCTTTGAAACTGAAAACGCCGTAACGATAACTGTCAATGGGGAGCGATATCGTGATATGATTGAAAACTTTTTAACGCCACAACTGCATGCTTTGGGCTTGATTACCATGTGGTATCAACAAGACGGTGCTACATCGCATACAACCAGGATTACAATGGAATTACTGCGAGACCTCTTTCTACAACAAGTTATTTCAAGAAATGGTGATGTTGATTGGCCTCCACGGTCGCCTGATTTGACTTCTCCGGACTTCTTTTTGTGGGGATATCTGAAAAGCAAGTTTTTTGCAAACAAACCAGAAACGCTTGAACAACTCAAACAAAATATTCGTAATGAAATTATTGAAATACCGCGTGAAATGTGCGAGAATTTAATGAAAGATGTGCTCAAAAGGGCTCGTATTTGTGAGGCTAACAGAGGCGGACATTTATCTGATACTGTATTCCATACATAATTGCTGATATTACATAAAACATTTATCAATATAAAATCCACTCTCTTTCATTTAGTCAAAAATTATAAACAAACAAAGTAGGATACCTTCCCGACGGACACTACGTACAATATTCTGTGAAAATGGTTAAATTTGTTGCGGATCTACCTGGATAAAATCCTTGGTGAGATGGGGATATAATCGATTTTGTAAGAAACGATAACTTCTTATAAATTATATGCTCAAAAATTTTCGAAACATTTGTTACTTTAGAAATCGGTCTGTACACGTATCATCATTTTTCTTACCATCTTTAAAAATTGTTGTTATGGACGCCTACTTCCATCTATCAATGGAAAATGCCTTCCTTTAATGAAAAATTAAAAATATATTTCCGGGAATTCTCGGAGAAATAAACAAGTCATGGAAGTTATCATATCCAAGAATTATATTGAAATTGATTAGCAGTAATGAATTCTCCTTCATATCCATTTATTTTCATGTCATTTTGTTTGCTAAAACCGTGTGTCACAAAAACAAACATTAATTTCTAAGTAGTTTTTGTGAAATGTGTTTTAGACCTTTAGACAAAAATTGTTTTACATAGGGTGAATTTTTAAAATTTGAGTTTTTCAGGCTGGCAGCACCCGTTGTTAATGGCGTCCAAACGGCATCTGTCATAGTGAAAAGTGTACAGTATACTCTTCCATTTCACCATGGAAAGACTAACAAACCAGCAACGATTGCAAATCCTTGAAATTTATTATCAAAATTCGTGATCTGTGACAAATGTGTATCGTTTGATACGACCATTTTATGGTCGTCATAATCGACCTGCTGTTATCTCCAAATATCGAACCAAATTTACTTTGTTGGACATAAAACCATCGACTCGCATGGATAGAGTGCGTACCGAAGAAAATATTACAGCCGTAGCGCCCAGTGTTATTGACGTTCGTGAAATGTCAATTCGTCGCCGTTCTTAGTGATTGGGCTTGTGTTACTCAACCACAAGGAATTTTTTCCCCCAATAGGTTAAGTTGAACTTGGTAACATGTCGTTTCATCAGGACGGTGCAACATGCCACACTGCTCGTGAAACAATGGATATGTCAAAGGATGGAAGGATCTTTCGACTTGGCACTGTGAGTTGGCCCCCAAGATCTTGCGATTTAAGGCCTCTTGATTATTTCTTGTGGAGTTATGTTAAGTCGTTAGGATATGTGGATGAGCCGAACACTATTGAAGCCTTACAGGATAACATAATACGCGTTATTCGTGGAATACGGGCCGAAATGCTCGAAAAAGTGACGAAAAATTGGACCTTCCGAATGGACATTTTGAGACGGAGTGGCGAATAACATTTACATAAAATTATTTTTCAAAATTAAATGGCAAAGACCAATTTATCGATTCTTCGAAATTTGAGTGATTTATTCGATTTTAAAAAATAACTACGATTAAAAAATCACCCTTACTTATGTCGCCTTAGTATATATATTTTATTTTGCTTACAATATTCAGCCGTTGTCTAATAATAGTCTTTCACTAAAGTACTATTGAAATCCGCACTTAATTTACTAGTATTGTCCGAAAACCGAAAGTGATTTGACACATTCAGTTAGTCATATAATGGCCAAAGTTGCTGTTAACAGTTGCTACGACTGTCAAATTGACGTAATAAATAATTTGATATCTTCAGTATTCCATGGCAACGATGATGACGGTGACGGAAAGGAGGAAAACATAAACGTGACAATAATGACCAATTGTCGTTTACTTAGATTTTTTTTTTTTTTTTTTCAAAAGATAAAATTGTTAATTCACGTTGCTTCTTTTATCAAATATCAAATTATGTAAAAACAAATACGAGTATGGTCGGTGTGATTTTTCTTGGCTAAAAAGCGAAAGGAAATTGATAAATGTTCATACCGATTGCGGGAGAGTTGAAGTAGCTGCCAATATCACTGTAGCCTGAGTAAATCGAAGCACATCGCTGGGACAGTTGTAGTGACACCTAACATTAACATTATTTTGTTATTTTGCCACCGCGAGAAGGGGCCACTTAATTGACACTCAAGGCAGCAGTGGCAAAAATAAAAAAAAAAAAAATAAAAACAGTAATGTTCAGACATTCACAAAAAAAAAAAAAAACAAAAACAAAACAAAACGGGAATGACTGACGGATTTGGTTTACTGCAGCACTGACTGGCAGCCTCGGCAGCCAAGGGAATGGATGCAAAAACAGCAATTTAACAATGTAAACTCATGTTGTATACAAAACTTTTGAAATTTGTTTTACAAGAAAATGTTAAGCAATTTTGCTCTAGACAATATTTCATTACCCATTAAAAGCTGAATTTATCTATCCTTGCCGAATCAAGCAGCACATATCGAGTTTTAGTTATAAAAATCAGTTAGCTATAAAATCAATTCAAATTGTGTTGGTAAAGCAGTAACTTTAACATTTATGCTGCGAAATTTATTACCATAAAACCGTACATAAATAATTAGATGTAATCAGATCTGATCTCAGGATGGTTCAACGGGGAAAACTAAAGACATCCATATCTCTAGTCTCCGTGGTATCACAATGGACTTATACAGTCTAAGTGAGTTTGTCTATTCGGATTGCCACACTGACCTAACCTAGCCTAACTAGATCTGATTACATGAGATGATATCATACAAAATTACGCCACACAAAATAATTTATGCCGCGAGTTATGATTGTATAGGGTGGCTGATGAATCTGGCTATTTTCACAAACTGAAGCAAATAACTGATTCTTTTAAGCTCATAAGGGGTGTCCCAACAAAAGCGCAAGATTTAAATTTAAATAAAACACAGATATTCAAAAAAATCGTGAAACTTTATTATATCGTAGAAAGAATGAGGTTATGTATGGAACAACTCATCGGGCAGATGGCCGCCGTGGCTTTGCTGGCACACACGCGATCTTTTAATGAAATTTTCAATGACCGTTTTCAATAAATGCTGCGGTATTTTTTATATTTATTTACTTATTTATCAATTTTGACATAACGTATCACAACAAGTATTTAATTAATGCAGCGTCCAATTTCCTCTTTTAAGACTTGAGTCGTCGTCAGCTTATTCGCGTAAACCATCGACTTCAAAAAACCCCAAAGAAAAAAGTCTATTGGTGTTAAATCGCACGATCTAGGCGGCCAATTCTGGTCTTCAAAACGCGAAATATCACGACCAGGAAATGACTGATGCAGCAATTGAATTGTTTCTCTGACTGTATGAAATGTGGCGCGGTCTTGTTGAAACCACATGCCCTCCACATTCATTTCTTCAATTCTAGACACGAAAAAACTGGTTATCATTTCACGATACCGAACACCATTGACTGTTTGCGCTTGACATGCCTCATTTTCATAAAAAAAAGGTCCAATGATTCCTCCAGCCCAAAATCCACACCACACAGTGACACGTTGAGGATGCATTTGCTTCTCGTGAATCACTCGAGGATTTTCCTCACCCCAAATGCGACAATTCTGCCTATTTCCATCCAAGATGGAAATGGGCCTCGTCACTGAAGATGATTTTATCGGCAAAATCACCATTTTCATGTTGTCTCTCCAATACCCAATTAACGAACTCCCTTCGCTGTCCATGGTCAGCTGGCTTTTCAGTTCCTGGGTCAATTGAACTCAATTGAATTTGCATGAAGATGCAAATCTTTAGTCAAAATTCGTTGCATAGTGGATTTGGAGACACCAATTTGTTCAGCTCGGTGTCGAATTGAGGTGGATGGAGTTTGAGCGACATCATCACGTACAGCTGCGACATTTTCGGTCGATCGACCTGGTCGAAGACGCGTTGTTGTCTTTACATCACTAACAGACCCAGTTTTGGCAAATTTATCCATTAATCTCTTTATAGTTGACTCTTTTGGAGCATTATTGTGACCCCAAATTGATCGCAATTTGCGAACTGTAGCCGCAAAACTTTCACCATTTTGGTAAAACAATTTCACAATGAGAATGCGTTGTTCATTCGTGTAGCGCTCCATTTTTACGAACCTCGTACCTTCTACTAGCAAATAATAACAATTGTTTAAATGTCAAATAATGACACTTCGAATGGCGCCAAATTTAAATCTTGCGTTCTGGCGGGGACACCCTTTATAACTAGGTCGTCATAATCGACCTATTGTGCAAGGAATTGGCAAGACTTTAAAGAAATTTGGAGAAACTGGTAGCGTTACAAATGCGGGCGTTACAAAATATCGCTTTTGTTAATGAAAGCGTGGCGCATAACATGCAGTTCAATTCAGAGCGTTATGGCCGTGTGATAATCGGTTTTTTTAGCCTGTAATTGAAGATTATGAACTGGATGACATGTTGTTCCAGCAAGACGGTACCACGACCCACACAACACGATCGATTTTGGCTTTATTGCATGAGAAGTTTCCAAAAAGCGTAATTTCACGTTTTGGGTATGTCAATTGGTCACCAAGGTCATGTGATTTGACGGCGTTAGACTTTTTCGTGGGTCTCCGTGTTC
The DNA here is from genome assembly GCA_019455685.1 of Philornis downsi. Lineage (NCBI taxonomy): Eukaryota > Metazoa > Arthropoda > Insecta > Diptera > Muscidae > Philornis > Philornis downsi. The sequence continues at coordinate 659,754 of JAHXMU010025382.1, forward strand.
ACGCGGATTATTCTTAACAGTTGGAGTATTTGAAAACCAGTATTCGTCAAGTTATCGCCGAAATATCGCCCGAAATGTGCGAAAAGGTAGTTGGAAACTACCGCAAAAGTATCCACTGCTGCAGCCAATCCAGAGCTGGGCATTGAAATTACATTATATTTCATACATAATAGCAAGGGCCAAGCGTTATAGTGAAATAAAAGTTTCATGGAAATCATACCTTTATATTTGTTTCATTTAACTTTACTTTTGAAACCAGAAAACGGATAGCCCGGTATTATAAATACATAATTTTCTTTTGCCTCAGCACCAAAGGGCTTTAACTTTTATATCAATAAATTATGAGTTTTACGTCATTAAATTAAATTAATTATTACTCTGAAGGCGTAATACAATTTCCACATACTGCAATAAGTAGTTGCTGTTTTTATTATCTTTGAAAAGAAGAAGGCAGTGAAGATAACCCTCTTGAATTTAAAGTTAAATGGTTATATTCTATAACACCAGCAAATTTTGTACGTTGTTTGGTTAGTTGTAATCAACATGCTGTATAAGATAAATTTAGTGTTTGTCTTGTAATTCGCTATGTATTTATAAAATTTTGGCTAAATTAACATTGTATTGCATGTATTAAAATTTGCTGTTGCTTATAAAGTTTTTGTACATGAAGGAGATCCTCTGTATAATTGTTAAATAATGCAAATGTTGAAAATCTCAAAGGTAGTTTATATAAATAAGATATCATTACAAATTATTAACACTTTATATACACTTGAAATGATGATGCTTGAATTTATGTTTGTACAGTATTTATAAATTTTATAACGAAGCGAACTGATTTACGTATCATTTTTAAATATGTTTAAATTAAATTTATACCAATCATTACATTGAATAATATTTTGTAGCATATTTAAGAGAAATTTTATTGAATTCTAAGAGATTCAATGCAACGAATTCGCACTACTTCATGTACGCTCTTCTTCTACATATGTATGTTTCTCTGCGGTGATGCCTCGTCACTGCATTAATTCTCTGCAGTATTGTCTCTCTTAACTACATTAATTGTGCATCTGATGACGGTGATTATCACAATCAAATTAGTTTATCTTCGACCATCGTTGTGCTGGCCACGCATCGGAGGAAGTAGTCCAATTCGACCGTAGTAGTGAGACAATCCCGCAATAAATAATTCTCTGAATGAGCATGGAGGTCATTTATGGCCTACCACCTTCAAAACGAATTAGTTATATAAAATAAAATTAATTGTATAGAATTTCTAATTGTAAAAAAAAAGTTGAGTTTTCATTTTTCTCCAAAAGTATTTAATTATTCGATTCCGTTTTTATCTCCTCAATCGTCGTCGTCTTGAGAACAGGAAAAAGTCGCAGGAGGCCAAATTTTATGGCTGAGGCATGATAACGGTGTTGTTTTTTGCCAAATAATCTCTCACAAACAAAGATGAGTGAGCAGGTGCATTATCATGATGCAAAAGCCATGAATTTCACGCATATGGCGCATAACTTCAAGGTAATACTGCATATTTACCGCACGACCTTGTGGTAAGAGCTCCTAATGCACTACGCCATTGTAATCGAAAAAAAACAGTGAGCAAGACCTTGACATTTGATCGAACTTTTCGAGCTTTTTTTGGTCGTAGCTCTCCTGGACTCTTCCATTGGGACGATTGGGCTTTAGTTTCGATGTCATAACCATATACCCATAATTCGTCACCAGTTATAACCCTTTTAAGCAAATTTGGATTATTGTTAACGTCATTCAACAATTTCTGAACGTTACTCATGCGATGTTTTTGGTCAAAATTCAGCGATTTTGGAACGAACTTCGCTGCCGCACGCTTTATGCCCAAAATTTCCGAAAAGATTGTATAGCATGAGCCAACCGATATGCCGACATCCTCAGCAACTTCCCCAATTGCGATTCAGCGATTCTCCATAACAATTTTCTTCACCTTTTCCACATTTTCATCGGTTGTTACTGTGCTTGGGCGTCCAGAGCGAGCGTCGTCATTCACATCTTCTCGACCTTCTATGAAAAGTTTATACCACTTGTAAACATTTTTTTGACTCAGAGTACTCTCACCGTATGCCACTGTCAAATTTTTACACAAAATTTGATGCAACTTCTTTGATCCATTTTTTTCGATAGCAGAAAATCGCCGAACATGCAAAACACTTGTCATATTTATGCCTCTCACAAACAAACTTAACATGCTCTATGGATAAAACCGTCAACATATCTTCGACACGAGTGTACCAACATAAAAAAACTTTGGAACTCGAATGTATGTAGCCCGCGAAATTTGAAAATTCACCTTATTTTTTTAATACATCTCGTAGTTAACACAATTAATTCAACTTCTACTTTTCCTTTGCACTGGAAGTTGGCTAAGATATGACCAATTAGGAAAAGCGCTGGGCGGTAATTCTGTGGAAAATTTGATGCCCATTTTCTTGTTGCCCGTATTGCCTTAAGTAGTGGAACATGTTTTAAAGCGAAAGCCGATATATGTTTTAGAAAGTGATTTCAATCTCAACGATTTCCAATATGAATTTTGTAACCTTAAAAGTACGAAGGTGGTCTCAACACCAGAAAACCTGCCCGTGAAATTAAAAAACTCACCTTATTTTTGGAACACATCTCGTATTGCAATTGGTGCGCCAACCTGTACATAGAAGAAGGCGTTTATAGAACGAAATATCTTTTGTCTGGCATGCAGACGGGCTGATAGGTACGATAACTGCTGTAAATCTTTATAAAATTACCTAAAACTTGGCACAGTCTAATATTTTGCCAGAAGCTCAATTTTTTCCAGTAATACCTAATTCGTGTGTTGCAGTAGCTTAAATTTTTTCCACAGCGTTGTATGGAAAATGTATTGTAATGCATTGCATTGTATAATTTGTAGAAATCAACCACGACCTTTCTGGTACCTCTCACACAAAGTACCTTCTTTAAATCATGAATTCGTAGGTTCACATCTTTCATTTCAATTAGACTAAATCCGATACAATTTAAAAAGGGTAGATGATGTAGAAAAAATCAATGTTCCCTTTATAATTTCAAACCAAAAGACTTTATTATTTCTTAATTTTAAACCTTTCATTGTGCGTTAAATCTGAGTAATTATTGAGAAGTTTTGATTGTTTTATCAAGCTGCTCCTGGCACCGCATACTTTTGCACTAATGTAAAGGGCAAAGCTAAGTCTGACTTGCACTTCATCTAATAGAAATTTCGGTATTAATTATGGTGTTGTAAATGTTGTAAACTATTTCTGTTTATTTTTAATGTGCCACAGTTTAACGACGCAAATTTTGGAATTTTTTTGAATTCGCTCTTAATTTAATGGCTTTGTTGATCGCACATGACGTGATATCTGTTCTGAGCTCTGAATACGATAACATTTTAATGACTTTTTTTATTAGCATTTACCGTTTTGTTGTTGTTTTTTACTCATAGCAATTTATAGGCATATTACGTCAGTCTGTTGTTTTTCAAACCAGTTAACGACTTTTACCATTTGAATGCATGCTTCTTCTAATTTATTCGAAAACAAATTGAATTAATATACGAGTATGTTTATTTTGGTCATTCTTTTGTTTTCTAATCAAAACAGGTTGTCATATTCGGCTGGCAAATTTTGCATTAATATTTGATTAACTTTTAACATCTTTATTTGATTTTCTCGATGTTTAAGAATCTTAATATGGATGTTAATGAATGTGAGTGATTGTTTCATTAAAAGATGCTTAATATGACTTCTTGTGTAAAAACAAACTAATCCCGTTGTGACCTCGTCTTTAACTATACAAACGAATTATTTGTATTTCCATTTCAAATATCATTTGCATTCATTTCATTATTCGGCGTACGCGTTGCGCATGCGTGACTTTAAAAAAGGTTAAGCCGAAAGCTAGCATTTATTTAACTTGTCTGCGACTGATTTATTAATTCTCTATTCCGAATTGGTTTGGTTTTGAAATTCTATGTATTTGTATGTACGAGTGTGTTTCCCTCTGAAAATTGTTTAACATTTTGCTTTATAGTTTTATGATCCATTATGTGTAATCTGACCAAAACGATTGGCCAAAATCGTTTTTAACCGCATTGTAGCCATTGAAGTTTAGTTTAGTTTTAATTTTACCACATATATTCATTCAAGTCGCTCCCGTTGTGAATTTTATATCATTTAATGTATCTCTACTTCCTGTTGCTTAAAGCACAACATTAGCATGATAGAAATTGGAAACAAATTACCCTACATAATTTGAATTAGTTGGGTCAATTTATGTAAAGGGTGATTTTTTAACCGTAGATTTCAAAATCGAATAAAACACTCAAAATTGCATCATATATTAAAATTTGTTACTGGAATCAATAAACTGGTCTTTGCCATTTAATTTTTAAAGATAATTTCATGTAAAAGTTGTCCGCAGCTTCGTTTCAAAATGTCCATTCGGAAGGTCCAAGTTTTCGTCACTTTTTCGAGCATTTCCGCCTGTGTTCCACAAATAACGCGTGTTATGTTATCCTGTTAGACTTCAATAGTGTTTAGCTTGTCCACATAGACTAACGATTTGACATAACCCCACAAGAAATAAACAAGAGGCGTTAAATCGCAAAATCTTGGAGGCCAACTCACAGGGCCAAATTCATCCTTCAACATATCCATTGTTCCACAAGCAGTGTAGCATGTTGCACCGTCCTGATGAAATCTCATGTCAACCAAGTTCAACCCAGCCAATTGGGACAAAAAAAATTGCGTGTCATTCCTCGATATCGTTCGCCGTTGACGTTAACGTTTCTTCCACGGTCGTCTTTGAAGAAAAATGCACCAATGATGTCATATATGGCATGTGGCTGATCATCACTCCAGAAGCGACGGTTTTGTTTATGTACGTTTCCGTTCAGCAAGAAATTAGCCTCATCGCTAAACACAATTTTTCGATAAAACAGCGTATTGTCATTGAGCTTTTGTAAGGCCCATTCACCAAAAATTAGACGTTGTGGTGGGTCATTCGACTTCAATTCTTGCGTGTTGAATTTTGTAGGCTTTCAAACCCAAATCGCCGTGTAAAATTTTCCTTGCGGTTGAGTAGTAACACATGCCCTATCGCTGAGAACGGCGACGAATTGACATTTCACGATCGTCATTAACACTGGGCGCTACGGCTGCACAACAAAGTAAATTTGGTGCGAAATGTGGAGATAACAGCACGAACTGTTAAATCAGCAGGTCGATTATGATGACCATAAAATGGTCGTACCAAACGATGTACATTTGGCACAGAGCACAAATTTTGATAATAAATTTCAACGATTTGCAATCATTGCTCGTTTGTTGGTCTTTCCATGGTGAAATGGCAGAGTGTACTGTTCACTTTTCACTATGACAGATGACGGTTGGACGCCATTACCAACCAGTGCTGCCAACCTGAAAAATTCCAATCTTAAAATATCGCCCTGTAGTAGCTTAATTAAAGATGATACAGCATAGCCATTTACCACCAAATATAAAAATTTGTTCGTTCAAGCGTCTTTGTACCCAATCCTCATAAAAGGTAACTCTTAGTGGTATCAATTTCCTAATTTAAGTCATTAAAGTAAAATATTATTATAAGAAACATATATACGAAAGCATTTTTTTTAATATGATACAGATGCGCAACTTTAGCTTTAATTAAATGGAAATTATCATTAAAAAATTTATCATAAAAAAAAAAACAAACAACTATCTCTAACTACGCAACATAAGAGAACTTTTCAGAACTAGAAGGACAAACGAACGGGAAACCTTTATTACGAGACTTTCCTTTACCGATGCGTAAAATTAAAAAAAAGGAAACGACACAGTGTCGAGCTGTAACTCCTCCAATTTTTCATGATTTTTTGTGTAGGTATTCTAATAAAATCTAATATTATGAGATCCAACAAAATAAACGAAGAAGTCATTAAAAAAGAATAGCATTTTCGTAGTTTCTACGACTTGTATATAGCATATTTTCATCTTCTAAGAAAGCTCTTTTTAATGGTGTACAATTATTATAGTTTAAAGCTGTTTTGAAATTTATTTCTTACAAAATTTACTTTGCTACGGCTATACTCCTATCTTGTGATTTTCTGAAATTCTAATGGGATCTTGAGATTCAGTATTGCAACAGTTTCTGTGATGAAGATTTTTATCGTCTATGAAGAAGCAACTTAATATCACTTCGTTATCGCTTACAAAATCAGCTTCTTTGCGCTTATAGAAATGAATGAAATAGCAGCTTTACCACCTTTATATGAGATCTGAAGAAAATTCACTTAAATGGAGCCAAAAATAACAGCATCATTCGTATGGCAATGTTGAATTCATAGATGATTATTCAAATTTTCAATACTTCCGGATCACGAGCCTGTAGTTTAAATCTAGAAATTAGATAATCAGGTAGATTGGTGAAATATTAGATAATCATCGATAAGTTTAACATGGGTTTGCCACTGCCTTTTCACCAAATCCTGTGAAAATATGAAAACTCTTTAGAACGTTTTACATGACAATTTTCTTCTTTTAATCAGAATTCACATAACTAATTGAATTACGTCATTAAAGAACAACAATTTTAAATACATGTTAAACAATTTTTATATTGTTCACCAGAAGCAAACAAGTTTACTAAAAATGTGTACTATTCTTACAACGACTGACAGTTATAACGTCTTACAAAGAGCTCATGCTCATATAGCATTTGTGGAAGTTATGAAAATATTATTCTTACAGAAATACTTCCACTTTTTTTAGTGGGGAAGTTTCGCATCTTTTCGACATCACTGTTTGCTCTTTTTTGTTGCTGGGGAGTACTGTAAATTAGGTTTATAATCAATATGATTTACAACTTGTAATATACCAATACAGTGATAAGAATATCCTGTTAATCACAGAATGCTAAGTTTGTGGCGTCATATCTGAAGACATAGGTGCTGTATGTACTATTAAGCTGTTGCTATCACTTTAAAGTCGATGGAGTCAATAGTACTGTGACAGACATCTGTAATAAAGTCCTCATTATAAAAATTGTTTAAGCTCCGCTTGGTTTTGTCCGATGCCAAAATAAATTATGGCGATTTTTACAATGCGTTATTTTGTTGGCAAACATTTTTTTTTCAAATTTTATTTACAAAATGGCATTTCTACTTCGGAAACGTATAGTATGTCGCAAAAGGCCTTTTTTGAACAGGCACTGTTGGAAATAAATGTTTGCAAATGCCATAAAAGGTTCAAATAAGGCCTGAAACGAGTTAAAGGTAAAGAGCGCTCCGGATGTCGCTATCGATGAAAGCCACCTCCAACAAATTCGAGATGTGCTGCTCAGAAACCATCGACTAACCTTGCTGATGATGCTGACGTTTCAAATGGATCAGTCAACTCCTACAAACTTCTTTCATGCTCGAAATGCTCCTAGCGCTCCAACAATTTACCGATTGGTTCAGCGTTTTGGGGCAACAAGGGGCTGTCTGTGATCTTCCGCGTGCTGGAAGATGCAAGTATTGAGGAAAACCCCGAAACTTCAACCAGTTAGAGATGTCTTTGCAAAGAATTTTACATATGTTACTTCTTTTCCCATATAAGATGCAATTGGTTCTCGAGTTAAAATATTCAATACAGTCGCCGTTAACGTTACTTATGCGCCACCCTTTATTACTTTAAAAAACGGAACAAAAAAATATCATTTTCGAAGCGAAATATTCGTTTGCATATATTTTTGTTTACCTCAAAATATAAAAGGCAGCCCCCATAAATGAAAATATAAACAACAACTAATAAATATACATATATATTATCTGCATTCCACAATTATCGCTTTCCTACCCCGAATTATGCTCTTTAATATCAATATAGACGTATTCTGCTTTGAAGTTTGCATCATCCGCACCATCTCCCATTAAAATTCCAAAGAACCACAAGATTTTTTCTTTCTATTCGCATCATACAAATCTGCAATTATTACGTTCCCCTCTTTTGGTAAAAAAAACTCTTCTTTTGTGGTAGTTTTCGTTATTTTGCAAGCTTTCCTTTTAAAACTGATTTCAGTGGGAAAATCTCAAGGAAACAGATAACGTTTCGGTCTTACAGTGTAGTAAACCGCTTAAATGGAAACGAGCACAAAAACAAACGCCATCGTTGTACACAAACAACAAAACTACAACCGAGAAAGAGGGAAAGAAATAAGGCAAAGGGGCAGTAGGTTAGTTTTTCAGATGCCATTTTTTTAGCATTCATTTCTTGAACTTTTTCTCCTATTCCCAATCGTTTGGATGATTTGAGAACATTTGGTTACTTGATTGGTTACTGCTTACAGGGTTATTTATTTTATGATTTAAAAAGTGCTGGGATAGACTTTAATACAGTCCAACTTGTCAAGTTGATACTCCCATAAGTTGCCAAGTTCATATCCCATCTGTCTAAGTTGACCAAATTTTACTGAAATATTCTTGCCAACGTTTTTCATTCCCTCTCATATTCAATCATTGACCACATTTACAACTTTCTATAGCCACGCCACAGTATGGGAGACACTCATAGTTTGTTATTCCCTTTGCAATGACTACAGGGTGGCTGAAGGAGGTTGCTGTGTTAAAAGTAACTTTTTTTTGATTGACAATTAAATTTTTTTCGCTTCTGCAAACAAAGGAAATGAATTTTCACGTTTGTCTTTAAATAAATTTCGGAATTTTTGGGGTAAGAGTTCCCCGACAATTTAAATGACTGCATTTCTCGTTTTCACGGAAATTTCATAAGGGAAATGGAAATTTTTTAATACAATTTCAAAAATTTTATCATTTTTTTCTCTAACTAAAAGCACCATACGGTTCTATTAAACAGATAATAGAAAAATCGTGACATCTCATATGTTGTATTAAGGCAAAGCTCTAATTATCGGCATAGTTATTAATACAATACAATAAATATCGGGAAAAATTGGCTACATAGATGATGTTTCTAACAAGTCCACTTGCCTAGCGATGAGCCAATACAATACCTCTACACCATAAATCATAAACAGGTTAAATGGACCCGTTCGGTTAAAATAACTCAAATAATAATTTTCAGCGTATTTCAAACAATTGTAAAGGATTATCCATTTGTCGGTTTCGAAAGAAAAGTTAAATAAAATTCACATAAAGCTTTGATGTCGATGACATCTTGGCAATAACTTGACAAATAGTTGTTTTCAAATGCTCTACCGTTTGAGGATTAACCAACCGCGCCAACGCGGTCTTTGACGTAACCTCACAAAAATACTCTAACGGCGTCGAATCGCAAGACCTTGGTGGCCAATTAACGTCGCCAAAACGTGAAATTACATTTCCAGCGAACTTTTCATGCAATAAAGCCAAAATCGGTCATGTTGTGTGGGTCGTGGCACCGTCTTGTTGAAACCACATATCGTCCAGTTCATAATCTTCAAATACAGGTCAAAAAAGTCGGTTATTATAAGGACATAGCGCTCTGAATTGACGGCAATGATTCCTCCAGCGTTATTTTCAAAAAAAAAAAAAAAAATTGTTGCATGAGTTGGATTCTATACGGATGGAAGTGCAAATCCAAATGCAAAATACGCCATAATGAGTCGTAAGATAGACCAAATCGCTAAGAACGCCATGAAATCGACAAATTCGGATTATCCGGCAAACTTTCAATAACAGTAGCGATATGTTCGGCAGTGCGCACATTGTGATGATGCGTAGGCCTTATCATATCTGTAACGCTTCTAGTCTCTTTAAATTTCTTTATAATCTTGCTAATTCCTTGCACAGTAGGTCGATTGTGACGACCATAATCACCCTGTAATGCACGAAACGTGCCAACGTTTGAATCACCACTTTTGTAGTAAGTTTTAACTATTTTTACGCATTCTTCCGTTGTTAAACTTTTCATATTCGTAAATAGCAAACCTTTTACTAACTACGAGTAAATAACACTTCAAATGACAGGTATTTAATAGCTGATAACCTTGGCAGTCCGGCAGTTTTGAGACTTTGCATATACTTTTTATTTATTAATTAAATGGTTAACTAAAACCTATATTCACTAGTATTGGAGAGCGGGCACCCCAACTTATAAACTTGTTAAGGGACGTCATAAACAGTAGTCGTGCTTATTGAAAGTAGTAAAACTATACGAACTTTCACTGCCAAAATGGGCGGCATATTATAGAAGAGAAGAGAGCATTTGTGGTGACAAATCGATACATCGTTCATGATGCTGTAGCTTTACAAGAGTTACAATTGAGACGAATTTATCCAGTAGGGCAAAAGTTGTTTATGCATTCAATGCACTGTGGATCTTAATTAGTGGCGGATCTTAATAAAGGTTGATGGGGTATTATATATTATGTAACGAACTACTTGTGCTGCTAATAACATAAAATGCTAATTTTCCTGGGAATTGTGCGTATTGAAGAGCGAATTGCCGTCAATCGTTTTTACACTCACCATCACATAATATCATGGAATATCATGTCTTCATTCATGTCATTCATTCCATTTGTAACAACTAGAAATACTCATCTGAGACCCCGTAAAATGCACGAATATATATTTCTGATAGCCTTAAAACCCAATATCGATCTAATCACGTATGGCCGCCCAAGCTTATAATTGCCTGTCAAAAGCACAGTTAAGGTCACACCACTTGACCTAGGATGCCAAAATTTGGCAACATATGTCCCACGTTTGTAAGAAAGCTAAGTTCCAAATGGAGCAAAATCGAGAAGATGCCTGCCTATTAAATGAAAAATATCCAAAATTTCTACTACCGATAAATTCGATAGCATCATATTATTGTGTGCAAAAAAAAAGCTTTTTTGTTAAAAATCGTCATTTATTCCTTAAAATCTACTTTATTTTTTTCAAATCCTTCCTCCAGGACACAACACATTTATGCAAATTTTTTCCAGTCCTCGAAGCATGTCAAATAGTTAATTTCACGCATGGCCTTTAGAGTGCTCTGCGAATCATGCTGTGTCTCTAGAATCAACTCAAGTTTGTCGATGCTGAGTCTCTTCAACAAACTCAAGGGTGTAAAATGTATGTCCCCGTAGGGGTCTTTTGAGTTAAGGAAATAGTCAAACGGTGCCATATAGCAGATATGATGACTGTGGATCGATATATATTGAGATTTTGGCGAAAAACTTACGAAGATCCAATGCAATGTGGGATAATGTAGTATTCTTGTGTACAAATCAAGAGTTGTCTGCCCATAAATCCGGCCTCTTTTTGCCGAAGACGCACAACATTCAAACAATATTCTTTGTCGACAGTTTGGCCCAGCGAAAAACTCATAATGCATAATGTACGACTGTAATAAAAAAAAAAAAACTCTCAGCATTATTTTCATTTCTTAACAGCTTTGGCGCCATCCTTTCAGTCTTGCTTTACCTTTGTAATCTTGAGAACACGACTTGTCTATTGTTCCCGGATTATATCTTGCTGGTTACTAGATTTTAAAACGATGCTCTCTTCGAAAAAATGAGGTATTTTTCGTACCAACCTAAATTTTTTTTAAAATGGGGTCGACTAATCCCCTCGAGATGCCTATATCATCAACAAAGTCCACTAATTTTTAATCGAAGGCTTTTAACAGAGTACGCATTTACCCATTCATGAGGAACCCACAAACATCTTAGTGGGAAATGAAAAATAATTGCTCACACTTTATTTATGAGAAAAGAGTAACGGCATGTGCACCCTATCCACGACGGTGGGTAGCTATGCACAAACACAACCATGTGTATTGGCGTTTACACATTACAACACTACTAATGAGAAATTAGGTGCCCTCATGGGTAACTACCCGCCATAGTTTATAACTCTTACAACAGCCACACTATATCATGAATGATGTGAAACTTGACACACCACACTGCCGTCTAGAACTCATGGGCCCATGAGTGGGTTTATAGGTATATAAATGTATACAAGCGATATTTTCTTATTTCTCAAGGCGATGTTTGTGGGCTACTCATTTAGCGAGTGGATTGCTTATTACTCATAAAATGTGTACTCTGATTTTTTTTAAGCACCATATCTCGGCTTTGTTGAATGTGACTTTAACAGTTGGAAGTTGATGGTTGTCCGAGGCGCTGTTCGTATTCAACTCTTCCTCTAAAATATTTATGACACTTGCAAACATATCTTTCAGGCAAAGTCTGATCACCGAAAACTGTTTGAAGTAAACCAAATGCTTTCTCAGCAGAAATTCCTTTTCGTAAACAAAATTTAATGCAACTTTTTTGCTCAACAAAATTATACTTTCTAGAACTTAGAGAAAGATATTTCTGAAATTCTATATATCTACGTAATCAAAATTGAAAAATGGTTTTAAATTTCTGGATTTGTCTTAAATTTTGGTTTTATTCCTGAACACTCCTAAAACCAAACAATTTCACATGAATACACATTATAAGGAGTTAGCTGGTAAATTATAATATTAGTGTGACGAGATTTGTAATTTCATATTACAGATATTACAATGCTCGCTAAAGTTCTTAAAAACTTATATTCTATAAAACAAAATTAGCTAATAACTACAATTAAATATTGAATATTCCGCAGAAATTCTTGTTAAATAAAAATTTGAATAGTATGTTTCAAAAAGTTAAACTTTCCACAACAAATTTGCCATAACCATCTACGCAAAGTTTCGCGATTTTATCTTTGAAAACAAACAATAATTGCTAATTTTTTGAAACGAAACCTCCAATAATTTTTCTTTGTGCAACTGATGGCATTCAGTTCTTCTTCATTCGCCGTTTTTCCAGCTAAAAAAAAGTGAAAATTTCAAAATGCGTTCATCATGTTTGCCATCATAATTTAGAACTTTTATTTAGCCCGGTCCATTCGTTACGTTTATTTGTTAAACTTCACAGGTGCATTGTTGGCTTTGGTTATTCTGCTTTGGTTTTGCTTACTGGTATTGACACTGTTATAGCCAGCCCTGTTGGCCATCTGATTTGGAGACTGAAAAATACTTTAAGCTAACGAAGCGTGACCGCAGCAGCAGCGACAACAGCCGCTCCACATCAACAGCCAGCACCAAACCTTAAAAGAGATCAACACAAAAAGGGTCTCCCCCATCACATAAAGGCAGCAACAATTATTCATGCGAGCATAAAGTACAAACAGCAGGCAAACAATACATTTGGTTTTTAGGTATACGAATACAGAGAGTGTTATGTTTAAAAGATATACATACTTACATTAGGGCGATTCACGCGAATTAAACTTTAGTGATGAGAAAAGAATACGCTTTTGTCAAGAGAAAAAAATACGTAATTTTTGATAAAATTACAATGCTGCTCACGTACATTTATTGCTAGTTTATAAATCGCATTCCAATCCATTGTAATAACAAATTATTTTCGTTGTTGAGTCGGCCTAATGCATTGTGCTCCACTTAGACGACCACGTAGTAATGTATTGAATTACCCATACGAATGACACCTGCTTCGAAGCTGATCTTTTGGCTAAAGTGATACAATCTTCTCATAAAAGAAACATGCAACATTTTGTGTACAAAAAAGCGGAAACATTTGGCCTTTGAAACTTTTTTGGGAGTTCCATGTAAAACCCTTTTTTATTGTTTGCTACAATAAAATCAATGTTTCAGAGCGTTTCAAACTTTGAGTGTTAATTGTAAGCTTGTCATGCTTCAATGCAAATGAAAAATTATAACTGAACTCACACGATTGGGGAGGATTAGGTAAAAAAAAAATAGATACAAACATGTACGAATTGATATTTTTTTATATTTGTTTTGTTAACATTGAACTTGAAAATATTTAATGCTAAAAACACACATTATGGCTGGTGAATTCCAAGTGGTGTACAATAACAAATACCCGTTTTATTTTTTTAGGTACTTGCTAATTCATACTTATTTAATTCGGAGCAATTGGCGATTTGGGTACCAAAATCACCTTAAGGTAATGCTCACCTTAAGGCAAACTCGAGTTCAAACTAAAACTGATGTGATCACATCCTCATAATACTACATCGAACTATTTGATATTACATCAAGGTAACACAATATATCTGAAGCACAAGCAATCTGTATTTTGCAATCCAATTAGGATTAGCCAAATATAACGCCATTGTTATAAGATGGATAAGCTTCATATATCTGTGGTCACAACCCATAACAGCCTAAGTCTGTTTTTCAATATTTTCAGTACAGGAGTTTAAAGTTTTGAATCTTCACTGAAAATCAGGAGAAGGTGTTTTTTGGAAAACTTTGCTGCAGATTCCAAGGAAACGAATTTCTTTACTTAGTTGTTAACAAAAAATAGTTGTTTATTCTCGCAGTCAAAAGATATTATCGAAAAAGACACTTAGGCTCTTATGAATTGTTGAACGAAAGAAAGTCAAAAAGTTCATGTTGAGTTAGGCTATTATTCCAGATTAAATAAAAAACTTTAAGTTTGGAGAAAGACCTTAACCCAATTTATGTTTATCAAAAAACGAAATTGTAATTCAGAATAAGAGCTTAACTCAAGTTAGAAAAATAAAATTGTTTCTTTATTTTTTGGTTTAACGACTTAAGTTGATTTAGGGCAATGATGAAAAAATAATGTTTATATTTGTTGTAATCTTAAATTGACTTAGGCAGTTATGCCAAAACAGTCATTTAGAAAAATAACTTAAGCTATTAGGATTTTTAGGATTAATTGCCTTCCTAGAAGAGATACAAACATGAAAAATTTAGAGCAAATAAATTTAGATACGCTGAATACGATGGTGCTAATAACTCAATTGTGTCCTAACTCGAGTTAGGCTGTTACGGGTTGTGACCACAGATATATCGTACTCACTAATATGGACTGCGTTCTAGATTGATGCGGACGTTGTCTCGACTCATCTTTATATAAGTAGACATGTCTAAAACACTCTGCCCTCGAACATGATACATTAACCTTGCTCTTTTTCCAGCGAAAATTTCTGTTTTTATGAAATTATCGTTAGGAATGGGAATACGGTCCATTTAGTGGTTTCACAACCACCAGTCTGGCAAGGCTGTCAGCCATTAAATAACTGTCATCTGAAGTGTTATTTTTTAGTGAAAGATTTGCCTTTTACGAAAATGGGTCGTTTAACAACCGAAGAACACGTAAAAATAGTTAAAACTTACTATAAAAGTGGTGATTCAAACGTGGACACTGTTCGTACATTACAGGTTGTGGTTGTGGTCGTCACAATCGACTTACTGTGCATGAAATTGGTAAGATTACATAGAAATTTGAAGAGACTGGAAGCATTACAGATGTGATCAGGCTTGTGCAACATCGCAGTGTAGGCATTGTACAAACTATCGCTTCTGTAAGCGAAAGTCTGGCGGATAATGCGAATTTGTCGACTCTTCTCGTTCCCAGCAATTGGAATTATATTAATGCTCATTATGGCGTATTTTGCATTTGGATTTGCACCTCCATTAATATACTCGTAGATTCTAACTCACGCAATAATTGAAGTCGGTTGATTATTCACAACGTCGTAAATATGCTGACTGGGTGCTGCAGTTACAAGCTTTCAATATTGATATTTCGACGGAAATTTCCATCAGAGATGAAGCTTATTTCTCATTCGGTTTGTACGCCAACAAGCAAAATTGTCGTATATGGGCTGCAAAATTGTCGCAGAACCCAGCAGTGATTCGGGAAAGCCATTGCATCCGGAAAAAGTGAATATTTGGTAGGCATTATGGTCTGGAGGTGTCAAGGCGACGTATTTTTTCGAAAATGGCGCAGGAGGAGCCTTCAATTCGGAGCGCTATGGCCGTATGATAACTGACTGTTTTTGAACTGCAATTGATGATTATGAACTGGACAATATGTGGTCTCAACAACACGGTGCCACGAGCCACACAACATGACCGATTTTGGCTTTATTGCATGGGAATTTTCCAGAAAGTGTAATTTTACATTTTGGCGACGACCATGCGATTTGACGTCGTTAGACTTTTTTTGTGGGGTTGCGACCGTGTTTGCTCGGATAATCCCCATACGTTAGAGCATTTGAAAACCAACAAGTTATCGCAGAGATGCCACCCGAAGTTTGTTAAGTTAAAAGTACCCGACAAATATTTTCGATATATAAAACCGACTTATTCTCAATAGAGAACTCAACCGACCGTGTCGCGATGGTTAGTACACTCGACTTTCATTCGCATAATCGTGGGTTCAATTCAGCATAGGTAGTTACCTACTATATTTTGAGCGGCAGTAACCTCGCTGGCAAACATTTCGAGTAGTCGAGTAATTGACAAGTCTTTTAAATGCTTCTCAAACTGTGACATTCGGAATAGTCGTTAAGCCGTTGAGCCCCTTTAGTAAGTGAGAAGCTCTCCTATATCTCATTCATGGGGTATAATGAAATTTGTTTTTTTTTTTATTTTCAACGGAGCCCTGGTTAATTACAACTTAATAACTGATTTGATAAGCCTCGGATATGTAAAAGTGTTAAATTAGTAATTAACGCCTTTTGTATTTAAATCGTAAAAGTTGTGAAAATTTTCAATATTGGGAAAACTGAATGGAAATCAATATACGGATGCTGGGCGAATTACACTCCGCTTTGTTTGACTAGAACACTTAACCAGCACAGAATTGCCAGTCAGGTGAACTGAGTCATATATCGTATACCTTTACCGAACGTCCTTTTGTGTTGCTGTTTGAATTTGAATTGAAGCATATAATACATATGAATATAAAATGCAAAACTGCAACTTTCTGAAATCCTCCGTTTGGGAAATATAGAAGTACCACCGATTTCCGTTAAATCGTCCTATTTTTATGTGCTGCACTGCCGATGTAGTGCAATCCATTTTCATTCGTAGCACCAAATGCCTGTAACTTCCTCCATTTGCAAAATGTAGAAGTATCACCGGTTTTTGTTAAATCGACCTATTTTTATGCATTGCACCCTAAGAGGTGTGGTAGTGCAATGCATTTTCATTCCAAGTACTAAATGCCTGTAACTTCAGGCTGTTAATTATTATTACAATGAAAAACTAATAAATTTCGATAAATCAACGAGGGAGGTACCAGAATGGGCCTGGCAACATCGCCCATTCTCAGAATTTAGTTTACCATGATATAAGACCAAATTGATACAACCAATTGGAAGATAGTATGTAGGTAAGAACATATGGCTTTAATCGGTCATTTGTATGGGAGGTACCGGAGGGGGCATGGTTGCTTGATCGATTTCCCTCCAATATTAAAGAGAATTGTAAAACAATGTAACGGATAAAAATCTAAACTACTTCGACTGACTAATTAGAAATTACTAAGAATTGATTGAAGATCGAAAATGAACTAATTTGTGTGGGAGGTACGAGAATGGGTCTGGCAATGTGCTCCGTATTCAGTCTGAAGCTCTACTTTGGTAGAGTCTTAATGTATGATAAATTGGACAACCGATCGGAAGATACGACATCAAAACTATATGAGAAAGGGTGGAGTTAATCGGTTTTCTTTTTCAATTTTGCCAGGAACTATAAAATACCGTAAGAGACAACAATTTGGGTTGCTACATGGAGGAAATTGAATTCCTCAGAAAGGATGGCCCGATATTGGGCATTTGAAATCCCTGAACATCTGGCAAAAATTGTCATATAAATGTGCGTCAGTTATTACGCACCAGCCGGATGGAGATTGCTCAATTGTCTTAAAAAGTCGTGAAATGCATTTGGCCAAAAAAATTTCAGTTGGTACTTTAGATGATTCCTTCTATGTGTTATATTTCTGGCTCTAACAAATGATATATACCTTCATCCCTTCGGATGAAGGCATAAAATGAATCTTTCAGTATATATAATAATCAGTAATCAATTTGTAATATCAATTTTTCGCCCACAGGCAGAAAAGGGCTATTTTCTGCATGTGTTTCATTTAACAACCATCAATGTTTAACGATCATCAATGCTGGCTTGGTCATAGTTTGCACCAGCTCACCGTGATCCGACCATGACCTTTTTCTTTTGGCGTTATCATAAATGTCCCACTTTTCATCACAAATCACCGTGCGCTTCAGAAATGTGTCGATTTTGTTGCAGTTCAGTAGCGATTTGCAGACAGAGATTTCTTCCTGGAGGTTTTTTGACACTCCTACATCAAGCTTCTGTTTGTTATTCAGACTTGTTCAAGTAGTTCACAAGCGGTTGGCCATTGGTTAATCGAAACAGTGCTTACACGACGGACAGACTTGGCGATTTATGTTATTCTATTGAGATGTTCGATAATTTGTATTTCAGAATGTGCTGCATTCTATAAATTACGTAAACGAAGTTTTAAAGTCTCAACTTGATTCCTTCTAGTTAATATAGCAGCTTTTGTAAAAATATGGTGTATTGGTGTCATCCTATTTTTGAATATCACAATGCAATATATTCTATGAAAGGTTATTGACAATTACATGCTATACTCCTAATCTGTTAAGCCAATTGCTTTGACTTCTACAATATATCTTATGGATGAAACTTTCAACGCCACTTTCTCCCAGCATTTGATCATTCCCTACCAACTGTCAAATTTGTACCTTCGAATCTTTGAAAGATATGGATGAAAATATTAAACCGTGTGGGCAGTGCAAATGCACGCCTCTAGCCATGATTTGACGTAGCCTCTAACAACCTTCTGATTGACGTATAGATGGTACCAGTAGTTTGAAAAAAAATTATTTTAGTGAAAAGTGGCAACCTTATAAAACATATGTTTTAAGTTTCAAGCGCCACATTGTTTAGTATTTTCATTTGAGCTACTTAAAATAAACGATCTCAATAAATTTGTAGACGTGGAAAAATTGGGCACCGCTGTGCAATTCAATACTTCCATTTGAAAAATCTCAGTCCAATCAATATTAAAACCGAGCTAGATTCTACTCTGAGGGAGTCTGCTTCTTCATTTACGACTGTAAAATATTAGTTAGCAGAGTTTAAGCGAGGCCGTACGAGCTACCAAGACGAACACCGTAGTGGTCGACCATTTAAGGTATCCACGCCAGACATGGTCAAGAAAATCCACAAAATGGTATTGGATAATCGTCGGCTCAAGGTGCATGATAGGCACTTCAAAAAGTCCTATACATCATATATTGACCGAAGATTTGTAGATGAGAAAGCTGGGCGCAAGATGGGTGCCATGCATACTTTCAATACAGCAAAAAGAACATTGTAAAGATGTTTCAGTAGTTTCAGTAGTGTTTGGCAATGTTTCTCCAAAATAAAGCCCAATTTTTACGTCGATTTATAACCTTGAATGAGACATGGATCCACCATATCACACCTGAGACAAAGCAACAGTCAAAGCAATGGACTGGAATGGAATCGTGGAATCGTGTCCACATAAGGCGAAGACGGTTCCATCTGCTGCCATGGTCTTGGCTTTTGTTTTTTGGGATGCGCATGGAATTATTTGTATTGATTATCTTCAGAAAGGAAAAACCATTAATGGCGAATATTAGGCGAATTTATTGCAGTGTTTAGGTTATGAAATTATGGAAAAAGATCGCATTTGACGAAAAAGAAAGTGTTGTTTCATCAAGACCATGCTCCAGTTCACACATCTACTATTGCAATGGCCAAAATTAATGAATTAAAGTTCGAATTGCTTCATCGCAAACCTTATTCGCCAAGTTTAACTCCTTCGGACTATTTTCTATTTCCAAAGCTGAAAAAATGGCTCAGTGGTAAAAGATTCTCTCTAATAACAAAAATCAAGCCGTCAAATGTGATACGATAAATACGAATTCAACGCACCGTGTGGATTCTTTTAGGCTTTGACCGGCAGTGTTAGGCTTTCAACAGCTGTTGGGAGAGTACTGAAAAAGTGAAAAAAAAAACAATGAAAAGGTGAAGTCTACTATTGATAGCTATTTTAAGGGGTTGGACAGTTCTTATTATAAACAGAATACAGAAGCTACTGAATATCGCTAGAAAAAGTTTGTTGAGGTAGAAGGAGGTTATGTTGAAAAATAAAGAAACCCTTTCCCAACTTTATTGTGTCTTGTCTGTTTTGTCTAGTCTATTTACTAGTCATGATAATCACATCAATATTGTGGCTGATATAAAGTTATATTTTTCAGCAATCTCTGTACTACAATTTATAAGCTTTTATACGGTTGTACGATTTCTATCCCACTGATAATTCATAAAAAAAATATATCATTCATTCAAACAACTGTGTGGGCGGTGCCGTGGTTTAATCGTCAAAACATTTTATCAAAATCAATCATCGATTACTGTGACGATGAGGAAGTTACGTGAAATTTTTGGAAGAAACAACGTGCCAACAAGACGCACTATTTATCATGTAGTGAATGATTTCGAAGAAAGAGGGTCTGTAGCTGATAGGACCAAGCATAGATTACAACGTACTGCAAGATCGGCTGAAAACATTACTGCTGCTCAAGAAAGTGTTCAAAACAATCCATTAACCTCAATTCGACGACGTGCTCAGGAGCTTGGTTTTCAAAGAACAACTTTGGCCATAATTTTGCACAAGGATTTGCATTTGTTTCCATTTAAGATTTAGTTGACACAAGAACTTCTTCCACAAGTTCATTTACGCCGCCGTACATATGCCAATAGGATGTTACAGCTCGCCCATGACAACCCCGATTTTCATGAAAACATCATAATGAGTGACGAGGCACATTTTCGTTTGAATGAATGAATGTGAATAAACAGAATAGTCGGTTCTGGCCAATGGAAAACCCTCAAATTATTCGTCAGTCACCTTTGCATCCATTAAAAGTGACAGTCTGGTGTGCAATTTGGTCAGGAGAAATCATTGAACTTTACTTCTTTGTAGCTGAAAACGGCGTAACGGTAACTGTCAATGGGGAGATATATTGTGATATAATTGAAAAGTTTTTAACGCTACAACTGCATACTTTGGGCTTGATTAACATGTGGTTTCAACAAGACGGTGCCACATCGCATACAGCCAGGATTACAATGGAATTACTACGAGACCTCTTTCCACAACAAGTTATTTCAAGAAATGGTAATGTTGATTGGCCTCCACGGTCGCTCGATTTGACTGCTCCGGACTTATTTTTGTGGGGATATCTGAAAAGCAAAGTTTATGCAAACAAACCAGAAACGCTTGAGCAACTCGAACAAAATATTTGAGGTGCAATTAATGAAATACCGCGTGAAATGTGTGGGAATGTAATGAAACATGTGCTCGAAAGGGCTTGCATTTGTGAGGCTAACAGAGGCGGACATTTATCTGACATTGTATCAGATATCAGATCAATATAAGATCCATTTTCTTTCATTTAATTATATACAAACAAAAATTATATACAAACAAAGTAGTATATTTCCCGATGGACACCCTGTATAAATATCTGTCTATCTCCAACCCATCACTCTCAAAAGAGTACCCTTTTCTAATTAACAGTACACATACATGACATGAAATGTCTGTTAGAGGATTGTAACATCTTTGTGTAAAGTAGAACATGGGAAAATCGTGTCTAATTGAATAGCAAAAAGCTACACACACGCACACATACACACACACAACATCATATGCAGCACGTAACACAAGATGTATAACCCGACATGTGTGGACGAATGTATGTTTCGAAATATGCACGATTTCGGGCAATCCCTTTGAGTTTGAATATTATTAAATTCTCATTATTAATTTTGGACACCGACATTGCATGCTTTTAATAATTATAAATATTTAATTATCGATGGGAAAACAAACCAGCAACACAAAACGTTGTTACGTTAGAAAGCAAAACTAACTAAACCAAAAATACATTCGAATACGTTGTTTATAATTTAGGCCATAAAAGAAACTTCCGTTTCCGATGACTTCACAAATAGATATAATTGCTAACCAACAAATTACATATTGAAGAATTCAATTAAAAGAATTTTAATTAGTATAACAAATCCAGATAATTTAGTATTATTTTATAATTCTGATAATCTCTTATCATTGGTGGAAAAGCCCATATGTATAATGTTGCAACTCAAGTTGCATTGCTCTTTTTTTCTGGTAACGCATTTTCACAACGTATTTCCGTTAGCAATTATTCATTTGCTGTCACTTGCAATTATGTTATCGATTACGTTCACGCAATAATATGTCATATTAAATCGTCAGAAATCCCAAACAACATTATTGACGAAAACGCTTCGAGAATAACTAATGAGGTCTTAATAGGTTTTTGAGTAATTTTTCGCATACGATATACCCTCCTTTTGCCATCCGTCCATCCATTGGTCCGTTCGCCTGCTTTTCTGGTTGTCTGTCTATTTGGCTGTCTGCAAATTAAGACATCGCAAGTAAATGAACTTTTGGCAAACTAATGACGCATTTATTTTATTATTATTTCAGTTTTTGTTTTTACTGCCTTCCAACGACTTTGATTAATTGAAATAAGATCTCTGGTTTGCCAGTGACTGTCGTTATAAGCTGTGTTTGGGGTGGCTACACGTGTATGTAGTGGGGAGGCAACATGCCATACATACATACATATTGGACTCTTGCTTAATTATTGAAATTTATTGACTAACTGACCAAATACGAGTATGTTAATGCTATTAATATCGATTAACTTGGAAAATTTATGAAATAATTACTAATTGTGATGACTTGGTAATGGATAAAAATGTGTAGAATGGATGAAAGATATAAACGGAGGCATTGCAATTTAATGGTTTCGGAACTGTTAAAGATTTCAATAATACCCATCTCAAACGATTGGTTTGATTTAATAAATATTCAAGAACTTATGCACGGATAACTTTGTGAAATGATAAAAATAAATGTTATCCATTTAATGATCGGTCTGGCAAGGTTGTCATCTGTTAAATATCTGTCATCTGAAGTATTCAGGTATGTTCCAGATTCTACTTTGAAGTAAAAGTGGTTTGAAATCACTTCAATTTGACACTTGGTTGTTCTGAATTTTACTTTTTACTTTTAATTTCTGTTTTGTTTTCGAACATCAAATCGTAGTGAATTGCATTGTTCTAGAAATTACTTTTAGGCAAAAAGAAGTGGTATAAAAATACTTTGAAATTTTATTGTGAAACAAAAATTTTTCCAAGTAAACATGTAAGTATAATAAATAAAAGTGGTCAGATTCCTTGGGTTGAATAAAAATTTTCCTTGTTTGAAGAGGAAAACACAAGAACACAACGCAGGATGCAATAATGCTACGTTTTGTGCAAAACAGTCCAGACCTGGAAAAAGGGGACCATGTAAAATTGGAAGAATTGTGGAATCTTTTTGCGGCTTAGTAATTTCCACGTGAGTTTCATCAGTGCATCCTACTACACCGGGAATACCAAATTTTTGCACGAAGTGGCGCTTAGACAAATTTTGTTCATCAACTGTCATTTTCAATTTAATCCGCCTAGGACAAATATATTTTTCTAGAACAATAAGCACTCGATTTAAAATTTTGCAGGTGGTGCTCCCTGCTAAGGCCACATTAGTGTCTTTTCCGACCCCTCTTTGAAATCCTTCTTCTGCTAAAAATCTTAATGTGGCAGCAAGCTGTAGTTCTGCCGGAATGGATGACTTGGGCAGTCTCAATAATAATAATAGTTTTTATTAAAAGTATATTGAATGTACTTAAGTACACACATGTGTGTACTTATGTAGTGTCGCCCATATCCAGAGGATTTGAGTGATCCCGCAAAATCCGCCTTTGTAATTTTGCTCTTGCGTATTCATTGGTTTGGTATACAGTGGACACTAACACCGCATTCGTTATTTATTTATCATTATTTATTTATTTATTTATTTGCCCTTATTATTTATTAATCCTTTAATTTTATGAACAAAAAATCGCAAATAGTAGTTTTAATGAATAAATTTTATTTTCAAGTCAATATCAGCTGTTTACAACTTCTGTTTTCGAACTTCATTTCATATGAGAAAATGAAACAACAAACCGCTTTATTTGCAGGACATCCAAAACGAAACGTTAACTTTTCAAATCGTATTTTACTTTAATTCCACTACTTTTTTGGAATATACCTGATTATTTATTATGAATATTTGAAAGGTTTGATATTCACGAATATGAATCGTTTAAATAAATAGTTAACATAATACAAATGTTAATAATTAAATAGTTAAAAATTACTACAAAAGTGGTGATTCAAACATGGGCATTTTTCGTATATTAAATCGTGAGGAATCGGTAAGGAATTGACAAGATTATAAAGAACTCTCAAGAAACTGAAATCATTACAGACGCGGTCTATCCTGCAATATACGCACTGCCGAAAATATCGCCTCTGTTAGTAAAAGTGTGGCAGATAATCCGAATTTATCGATTCCACGAAATTCTCTGCAATTGGACTTATCTTACAGCTTATTGTAGCATATTTTGCATTTAAATTGGCACCTCCATCCAAATAGAGTTCAATTCACGCAACAATTAAAGCCGGCTGATCATTCATAACATCATAAATATGCTGATTTTTCGAAAAAAAAAATTCTTTAGCGATAAAAATCATTTCTTACTCGGTGGTTACGTCAACAAGCAAAATTGTCACATATGGGGCTCGGAGAACCCAGACGTAATTTTGGAAAAGACATAGCATCCGGAAAAAGTGACTGCTAGATGTGCATTATGGTCTGAAGGTGTCATTGGGTCATATTTTTCTTTCGAAGATAACGCTGGAGGAATCATTGGCGTCAATTCAGAGCGCTATGTGCTTATGATAACCGATTACTTTTGACCTGTATTTGAAGATTATGAACTGGACGATATGTGGTTTCAACAAGGCAGTGCCACGTGCCACACACCACGACCGATTTTGGCTTTATTGCATGAGAAGTTTCCAGAAAACGTAATTTCACGTTTCGGCGACATTAATTGACCACCAAGGTCTTGATACCGTTAGACTTTTTTGTGAAGCTACGTCAAAGACCACGTTGACGCGGTTAATCCCCAAACGTTAGAGCATTTGAAAACCAATATTTGTCAAGTTATTGCCGAGATACCGCTCGAAATGTGCGAAAAAGTGGCTGAAAACTACCTTAAAAGGATCCACTGTTGGAACCAATCCAGAGACGAACATTTAAATGACATTGTCCAAGCATTATCTTTTTCTTTATATATATAATTCTACTGTACGGGCGTTGTCAGTGAACTCCTCCTAAACGGCTGGACCGCTTTGCATAAATTTTTTTATATGCGTCTGGGTGGTGCCCGGGATGGTTTAGATTTACAATTCGGTCCAATTGGACAAAGGGGCGTGGTACCTCCCATACAAACAAAAAATTAAAAATCAATTATTTCTGCTCCTGCTTACGGTATTTGAACAAAATTTGGTGCGTAGGTTTGGTGTACATATCTTAAGTGCTACTGTAAATATAGGCGGGATTGGACAATGGGGCGTGGTACCTCCCATACAAACCATAAATTAAATATCCAATATTTCTGCTCCTGTTTACGGTATTTGAACAAAATTTGGTACATCGGTTTGGTGTACATATCTTAAGGGCTACTGCAAATATGAGCGGGATTGGACAATGGGGAGTGGTACCTACTATACAAACCACAAATTAAAAAGCAATTATTTCTGCTCCTGCTAACGGTACTTAAACAGAATTTTGTATTTCGGTTGAGTGAACATATTTTAAGTTCTTCTGCAAATATAGGCGTGGCACCTCCCACAATAATCTTCTTTATGTATATAATTCTACTGTACGTGTGTGTGTCGCTGAACTCATACTAAACGGCTGGACCGATTTGAATAAATCATTTTCAGTGAATATTATTTTAATTCGTTGAGTCGCGCATCATTTTCTGAAACAAAAATGATACTGGTGGCCTTTCTTATTATAATAGACCGATTGGCATGAAACACTTCCAATAAAAATAAAATTTAAAGGCAAAGCAACGTTTGCCAGGTCGGCTAGTAATTAAATACAAGTTTCATCTAAATAAAAGCTTCATATGTGTTTTATTTAACTTTACTTTTCAAGCCGAAAAATGCATAACCCAGGGTGTAATACAAAAAATATCCATCGTGACATTGAAACTGTAATTTAGAATTTTAAGAATTATCCGACTTAGATCAAATATTATATTCTGTCTATTATGTCTATTCCAGTCGCCACATAAGAAGAAGAAAAATAAGATCAAATATACACCATTTTGTTCGATAACTTATTGCCATTCTGAAGGTAATTGCATTACGCCTTTCTCGTAAAAGCCTTCGAAACAACCGATTTTCTCAAGCCTCTGTTGAGACAAAATTTTCACCAGCAAAATCATTGGCCATAGGCGAAAATAGATGGTAATCACTTGGTGTCAGGTTCGGACTAAAAATTAAATGCAAAAGAACCTCCTAACGAAGCTCCTGGAGGTAGCGGTGAATCACTTTCGGCATGTGTGGTTTGGCGTTGTTCTGTTATATTATTGGATTTTTTTATTGGAATCGATAAATTGGTCTTTGCCATTTAATTTTTAAAGATAATTATGTAAATGTTGTCCGCTGCTCCGTCTCAAAATGTCCATTCGGAAGGTTCAATTTTTCGTCTCTTTTTCGAGCATTTCGACCTGTGTTGCACGAATAACGCGTTTTATGTTATCCTGTAAGGCTTTAATAGTGTTCGGCTTGTCCACATAGTCTAAGGACTTGACATAGTCAAGAGACGTTAAATCACTAGATCTTGAAGGCCAACTCACAGGGCCAAGCCGACTGGCTGCTTTGACTGCTCACCAAATTTATCCCTCAACAAATCCATTGAAACCACATGTCAACCAAGTTCAACTCAGCCAATTGGGACAAATCGGCTCGATATCGTTCGCCGTTGACGTTAACGTTTCTTCCACGGTCGTCTTTGAAGAAAAATGCACCAATGATGCCACCAGCCCATAAATCACACCAGACTGTCATTTTTTGGGAAGGATGCATCGGTAATTCATGTATGGCATGTGGCTGTTCATTACTCCATATGCGACAGTTTTGTTTTGTTTTTCCGTTCGGCAAGAAATGAGCCTCATCACTGAGCACAATTTTTCGATAAAACAGCGGATTTTCATTGAGCCTTTGTAAGGCCCATTCACCAAAAATTAGACGTTGTGGTGGGTCATTCGACTTCAATTCTTGCGTGAGTTGAATTTCAAATCGACGTGTAAAATGTTCCTTGTGGTTGAGTAACACATATCCAATCGCTGAGAACGGCGACGAATTGACATTTCAAGATCGTCATTAACACTGGTCGCTACGGCTGCAATATTTTCTTCGGTACGCACTCTATGCATGCGAGTCGATGGTTTTATGTCCAACAAAGTAAATTTGGTGCGAAATTTGGAGATAACTGCACGAATTGTTGATTCAGCAGGTCGATTATGACGACCATACAATGGTCGTATCAAACGATGCACATTTATAACAGAGCACGAATTTTGATAATAAATTTTAACGATTTGCAATCATTGCTCGTCTGTTAGTCCTTCTATGATGAAATGGCAGAGTATACTGTACACTTTTCACGTTGACAGATGACGTTTGGACGCCTTTACTAACCCGTGCTGTCAACATGAAAAACTTAAATCTTTGAAAATCACCCTGTATTATACCTTGCATGAAGTAATGGTGTGATATGGGGGACTGTTTGGTTTCATTGACTGTGGAATTCATGTGGAATTCTGATAAGTCTTCTATTTTAGACTTAGCAAAATTTCCCAAGAAACTTAAGATTTTTTAAATTCGGACAGGTACATATTTGGTAAGGGCAGAATGTTGGATGTTTTTATCTATCTCGGTTACACCGGCAGTAAAACCATTGATGTCAATAGGCTATTAGGTGAAGAGTATTGCTTACAAACAGGCGATACTATGGGTTCAGCAAGCGCTATGGTGATTATGTCCTCCCCGTTAAAAAGGATTCTAAGTTTACCTTATCTGTCCTGCGAACGATTAACATTTGTGAGTTTTTGAAAGAAAATTTGTCTGCAAATAATAATAAATAAAGGAATAATAAACTCGGCCATGACTTCCTACATACACGGTTTCTATCGTCCTATTTCGGATGGAAGATGGTACGTGTCCACCTGTCTTTCTTGAACGATCTCTAGCATTTGAATTAGGTTTAACGAAAGATAATACGAGCAAGCTGCTGTTAGGTTTATATTTTATTAAACTAAATTAATTAGATTTTTGATACAAATCTAATAAACTTTGCCATAACTTCCTTTATGTAGTTTTTGTGGTCGAAAGCATTTTTATAATCGACAGGAAGCTGGTATGTGTCGACCTATTTGTTTAGAGCGATCTCCAGGATTTGCTTTAGAATGAATATTGGATGCACCGAAATATAGAAACTGTTGTTAAATTTACATTATATTAAATGAAATTAAATAAATTTCAAATAGTTACATATGCATATGAATGCAATTAAAACTCAGTTCAGCAGAGTTTATATAAAATGTGATGTCTTAGACATGGTACATTTGACTGAAATTAAAATTTGTGAGTAATTTTGGGTATCGATATTTCGAATTCGCGAATTCGAACAAAACACGTATTCGTATATACTATATTTGCCCAAAATTTTAGAAATAATCAGGGGCTAGTTAGGAAAACGTGACGGTGTTTTTAGCTTATCCTGGGACATAATTTATCCATTTATCCATGATATATATAAATTGTAGTAAAAAGAAATTTATTATTTTTCCAAAAGATGCATTTAGTAATCTATATCTCGTATTGTGCAACTGCGATCAATTTACGCTAGACAGCATTACAAAAATACGATTTCGATACGAT
Organism: Philornis downsi; assembly: GCA_019455685.1. Classification (NCBI taxonomy): domain Eukaryota; kingdom Metazoa; phylum Arthropoda; class Insecta; order Diptera; family Muscidae; genus Philornis; species Philornis downsi. The sequence goes on from JAHXMU010025382.1 coordinate 688,586, forward strand.
TTTACTCAAAAAACTACTCTGGGATTTCTTGACTCATTATTACCAACAATGAGAAGAGATACACCATATTTCATAGCTTCTCTTCGAAAAAGGCGAAAACGCAAACCAGGAGGCTGAAATAATGAGTAGTGTTTGTGATTCTGATACTGCAACAGACAATTTTGGTTTCGTCGATTCGCTTTGGTTAATTTAGATGTTAAAGACGCACCACTCTCTGGAAGGTCAATTGTTGAAAATATCGATAAAATGATGAAAATCGTCAAGTCATATAAGAACTGTTTAGAGCTTCCAGGAGCTAAGCAATGCAAACAAAACATAATTTGTAAGGTTGTATACAAAAAGAAGACCGATGTATGGATGTCACAAGAGCTAACGCAAAAAAAATAACTCATGGACCAAATTTCCATCTACGAATCACGAACCATTTTTGAAACGGGAGGTAATCGGGACTGTATTGCTATGTATTTGGTACGATTAGCAGGGAATCGTCTGCTATGAGCTGCTTCCTACGGATAAACTCTTAATTGGACACTTTGAAGTATTATAAGCATTCGTCCAGAAGCGACGAAATCTTGCCAATAGGAGAGAAATTGTGTTACATTGGGACAACACAAAGATCACACACATCGATATTGATTCGCAGGAAGTTTCGGAAGCTTAGCTGGGAGGTTATTGTGCATCCACTTTATAGTCTAAGCCTGACATCAAGAGATTAGCACCTATTTCTGTCTATGGCGAATGATTTTGCTGATAAAAAATTCGACTCAAGAAAAATTTGTGAAAATCGACTGCCTCATTTTTTTTTCCTTAATAGGGACAAAGGATTCTAAAAAAGAGGAGTAATGAAATTATCTTCAAAATGGCAACAAGTTATTAAGCAAAACTACGCATATTTGACTTAAATCGGATCGTTCTAACTATGCTAAATAAAGTCAACAATGTCTTGCACAAATAACGGACCACACACCTTTTGTATTCATCATGAACTTTTAGAAATGAGCAGAAATCGGGTTGGGAAACGTGAAGCTTTTTTTAATTTATGCAACATTTAATTCTCATATATATATCAAGGATCGCCACCGAAATATAATTAAACTCGAAAAAAGTTTTGATTTGTTTCAGTTTCTGGAACCCAGAGCAAATAAAAAAATACATTTTTATACAACATTTTTATTCCGTATCCGGAAACCGAATCAAAATTGTATTGAATTTTATTTCTGTTTCATATACACAAAACGAAATTACGAACAATTTTGTTTTTAATTCTTGCACTCGAAATGAAATTAGAATCAATTTTGATGTGAATTCTGTTCATGAAAATTTTTGTTTTGTATCAATTACTTATTTATTACTTACTTCAATTCTAAAAACAGGCACAAATTTTTAAGCCGCTGTGAAATTTTCAGAGAGGCTGATATCATAAATTCAGGAAATAAAATGTTCGAACCATTTTTACGTTTCGCAGTTTAGCGTCAGGCTTTTTTCTTCTACATTTGGTTTCGGTACTGATTCAGATTAAGAAACGAAACTGCATAGAATTAAACTTCGTTTGAGATTCTGGAATCAAAATATCTGTCTTATTATGTTTTGATAGAAAAACAGAATCAATATAAGCTTATAATTTTGTTTCGGATAAGAAACGAACCGATATATGAAGTGAGCTATGAATTAGAAAAAAAATTTCTGATGTACTTGAAATAAATTTTCAATATCATAACCGCAAGGGAACTGAGCTTGCGTGAAGTTTCCTGATTTATATTTAAGCAACCCCCAGAGAAAAAAAACGAAATTAAAATATTACCATTTCCTTTCCATTACAGTTCTATATTGAAAATTGGCCCTCTTTCTAAACTTTCCATGATTGTTGGAGTGTGAGTCAGGTAAGATCAGTAACCTGCTTAGGCATTCAATGCCAGTTCATCAACTCTCCCATATAGCTTGTTAAATAAGAATTATGTCAGCCTGGCGATGAGAAATCATAAAAAAAAAACCTAAAGCAAGCAATAAGCACAACATTTAGGAATCATATTAACTAGCATTTGTAGCACATGATTCGACAATATTTATAAAAATCACGCCATGATTATCATCCCCTCGTAAAAGTAATTCATTTTTATTGCACTTCACTTAAGTTAATTAAAAAAGGAACTCCAAAGTTGCCTGACGTTTTTTTTTTTGATTCACTTCAAATAAAACATAAACAAGCTTGGTCTTAATTGCTTTTATAAAAGTCGACGAAAACAAAATTTTACTACGTTAATAAAACAAGCCGGCGACAGGATACAATTGCAAAAAATGCCTAAAAGCATGCTATACTCACGCCCACGCCTAAATCATATGCCAAAATCGTGTTGAACATTTCTTAAGTTAATGAATGGAAATTTCGTTTATAGTTATTCTCATCGACATCTACATTGTTTTGTAAGGACAACAAATGAAGTTGCTGCTAAGGAAATAGTGGTCGATTATGTATTTTGTGAGTAGCTTCAATTGTTTGTCGTAATCCGCCCTTTATTGAAATTTATTTTTATTAAAGCGTTGATTACGTTTACATTAGTTGGCAAATGTTAACGTTAGTAAGATCATGATAGGAAATTGTGTCAAACAATGATTAATAATATTTTAGTTAGACTGCAATAAGAACTTTCAAGGACATAAAATGATATTGTTTATGTTCGGCTATACGAATACATATTAAGCAGGGCTTGAGATTTGGTTATTGCTGAAAGTGGACAATCCAGGCACCTAAATTAGGGTATATATGAGTATAATTTCTCGGAATATGTCGTGAAATTACAACAAAAGAGAATTGTTGATTGGGGAGAGACAATCAACAATTGAAGTAAGTTGAGGACTTAATATGTATAATTTATTTGGGCAACTCGTGTTCATCTTAGGCGGGTTACAAAAAAAAGAAAAAATTGTTCTTAAGTTATATGTGGCAAGAAACCTCACACTTTTTTAATATGATCTTGACATTCCGGTAAGAGGTTAAATGGTAATTTGTTTTAAATTTTGCCAAGCATTTTAAACAAATGCAATGAACAAGAACTGAAATTACTCCAGCCTACGAATGTGGAGTTGCAGGGAAAATACTGAATTGCTAAAATTCACCGAATTTGTTTGGAAGGTACCATGAAAGGTTTGGGAAATTTTGACAAGTATTGCAATGATTTGCGATCGTTATCGTATCCACCAGGCATACAGCCACCCAGTCAGACAGACAGACTTCACTCAATCCGGAAACAAATTTGATCAAAAAATACTTGGTGTTTTACACATTTCCTTCTATTTGGCACAACCTCATCTCGGAAACAAAGTGTCAAAAAATGAAAATAACTGCATTCGTGGAAGTCTCTAAGATCTTTTTTTTTCGACGGCCTAATATCTGGAGAATATGGCGGATAGTGTAAGATTTCTCATTTCAGCGTTTCGAGGTAAGTTTTTCTCGGGCAGAGGTCCACTCAATCGTATTAATTAACGTCGATATCGATCCCCAGTGATGGTTTTGCATGGTTTCAACAGCTCGTAATAAATAACACTCACCTGGTCCCATCAAATACAGAGCACAACCTCAGCAGCCTGAATATTCGGCCGAGGCGACGACGTAGAAGCATGACGGGGCAGCCCCCATAACTTTCTTTTCTTTGGATTGCTGCAATGAATCAATTTTTCATCACCCGTTACAATACGATGAAGAAACCCCTTCCTTTTCTTATCGCTGAAGCAGTTGTTCACAGGCGAAAGAACGAGGCTCAACGTTCCTTGGCTTCATCTCATAAGAAACCCAAGTTCCTTCTTTCTGATTCATTTCCAACGCGTGCAATCGCTTGGGAATGGTTTGTCGGGTAACTTCTATTACTGAAGCCTCCGTTTGACACGGTTTTTTCTCTTCCCTCACGCGAACGGTCGTCAACATCAGAATCAATGTCTTTAAAGCGACGGAACCAATCTCGACACGTTGTTTCACTTAAAGCAGCATCTCCGTAAATATTTTGAAGCTCTCGATGAGTTTCAGTCGCCGTTTTCTTCGATTGAAAAAAAAAAATCAATACTTCCCGCATATGACGGTTATTTGGCACAAAATCATACATATTCACACAACCAAAAGAATACGACGTCAAAAGAAAATCATTATTGAGTCGAGGCGGTATGTTTACTGTATGTTTAAGATTGGCTCACGAGTTTAGGTTAATGCAGAATTTTCGAGCACATACAGCTGACGCCATCTATTTGCAAACATCGGAAAATTAGTTGCGCATCTAATATCTAAGATTTCAACAAATTCATTAAGACGAAGCGACAAATCTAAATTGAAATTCTGCCTCAACATGTTCAATTCGATTAGTATGAACCCTTTAATATGAATTCCAAACTATAGCAGCATAATCAAATTTTTATCCTAAAAAGGTGCTATAGGATATGCTTTCGACAAGACGTAAACTATGTGTAAACTAAATTTGAACTCACAGTCAATTATTAACTGTCTTATTTGACTCTAAAGCGTTAACTGATAGTTAACATCACAAGTTTAATATCATCTGTTAAGAAATAGTGTTAGAATATTGCAAACGAGAAGGTAAACCATTTACAAACAGAATAAAGAAAAGAGGGCCCCAAATGCTGCCTTGCAAAATGCCATAAGTTGCAAGAAGTAAATTAGATTTGCGTTCATAATAGATAAGACTCAATCCATTTCAATAAGCAAGAATGAAAATCCAACAAATTTAACTAGCAGGAATGAGCGCAAAACCTTCTCAACGGCTTTACTATAAATCCAATTCAAATTGGAGCAACACAGTAGTTTGTAACAGCAGATCAATTTTTAACAAGGCCATTTTTACAATTATTTTTTTGCGTAATGTTTAAGGCGCTTCGTTGTCCAACCCACAAAAGCCCACAGAAAAATTCAATTTTGTTTCCTTTATTATGCTTTAGTCGTTTTCATACCATTCCCCGTGGGAGAAAAGTAAATTACGGCGCCCTTCTGGCACTACCCACGCTTCTGCTGCAAATTGAAAGGATGGATGTCGAATGAATTTATATGTAAATCATTTCAACTGACTGAAATTTTTGTATTGGTTAATAATAAATGTAGCGTCACAGAAATTGCCTCTGAGGGGAAAACAAGCCGGAACGAAAAGCTAGCGAAGTTAATAAAATTTCAACAAATGTCTTGCGATTGAAAGAAAGCTCAATCATTCTCTTTACCTCTACTTTTAATGTCATTCTCGATTGTAACTTATTTTTTAATGGCCCATCTTTTTGGCTACTTCAACTAGATTTCCAAATGAAGAGAGAAAGACTTTACGACAAATTTTCTTAAATCAAAAAATTGTAATCTAAGAACCAATCTTTTCGTTTGTATTAAATTTTGTTATAATTTTTAATAGCTTCGAGGTACGGGAAAACTTTTTTGAGTAAAATTTGTAGCTAAATATAAAATTTTTGCTTTCGAAAATTCAGTGAGAAGTTGTCCCAAGTCAACGCAAATGTATGATTCAGACTGCTTGTCGTCTATCCTTCCTCCTGGCTGCCATTTGATAGCTTTCTCATGAACAACTTAATGTTGGGCAGGAAGACATTCTGAATGTTAAACCACCATCACACACAAAATACATAAATTTCCTGGACCGCATTGTGGTGCCGATCTATAAACACAATGAAATAATTTGGATACAGAGGAAGTATATGAAAAGTACCAACAAAAATTCCCTTCACCAATTGGTTCGCATTACAACTTGAAATTGAATTAAAGGCGTCAGTCAATCCGACTTGTAGACCGGCCGGCGAACAATTTTCAATGTGCTACATTTCTATGTAGACCACATTTTATGTGTATTAAATTTATGTCTGAATGAACACCGCAAATACCAACTTTTGCATGTGTGCATGCATACCTGCCAGTGATAATTTACACACATACTACCTATACCGGTATGTCTATACCGGCGACATGTATAAAAATGTATACAAACATACGTACATGTATGTGTATTTGTATGTGTCATGTATGAATGCATAAAATAACATGGTGATGATATTTAGGTGATTTTGTTTCAACAAAGTTGTTAAATCAATATCATTCGCATTCATTCAGACACGTTCGTTGATGAGAAAAACCTCAGAAACCAAAGGCAACAATGTGCGAGTGCTTGAACAGTTAAATCAACATAAACACCCATAAAAAAGAATGTTTACACACACATACTCATAAAGGTGTAAAATGAAATGTCATGAATGTATTAACAACTGATTGATTGCCTACGATAACAACAGATGAATCCATACAAATGTCTCAAAAGAAGAAGTTTACATTTTACTAAATCAGACCATGAAGGGGAAATCGGGTATGAATTACAACACCACGTAAGTAATAGGGCTAACATCAGCAATAAGTTAATAGTTGTAGTCAATGTAAAATGAATACAATATGTAGATTATGTAATTAGTTCGCATTCAAATTACATGTAAGAAAATGTACATACTTGTATACGAGTATAGGGAGATAAACCATTTGTGGTATAATTGATGCTATTTAGAGGTTTTATGTTTCTTTTTTTTTTTGCTTTTCTTTAAATCTTCATTTCGACATCACAAACTCCAAAATACAAACAATTATTTTTTTCCATACACTTAATTGCCATCCTAGTGGGTATTCAATGGAAGTCCATTCGATATTGATTTATTGTACGTTCATTTCTTTGCAATGCATAAATAATAACTACAACATTAATTTGTGGTCGTAGCACGGCAAGGGCATTATTGAGGCCAGAAGGCATCAATACTACTTATGAAGCAGGGATGGCATATTCACATAAAGTACACTACTTCACTGTTCAGTACTACTTTCTCATGAGTTCTTCCGACTCATAAATACAACACTGGTCGTACTTGGCGTGAAATGCAGTTGCGAGATGCAATGTTAGTGTCTAAATCTGCCAGATTTGGTCTGAAGACTTGCTATGGAACTTAGGTTCCGGGAGAGAGATTGGAGGTTTTGTGGAAGAACTAAGGTTCTTCGCGGGATGTGTATACTTACTTTAATGTACTTTTTTCAATTCTTGGGAAGGAAGGATTAACTGCGTTCAACACTTGTTATGAAGGTTGTGGTTGTGATGTAATGTGACCAGTGGGCCACTTTAGTAAGCAGAACTGGCGCTGTAGGATGAATCAAACGTAATGTTACGATGATTGTTTAAAAATAATATTTTGAAAGAGTTGGGAAATATGACATTTTTTCTGAAATTTTGGCCCTATTCAAAATTAAATTTCAGGCCAATTCAATGACAAAAGAACGGACTGAATATGAAAATCTTGTTCCCAACAAATGCCCCGAAAATAATGCGTAATGCTAACGTTGAAATGCAGTATGAGAAAGCATGAATTTATATTTCGTTGCCAAGAACGTTTCATTTGGACAAAGGGTTTGCCAATAGATGGCGCCTGCTGTAAGTGCTGCTTTAAGTGAAACAACGTGTTGAGATTGGTTCCGTCGCTTTAAAGGCGGTGATGTTGACGACCGTTCGCGTGAAGGAAGATGAAAAACCTTCGAACAAACGCAAATAGAATTTGATTCAGTACTAGGAGTTACCCGTCAAACCATTTCCAAGCAATTGCATACGTTGGAACTGATTGAAGCCAAGGAACATTGAATGTGATTTCTTCAGCGACAAAAAGGGAAGGGCTTGCTTCACCGTATTGTAACGGGTGATGAAAAATGGATTTAATACAGCAATAAATAAAAATCAAAATCAGTACACGGAGAGACACGAAAAAGTAATTTTTCATCATGACAACGCTCGGCCAAAGTCTTACCCCATCCGCCACATTCTCTAGATATTGCGCGGCAAATTATCACTTGTCTCGTTCATTGGCACACAGTCTGGCTGACCACTTATATAACGACATCAAAGATTCGTGGATAGCCTTAAAAGATAAACAGTTTTGCCGTGACGGATTTCGATCCTTTCCAGAAAGATGGGAAAAAGTAGTAGCTAGCAACAGGCAATACTCTCAGCGAATCATTTGTAAAAATGTTTTCATAAAAAAGGTGCATTTTTATAAAACAAACAGCGAGAACTTAGTTGCGCACCTAATATTCATTGACGCATTGACGTAATGCGTTTGGGTTTTTTTATGAATTATAAAGACATTACAAATATAGGGCGTAGTTAAAAAATCCCTGATTTTTCTATGCCATTGAATGCTTTTATTAGCATATTTTGAATAATCCAATTTAAGTCAAATATACTCCGTTTTGCTTGATAACTTGTTGCCATTTTAAATGTAATTTTATTTTGCCTCTCTCACAGAAACCCTCATTCGTACCGGCAAGAAACCAGGACTGTCACTTTTTCCGAGCGAATATTTTACCAGCAAAGTCATTCGCCATAGACAGAAACTTGGTGCCAGATGCAGGCTGTTAGGTCGAGGCATATGAACCTCTCAATCAAGCTCATGGAGGTTCTGGCGCCTCATTCTCAACGTGCGTGGCCAGACGTCGTACTGATGAAGCGCAAATAGCCAAAGTGGCTATTTCTGAGCGTTTGTTTCCTTCAGCCAATCCGACAGTAAAAATCTAAATCGAGAGTTTAGGGAGCAGCTTATAGTAGATGATTTCCTAAAAACGCTGAATCCATGCTGACCATCAGTTTTGGTTTGCGTTGGCTCATCGTGATTCCACCAAGGCCGTTTTCGCTTGAACCTCTTTTCATCACCGGTCACCATTTGCTTTACAAATGAGTCAATTTAGTTTCGATTCGATTCAGCAGCGATTAGCAAATGGAAATTTGGTCCAACTGAAGCAGAGCATACAAACTTGACGACTTCCATTGTTCTATTGACATTTCCCACAATTTGCCTACCAGAGCGTGTTGCATCTTTGACATCAAAATTGCCGAATTTATCCAAAATTATGTGAACAGAATCAAGGAAACCAAACTTGCGCATGATTGACCGGCAGGACTATAAGTGCTATATAAAATTTGTCAGGTATCACATATTTTCTCTTTGCTGGTCTCCATTTTTAACGCGCGCTCAAACAATCAACCAGAAAACTTTGTGTGTAATTAAATAGTACCAGATCTTATCTTTCTAACGCCATCTAGCGTAATTCGGTCACACATTTACACGTCACGTCTAATGGAAAAATAATATATTTATTTTTACTATACGAGCCTTTTATTTCTGATCATTTTGAAAATCTTTGTGAATTTAAGTATAGAACAAATCTACAAAAACTAAGTCGAAGTAATGGATTTATTGGATGTATAAAAACAACTTCAGAAACTAATATCTATCAAAACTATATTGAACCGATTTAACCCACTTAAGACACCTGCATTACCACTTAATAGTGTGAATTACACTAGCCAACAAGATTTTGCACTGGAGCAACCAGGGTAATTTGGTGTGCTGAATTCGAATCTGTAATTGGTTTTTCTTTATAACTTTAGGTTTTCGAGATACAAGAAAAATGTTTTTATTCGTTTTTTACATAAAAAATCATTAGTTTATTTAAAACTCAAAGAATTTTGAAAAGTGAATGGCGTTATTTGAACGTCATTTATATTTCGTTGGTCCGGTTTCCCGTATTAGAATCCAGCAATAGCCTCCCAGCATGCTTTTGTTCCAAAATCGTTGATAATTTCTTTAAATTTTCATTAAATCTTGGTGAAGACGCTCCCCTTGTTCGTCGCTCACTGCACCTAGGTTTTGTGGGAAAAACTCTAAATGCGAATGAAGATAATTGAGTGACATTCGTGCACTTAATTCGTGATAATTTTTCAATAATTCAGCAAAAATTTCTCTGTATTTTTTACCCTTATTGTTTCCAAGAAAACCGTTCAAGATGCTCTTGAAATATTTCCAGACTGCATAGCCTTTCTCCAATAAACATTGTGAAAAATTGTCATCATTCAATAGCTTTCTGATCTGAGGGCCAACAAATATGCCTTCTTTGATTTTAGTATATGACATTTTAGGAAAAACTGCTAACAAATAGTTAAATGCTGCACCATCTTTGTCCAGAGTCTTGACAAAGTTCTGGAAAAGGCCCAATTTTATTTGTAGCGGCGGAAGAAGAACGTAAGTTGGATTAATTAATGGTTTATATGAAATGTTTTGTTTGTTTTTTTTGGCCGCTCTGTTCTGACGTAATGATGACATGAAGCGCGACTATCCCGTAGACAATGAAAACAACAATGTTTTGTGAAACCTTCTTGCATACCAGTCAACAAACCAATGACCTAAAACAGGTTAAATTACAGTTATTTACGATTATCTATACTCTATACAATAAAATTTAAATCACACACCTTAACGTCACCACAGATCTTCCATTTATTATCGTTGCATTTGAATAATGTCAAAATTTCAGTCATTGATTCATAATTTTCCTTTGTATTAACAGCAAAACAAGAGCCTTTAAGCTGTACTTAGAGCCATCAATAAATAATCTCAATTTAGTTTTGTCATATGGCTGGTTCGTTTTTTGAAATTAACCACCAACATCAGTACAGTATATATGTAGAATAGAGTGTTTCTTTTTTTTTTATTTATTTATGTTCATCATATTTTATACATACTAAAAAAAAGAACTAAAATAAACAATGGTTCTTATGTTATTTATCTTATACAACGCCCCATATTGGGGACTCTAGTACAATCTTATTTTACTATACTTAAGCATTAATTTTGTTTTTATTATAATTAGTAGTCCATGCGAGGAATTATGATAAATGTAATGTAATGAAAAATTAAAGAGGAGAAAAAAAACATTACGTTTATATCTGAGTGGGGGTAAAAGAGAGTCAAGTTGCAAAAGGGAAAATTCATGAAAAATGGGTATCTATATTAAGTGATCCACCAGTATTTACTGGTGTCTAATCTGGAGATAATGCCAATATCTTTGTTAGGTATGCAAATGTTAAATCGTATGCCTGTTTCACTAACTGTGTTGATATTTAATGCCTTTGTTGTAGCCCTCCGATAATGATGGTAGAAAATTGGAACACCATCGTTTTGTATAGCCTTTCGACTATCTAGATATAAGAAAGTTTCTGGAGGTACAAATCCTTTTTGTGTTCTCTATATAGGCCGTATTTGTATAATAGGATGCACTAATTAGATTGTTTTCCTTATATTGAGTACACCGCACAATATGGTTTCGAATGAGTTTTATAATAAAATTATCTATTCTGCTTATATCGGCATTATTATACAATAATACATTTGATGTGTATTTTAAATAATCGCTTTGCGGAGATCTATATGTCGATGTCGACGCACTCTAAGAATTTTCCCTTCTATTTTACGTATTTTTTTCCATACATGCTGGGGAAATGTTGAACCATACGGGGCACTCATAAGTTATTATGTGCCTAATTAGAGATTTGTACAAGATGATTTTGGTTCGCGGTTTCAAGTGTCTTGATTAAAATAAGGATTTATTGGCCAAAAATGCCTTTTTGGATTTTTCTAAAATACGATTAATATTATCACTGAAATATAAAAAAGGAACTAAATAAATTCCGAGACACTTTACAGTGTCTACTACCTCAATTAATTCATTCGTTGTCTTGGATTTTATCATAAAAGATTTCCATTCTTTTCTGATGTTGCTGTTGCATTTATTTACAGGTGAACGAAATAAAATGGACTCACTCTTCACAGTGTTAATTTTCATGTGCCAGTCTTTGGCATACTTCTCCACGGTATCGAATGATAACTGTAAGGAATCAATGATTTTCGCAACCTTGTCACTTGGGCTATATAATATTATATCATCAGCAAAAGATATTATATTTTCCATCATATTGAGGAGGTCTAATAAATATATATTAAAGAGTGTTTGAGCCATCACTGTGCCCTGTTGGAGGCCGTTACACATTTTGTAATCTTTACTCTTGGCACGGTTTATACAAATTATGAAGTATTTCTCATTGACCATGTAATGTATTAAATGGTTGGGGAAATTATAATTTGTTAGTTTGCATATTATTCCTGGAATCCAAACACTGTCGAAAGCTTTTTCCATATCTACAAGGTATGCGCCCGTGCAGTATTTCCTGTTCCAGTTCCAATTAATATCAGAAATAAGCACATTTATTGCGTTGATTGTGGAATGATTATACTTAAAACCGAATAGAGTGTTTCTTTTCAAAATGTGCAGCCAATTCCAAGCTTCTATCTCTGTAGATTGTTACTTTTGTCCCAACTGCTAATAATTATTAGTATTGTGCCTACTCATCACCGTACAAGTGGCCTAACCACAAAATGCTACCTTATTAGATACAGAGTGGTTGATAGATGTTCATACCTTAAGAAACTCGAAATTTAATTCATACAAATTATTTCCATTTATTCATTTGAAAAACTATGCGACGTTTAAAGTTCTTTTATAAACTTTTAAAAATTATTAAATTGAATTAACCTTCAAGCTCGTTAAGAATGTGCAACATCGTTAACTATTACTATCTATTGGGGTGGAAAAGGAATAGCATTATTTAAATTACCTAAATTCTTTGGTTGTTTGTTGTTATAATTGTCGCTGCAAAAACAAGACTGTGTGTATGACAAATTATGATATATTGTTGAAATTGCACGGAATCGAATCCCTTTCATAATTCTGTGGAAGAACTTTTTCGACATCTTTAAGTAACATCTGGGTTGCATGATTTATTAGCCATTCTCTATAACATATAAAATTAGTTCGTTCTAAATTGAAATTTCGCCTCCGTCTACAATTAGTTCATTCCCTCAAAAAGCATTGAGTTGGGATGGACTTTTCTAGTAGTACAGACTCTGTCGTCCTTTCAACAGACACGCAGGTGGATGGGCAAGCCTTAATCGATATAACTTTTTACGAAAGAAAAACGACTTAAGTCAAAATTTTGTTGTTTAAATGTTTTATTATACAAAAGAGATGGGTTTTATGAAGATTTATCATAACTTTTGAAATACCGGGTTATCGGTTTTTCGGTTTCAAAAGTAAAGCTAAATAAAACACACATAAAACAATGATTACGATGAAACTTTTATTTCATTACAATGCTTGAATCTTCATTATGTATGAAGTACAATGCCATTTAAATGACCACCTCTGAAATGGTACAGTATTTTGAGGTAGTTTTCGACTACTTTTTCACACATTTTGGGTGGTATCTCGGCAATAACTTGACGAAAGTTGGTTTTTAAATGCTCCAACGTTTGGGGGTTATCCGTGTATACTGCTCTTTCACGTAGCAGCACAAAAAAAAGTCTAACGGCGTTGAATCGTATGACGCTTTCTTGAAATTTGTCATGCAATAAAGCCAAAATCGGCCGTCTTGTAGAAACCATACAACATCCAGTTCATAGACTTCAATTGCAGGCCACAAAAGCCGGTTATCATACAGCCATAGTGTTTTGAATTGAAATTAGGATTATCGGCCATATGTATTCTCATTAACAGAAGCGTTACTTTCGGCAGTGCGGACATTGCGATAATACACAGGCCTGACCACAGCTGTAATGCTTCCAGTCTCTTGCCAATTCCTTGCACAGTAAATTGCTTAGGCCCACCTAATGCATTATGACCCCGTAATGCACGAAAAGTGCCCACGTTGAGATCACTACTTTTGCAATTAGTTTTAACTATTTTTACGCATTCGTTAGTTGTTAAACGATCCATATTCGTAAATGACAAACCATCCATTAAATAAATAACACTTCAGATGACAGATATTTAACAGCTGACAGTATTGCCAGATCGACTGTTTTGGAAATGTAAATTAATAACACTGTATATGAAATTTAGAAGTGATGTTTAGATAAAAAATGTGTGTTTTAATGATGTAAACTATAAAACTAAAAAGCATATTTTTTTGTATGCTACTATATGGAGACATTACGTATTTTTTTTTTTTTTTGAAAGAATTAGTGTTTTGAAAAATGGTTATAACTTGTGAACTACACGGAATTTTTATACTTGTATTAGACGTGAATGTGTGGCTGCATAGCGACAATAATAACCATGATTAAACCTGACTTTGTAAAAACTTGATTAAAGTCTTGTTTCTTATGGATAAATATATATTCTCCATGCGTTCCAGTGTTTGGAAATGAAATAACAAATCATATCCTATGATGGTGGTTATAAAAGGTGTCATATCTTTAAAGCTAGAGCTGCCGCAAGAGAAACTAATGACTTTTCTGAAATTCGAATTACCCAAAAATCGCTTAGCGACCTCCACCACCGAATTTTTATTTTAATTCTATAGATTATAGATAATGCCCTAACCGCCATCTGTTTGAAAAATGATATTTACATTTCTGAAATATTACTACCCGATTTATCCAAAAAGTGTTTAACGAATTGCATCATCAAAAATGCTTTACCCACCTGATATAGATTTTGTCTTGATCTCCATCAGTGTAAAAGGCTCTAGAAACTTTTTTTTTTTTGAAATCCTGCTACCCGAATTATCCAAAAACCATTTAAAGTATATATAAGATTCTGTTACGAAAAACATTGGCAATTTCGTAATTATCAAAATATTTCGTAATTTGCGCGAGTTCAGCCCAATTTCGTCCGAAATTGGGAAATGACTTAATATGCCTTAACAAAACAATTACAATATAACACCTTTTATTTCCGCCCGCAAATCGAATTATTCTTGTTTTAAAACTACAATAGAAGAACAAAAACTCAAACCTAATAGTGTTATTTCTGTTATTGTTAAATTCCAATGTTAATAATATTTTTGTATTTTCTTTCCGTTTCCAAGGTTATTGCTAATGCGAACAGGAAATAAAGCATTCGTACTTAGATAGAATTTATTTGAACAGAAAACTCATTATGGCATAAAAGCCAATTCCACAGCAGTATCAGCGGCTACAAATTCATGGGAGTATCTCATGGAATTTCGCAATGATTCCACTTTAAGGAAATTTAATTTTAATGTGCCAATGAACGCCTCTGAAACTGACACAAGTTTCACACGCAAAAGAACAAACAAAACAAACCAAAGTCAACCTAAATAAGTATTCGTTCCAACAGCATCATCAAGCATCCAACTAACTACCATCAGAGTTGCCTACCCATACAATGGAAAAACTCATTAGCACATAATGCTGTCAATAAAGTGTCATATTCCATGCCTTCCCACCAGACAAACACAATCTCAGGCACACGCACACAAACCAGCGCAAGAACAATTTAAATTTAATGGTGCTCAAGCAAACATGAACAGCTACAAACTCCAAGCAGCAGCAGCAGTACCGTAAAGAACATGAAACGCCATTACGAAATCTTGGCGATGTTTAATAACGCAGAACATTACATGAATATTGATCATGATGATGATAATCATACTCATGCTTACGCTCGTAATGATAACTATCATTGTGACAACTTTGCTGTGGCTTTCCGTGCCACTGCCGGGTGTTTGCGTGGATGGCATTCATGTTTGCAAATACTTCAACACTTCAAAGAGTTTACTTGTGTACTCGTGTGTGGGAACATTAGAATCACTATTATATTCCAAAGACAACAACCTTTAACTGAATCACTTTAGTAGTGGTGGTGTAGAACCATATAATTACTGTTAAATTTAAATGTTTGACAGTTACCAAACAAGTGTGACAGTTAAATGTGACAAGACGTGATTTATTTCCTTCAATCTTACGCACATGAAACAATAAAAACAATCGTTATTACAATACTGGCAGCTGCAATAGTGTTGCAGTATTGAACAACAATGTGATAGTAGAAATGTTATCCAAATATTCGGTAATTATAGCCCCATCTATGCGGATAGGAGTATTTTTTCTTCTACAAATGTACCAGGAATTGATCATTTGAAAAGGACTCTTAAAGCAATTGTCAAATTTATTTTTTCTGCTAAATTGACACAACTGTCCTCTATATCGAAGGATAGTTTAAACGCAATCTATCATTTAGTTTGTTTACAGTGTTCGATATTCTCAGTTCACATCGATTTTTACAACGGATAACAATATCGAACAAAGAAATTGTCTCAAATCTTGTATTGCAAATGAAATTGTTGCGTGTCGATTCGCTGAAACTATTACAAAAGGCTTACCGTGAATCGAGTTTATCAAAAACACGTGCATTTGAGTCGTATAGTGCATTTAAAAACAGTTGAGATGTGGTGCAAGGTTTGCCTCGGTCTTGTCGGCCATCAACTTCTTCAATTGCAATCATTATCGATAAAGTAAAGAAAATATATCATCATTTAGTTTTGAGAGATATATCCGCTGAACTTTCTGTGACACATAAGTTAGTACCATATTACATAATTATTTGGTTATGAAAAGCGTTGACGCTTGATTAGTCCCTGATTTTTCCTCAAAAACTCACCCATGCAAAGGACGCTGAAGACATGCAGGAATGAATCAATTCCAATCTCATGTTAAACGCATTATAACTGATCATAAAGCATAGATTTACGAATTTGACATGCAATTAATATTTTGTACTGGGCAAAACTTTCACTGCTGTTTTCACCACACCGCATAGTCCCAAAACTAGACGACTTGATGTATAGTTATATACGTAGATGGTGCCAGTATTTTGAAAAAAAAAATATTTTGGTGAAAAGTAGCAATCTTGTAAAACATAAGTTTTAAGTTTCAAGGCGACACGTTCTTCAGTATTTTTATTTAAGCCATCAAAAGTGAACTATCTCATTGAATTTTTAAACAAGGGAGAAATTGGTCACCGTTATATAATTCAATATTTCCATTCGAAAGGTCTCAGTCCAACTAAAAGCCGAGCTAGATTCTATTCTGGAGGAGTCTGCTTCTCCATTTACGACTATAAAATACTGGGTTGCAGAGTTCAAACGAGGCCGTATGAGCTGTCCAGGCGAACACTGTAGTGGTCGACCATTTGTCCAGGCCGGACATAATTAAGAAACTCCACAAAATGGTACTGAAAGTGTGTGAGCTAACTAAAATGATAGGCATTTCAAAAAGTAATACACATCGCATATTGACCGAAGATTTGAAGATGATATTTGGGATGCGCATGGAATTATTTTTACTGAGTATCTTCAGAAAGTAAAAAACCATCAACGGCGAATATTGCGCTAATTCATTGCAAAGTTTAGGTGATGAAATTATGGAAAAGAGGCCACATTTGGCATAAAGGAAAGTGTTGTTTCAACAAGGTAATATTCCTGTTCACATCCTTTATTGCAATGGCCAAAATTGATGAATTAAAGTTCGACATACTTCATCACGCGCCTTATTCGACAGATGTAGCTTCCTTGGACTATTTTCCATTTCTAAACTTGAAGAAATGGCTCAGTGGTAAAGGATTTGCCAGCAATGGAGCGGCGGAGTCTGCGGTTGAAGGCTATTTTAAGGAGTTGACAGTTCTTATTATAAACAGGGTATAGAAGCTACTGAATATCGCTGGAAAAAGTGTATCGAGCTAAAAGGAAATTATGTTAAAAAATAAAAAAAATTTTTGCCAACTTTTTTGTGCCTTCTTTGTTAGGTCGGCTACGAGGGCGATTTTGGTGATTTGATATCTAATAAGAGTTGTATTATAATGTCATTTGTATTGAATTCAATGCAATGTTTTGCTAAACGCTTGTTACGAAATATTTGCGTAATTATTTATACTACAGCAAATATTATAAGATATTTGAAACTTTAGCGTATATTTAACGAACTTGTTGCAGCTACAGAATGTATTATATTATATCATTATTTCGTTTTTATCCATATTAATTGCCATGATTTTGTCATTGCAAAAAAAATCGATGCCGGCAGTCAATTTACATTCAATAAATCCAATTAAACAAAATATGGTTCTGCCGGTGTGTAACCGGTATTTTAAGCACAAAAGCCGCCACCTTTAATCTTTGTTCTGCAAAGCAAATTGGCTCCAAGTGCTAGGATTTAACAACATAGTTAATACTCAAATGTTGTATCAGCCTCTTTGGAAAATTTACTAGACGTACCAACGCATACCTTTAATTAACTATTCAAAGTTCGACAGCCACAGCAATCATAAGCATACATTAGTTCATACAAAGTAAATATTCAATGTTTCTATGCCGAAGGTGTATAATTATTTTATCTACATAAACGAGTACATATTCAGCATATTCGCAAACGTTGTCTGTTCCTTAAAAGCAAATTGGGTCAAGAGTACTCTAGACTTCATGCAGCCATTTTGATATGTTCATCGATACTTTTCACATGCAACGTGAGGTACTATTAAGGAAAGCGTTTTTGCAACGAATCAAATAATTACGGAAAATCTATTTCACCAAAAGCCCAAAATGGACACGGAAAGTATTTTGATAGGTGGGCTTTGTCTGGTTTGTGGTTTCGTTAATTGCGCAGCCAACATAGTAAAATTCAAATGGGGCACCAGCAACAAATACGCTATTATCATATTGCGCATGCGCAATGGGCACGATTTTTTAGCAAAAATGGTTTATGTTGGGAAACTTTTCAATGGGTTTATTTATCTTGTTTTATAGCTTATCCAATACACGTCATAGTTAGTACAACATTAGCTAGAGCAAAGCAATGAAGTAAAACCACCATTAGCATTACCTCTACGGCGGCTTCCAATACTAACTAAACTAAGGTAAACTAAGCAAAAACTAAACATAAATGGAAGTACAAGGAAACACCAAATCTACATTTACCAAAAATGGCACACAAAAGGTGTTGCCCACCAATTGAAATGCGATACTTGAACAATTCAACAACAAGACAGATACCGCATGTGAACTGAAGTGAACCCAATTCAGTGTAATTGCTCGAAACCAAAGTAAATCGTGATTAATTTGCTGTACTTAAACTAAAACCCCATACAAAAGTAGGTGACTGACGAAATATTGAAGTACGAATATTTTGCAAAGTTACAATGACATCTGTTTTTTCCCAAAAAAACGTAAATTACGATTACGTTTACCTTTTTAAATTGTAATATAACATAAATTTGGCGTTACCTCTTTATTTAAGAGACAACTTTGTATATTGATGGCGTAGACGTCAAATTGCTGTTTAACATAACACCTATAGCGGTTGTTAAGTTTCATATTGCAATGCAACAACACACACAAATGAAATTACTTGATGAATTTCACATTCAGCATCCTTACACCAAGTCTGCTAACCAGTTTCAAATCAAACCGTTTTTTTTTATCTATGAGCCGCAAGCAAGCTTTTATTCCAAAAAGAAAGAAAGAAACCTAATCGCGTAAATCGTGTAAAAACCTCGAAACAAAGTGGAGTGAAATTTGGCAAAACCGACAGTAGTAAAAAACTCGCTTCCATTCAAAAACTGAACCCACCTCTAAAAACATCGGCATTTTTCAGAATTGTTTCCATCAAATTTCCTATTTACGAGTATTCTTTAATTTAAAACAAAATATGTACTAGAAAGAGTCAATTCGTCGCTGCCTACACGAAAACTAAAAACTTTGGAATATTTGAGTATTTCAGTGTTTCTTTTTTTTTCAACAATTACACCATTCGTTAACTGAATACTGTATAAGATGGTATTCAGATAATAAACTCTTTACGGCCATAACTACAAGCTTAGATAATGAACAACCCAATTCCTAATTTTTACTGAACCAGTATATAAATTTCAGTCAAGTGAACTGACTTGCATATACTTGCAGCACCCAACGTCCTTTTGCGTTGCTGCAAAAGTGCTAATGGTGCCAGAAAGGGCGTGGTTAATTAACAGATTTTTATCAAAGAAATTCGCAACAAAATTCACGCCGCAATGTCGACTATTTTCGTTCTAAAAACATAGATTATCAAACGCACGAGGGCTGTTCTAACAAAGAAAACGCAAAAAAGTTGGGAATTTTTTTTATATTTTCCAACATAAACTTCTTTTAGCTCGATACACTTTTTCAGATGTATTCATTAGCTTCTATACCCTGTTTATAGTAAGAACTGTCAAACTGCTTAAAATAGCCATCAACCACAGAATCCACCTCTTCATTATTGTCAATTCTTTTGCCATCAAGCCATTTTTTCATGTTTGGAAATAGGAAACAGTCCGAGGAAGCAAAATCTGGCGAATAATGTTCTTGTTGAGACAATTCGAACTTTAGTTCATTAATTTTGAGTATGTGAACTGGAGCGTTGTCTTGATGAAACAACACTTCCTTTTTCGCCGAATACAGGTCACATTCCCCCAAAAAAATAGACACCATGATCTTGCCTGCAGATGGAGCTGTCTTCGCCTTTTTTGGACACAATTCTCCCATTTCAGTTCACTGTTTTGTCCATTCCTTTATCTCAATTGTAAAGAGGTAGACCCATTTCTCTTCCATGATTATAAATCGACGCAAAAATTCGGACACTCTACTGAAACATCTCCACCATGTTGTTTTTGCTCCATTGAAAGCAAGCGGGGCACCCATCTTGCGCATAGCTTTCTTATCTTCAAATCTTCGGTCAATATGCGATGTATAGCACTTTTTGAAATGCCTATTATTTCAGCTAGCTCACGCGCCTTCAACCGACCAGGGTTATAAATCGACGCAAAAATTCGTTTCTATTGCAGTGAAACTTCGCCAGACACTCTACTGGAACATCTTCACCATGTTGTTTTTGCTCCATTGAGGACAAACGCGGTACCCATCTTGCTCACAGCTTTCATATCTTCAAATCTTCGGTCAATATACGATGTATAACAGTTTTTGAAATGCCTTTGATTTCAGCTAGCTCACGCACCTTCAACCGGCGAGTAGCCAATACAATTTTGTAGATTTTTCTTAAAAGTGTCTGGCGTGGACACCTCAATTGGTCGGCTTCTCCCCCGCCAATGGGAATTATTTTCCATACTAGCATAATCAATTTGGTATCTTCTGGCTGGAAGAAAGGGTTGACAATTGCGTAGCATACTCCTAAAGTTGTCAACCCCTACTCCTAGATAGTCCAAGTTTAACTTGGCTATTGCAGGGGGGCGTTGGCAATCGCATTGTAATATGCCCAGTGTGTCGTACACCGTAGGTAAGGTCTTCACGGCGAGACTCACGTTAAACCTATTGTAAACTGTGACTCCATCGATCATCTTCAGGGGTATCTAATCATTTAGCGAGACGTTATATTAAACAAAGAGTACAAAACATTCAACAAACAATAATTACATTTAAGTATCAATAAAACTTTCTTAACGAGTTGCGTGTAATGTGTCACCGTACCGTATTACTACAGTAGTTCAGTCTCTTATCATTAGGAACGTTGATGAAAAGAAAGCATATCCAAAGTGCATCTCCGGATACATTTCCTCTCTTCTTATAAAATGTCCACTTCGTCAAAATTAGGTCTATGGTCAGTCAATGTACAGTGGGCGGCGAGGGCGGTTTTGTTCTATCGATTAGTGCGATGTTAATCTTATCTTTGTAGTGCCAACATATACCTCCTGGCATATGTTTTACTTGTCCTCATCGCATTTTATTTTGTAAATGGTATTAGATTTATGCTCGTCCTTTATATTGGATTTTGTTTTTAGTAAACAGAACATTGACTGCATTGACTGCTCTCTTACAAGCTAGATCAAATTTCTCTTCCTTCGGAAAATCCTTCTTTCTTAAGAGGCTTTTAATTTTGTCTAAATTTGCGGTGTGAAATTGGACATCATGCGATTTTTAGCTATATGTAATTCATCTGAAAATCCTGCAATTATTTTCTGGAAAGCTCTACTGCTAATCTCTAAGCTAAAATCACTAGTTTTGTTCACGGCTTAGAAGGGGCTGATGTGCATATTCATCACTTCGCGGTTGTTGTAGCCAACGTCCAGGCAACGTGCCAAACGAGTGGGCCCTTTGTCCATCGAAACAAATAACTTGGTTTTATCATTTTAACACCTGTTTTTCGACTCCCCCTTAAACTTTCAGATCGCTGCTGCAGCATCGTGCAGTTTTCGCCCAATGATAGCTGTATCGTCAGAGTATGAAGACAGCACATGTACAGGGTTATCCATTTTTCGGTTTCAAAGTAAAGTTGAATGGGGAAATTCTCTGATTGTTATTCACTTGAAAATAAACAGATCCCTCTGCAGAATTTCCCAAGCAGCTCACGACTTCCGACCTTCGGACAAGTATTCCCTGGTAATTCCGCCAGACATCCGTTTGATGGTAACTAAATTGAGAAGGCAACTAGCTGAGAAACCTAAACGGCACATTAATACCGATGCGTCTTAGGCCAGTAGGTAACTTCTGTTAGTGAAACTTAACTCACCAGCCTAGTGGTCGTTAGTCGCCCCAACTCTAGGATAGGATGCAGTGGCCTGATAAACCGCTCATCCTAAATCAAAAGTGCCATGAGAAACGTAGAAGATCGATATAATATATGAAGATGTCTATTCTAATCGCCACCGAAGAAGAAGAAGAAAAGTAAAGTTAAATAAAACACACGTTAAGCTACGATTTCGATGAAACTTGTATTTCATTAGAATGATTGGACCTCGCTTATATGTACAAAATATAATACAATATCATTTAAATTACCGATTGACTGGATTGGTTGCAGCAGCGGATCCTTTTCAACCACTTTTTCACACATTTCGGGCGGTATCTCCGCTATAACTTGACAAATGCGCGAACACGGCCTTTGACATAGCTTTACGAAAAATAATCTAATATTGTCAAGTCGCATGACCTTGGTGGCCAATTGTCTCGCCAAAGCGTGAAATTAGGCTTTCTGGAAACTTCTCATGCAATAATCAAAATCGGTCGGGTTGTGTGGCTTTTGGTCCTGTTGAAACCTCAAAAATCGGTTATTGTGCTGCAATATGACTTTAAAGGTTCGTCCAGCGTCATTTTCGAAAAATACAATGCAGTGACACCTGTAGACCATAATAAGCACTAAACAGTCACTTTTTTCCGATGCAATGGCTTTTCCACAATCACTTTTGGATTCTCCGAGCCCCATATGCGACACTTTTGCTTATTGATGTAACCACGCAAGAGAAATGAGCTTCATCGCTGAAGAAAATGTTGTTCGATTGAAAACAAACGAATGAATCACTACTTTTGTAGTTAATTTTAACTATTTGTATGCGTTCTTCGGTTGTTAAACGATCCATAAACCACTGAGACCAGACAGAAGTACAATTAACTACATCAATTTCTTCAAGTTATTGAAGCAATAACAAGCTCAAGAAGAAGTACACACAAGGTGCCAAATTAAAAAGATAACAAAGGTTTGAGAGCCATCCCATTCTTTATCTCATCATTTAACGACACAATTGTTTGTGGTCCGCCTGGACATCGGCATCATCATCATCATCGTCATGAGATATAAAAATAAACACAACAGCATATAAAACCAGCAACAGCTGTTTCTTGGTCCAACTATCAAAGTTGTTGGCCGAATTATGTGTT